>OX608078.1:30719492-31014650 GCA_951509765.1 Sphenella marginata | reverse complement strand
AACCGGTTCCGGTGTTGTTGGGAGCTCGAGAGTTGCATTACTCACCAAGAAAAGCCAGTCAAATAATAAACGTTGCTTGTGTACTACAAAATATTTGCATTTTTTACAAAGCCGAAGATTTGAATGGAAACGAGTATGATGAAATCCGTCAAGAGGAAGAGGAAGACGACGAAAGCAATGACCCTGGTGATACTTCCACAGCAAATAGATTTAGAGACAATACACTTTATACATTTTAAAAAGTAGAGGAGTGCCTTGTGTTGTAGGTACTTTGCCGACTACCTTGACATACATAACATCCATGTGTTCCTTTCACCTTCACGATATCGACGTTCCATATAATTCCTGAGCTTGCTCAATCACCATACATGGGAATCGTGATTGCATCCAGGATACCTTGCATCAATGCTCCTTATGCGCATTTTGTGATCGCACACCTGAAATAAATAAATTGATACAATTAATTCCAATTATCTGTGTGATTTCATGAAACACAATCCTCACCACCATAGCATTGATGCTATAAAACCCTTTTCTGTTATAATACAGAAAATCTTCTTCGGACACACATGATACATCCCGGGAAACCAGCTTTCGCATAAAGTTCCTGTTTGGCTTCTTGTTTTTCTGCTTCTCTTTGCTCGAATTGTATCCACCGTGGGCATAACTTTCGTTGCATTACCTCCAGAAAGTGTGACAGTGACTTTGACACGGTCGGCTGTGCCATTCCAACATTTGAGTCTGCGCCCACTGCATGTTGGTAACTGCCTTCCGCAAAAAACCTCAAAGCAGATACCACAATGTTAAGCGCAGATAACGAAGTCAAGCTTCTTGTGGTCGTTTCTTCCGTAAAAGTATCTAGCACATACTTAAATGCGTCCTTGTTAAGTCGAAAGTTTTTTTTGAATCTAAAAAAAGTTAAGCAATTGTATTAAAACATTCACTTTCACGTGCAATTACCTACCTTTCGTCATTCATCTGGAATGGATCGCACATATCTCGCAGTTTTCTCCTTTCCATTCTTACTTGAGCATTCTCAGATGCCCTGCTCTCCTCCTCGATCAACAATATTGCCGCGGATATCGATTCCATGCTTAGGAAAACAAACAAAAACTTAAATAGCATTTACAACCTCAGCCACCAAAACACCAATCTAACAATTTTACTAACACCATTAAAACTAGGGTAAATTAATCCATAAAACTTCACTCCTTTTATTTTAAAATGCTCAATACATATGTAATTGTTAATTTACCTAAATAAATTTATAAATTATGATGAAATTTTACTTTTTTATCAAAAGAAATAATTTGTGTAATTTGCTTTGTTATGTTTCAATTTCACACATTCCAAGGCAAACAGCTGACTTCGAAAAACTTATAGCTCTTCCTCTTCTTCTTTCGATCCAAGCGTAACCCAGAATGCATATTTACGATCCAAGCGGAGCGCAGAGCGGGAACGTAATTGTAATGCAGAATAGGGGTGATAGTCTTAATTTTCGAAAATATCGTTTTGAAAGCTTCTAAATTTTTGACATCATTTTACATAATTTTCTTAAAGTATTTATTCATTGAATATTTACTAGTGCTCTATAAAATATTCTAATAATTCGATTTATCGATTATTCGATTTAAGTCCGATTATTAATCCAATTTCACTATTCGAATAGTTGCCTTCCGCAGATTATTCGAATAATCGTCACTCAACGATTATTCGAATTTTATCAAAACCGAACATTTGTTCATTGAAACAAAAGTAAATTTTCTTTCAAAAAATACGAAAATTCCTTTTGCTTTGCAAGCTTTTAAATAGATTTTCTTTAAAAATGAGTGAGAAAAAAATTAGTTGGGTATGGAGTTTTTATACGAAATGCAGCGAAGGGAAGCAAGTGACATGCTCAGCCCCTGCGTGTTGGGGCCTAGAATATGCCCGCGGTAGGCATACCGGTCGTAAGAGGCGACCAATATGCACAAAGGTAATGATGTGCAACTCGATGGTTGATCTACGGATATGATGCCTCCCACCTCTCATTACCCATCTTCTCTTTCTTTTCGGAAGGAGGGATGACATGACCTAGAAGGTTGCACTGGAATCGTACCGGATTCATATCCGGCCAAGGACTGTTATTTCGACAACACTCCCCAAAACCTTCGGGGAGTGATTTTGTTGTTAAAACAACAACAACAACAAGTGACATGCTCCATTTGTGGAGCTGTATTAACCTTCCATAACTCTACTTCGTTGCTCAATACCCACTTAAAGAAAGTGCATAAGAAGGAGCAAACCGGTGATATGTAAGTATGAAATGAACAATACTCGTACACTGGTTAAATCGTTGCCAACAATATAAATACATATACATATATAGTGCACCTGGAACTTCTAATACATCCAATAAGAGGTGAAGGGCAGACTGTACGTTCGAGCGCCAAGAAAGTATATCCCGTGATACCGCGAAAAATATGTTGCCCCTATCATTTGTGTCTTCCGCTAGTTTTCGGGAGTTTATGGAGGTAGACGAACCCGGGTAGAAATTTCCATCGGAACAGAGTATTCGATCCCGACTCCAATTAATCTACAATGACGTTAAAGAAAAAATTGCTCATGATTTAAATGAGATAGCAAGTGCATCTATTACTGTAGACGAATGGCCGCCACGAAAGCAAGATGTATTATACCTTTCAATAGAAGCATAATATATAGACAAAAATGTAGAATTATGCAATGTTACACTTTGCAATGAGCAATTAGAAGGTATGTACACATTAGGGTCATACCATAAATGTCCTTTCTTTGTTAGGTCTTACCCGCTCAAATCTCAGAGATTGATAAAAAAACGGCTTTCAAGAAAAAAAGCCCTGTAGCTTAAGAAAATATTGGGGAATATTTAAAGAAAAGTAGCGTTCTGCAATTCTCTTTATACGCATGTAATGGTAAACTTTCCTAAATCGGGTTAGGTCCACGCCCAATTTTATGCAAAAGATTTTGAAAAGGATCATAGATATATTGAATATGCTATAACTTTGCTTAAACTAGCTGTATATAATTTCTATTTCACCTCTGAAGTGTTCGTGGGCAAAGAAAGTCGAAAGCACAAAATTTTTGGAAAATGGGCGTGGCCCCGCCCCTTTATGGGTGATTATTCCACAAAACTTTCCATGCCATAACTTCGGTAAAAATTGACTTATTAAAACGATATTTAGAGAAAGTGTTCAACATATGTATAAAGTTAACTCTTTGCTGTAAAAATAAACAAAATTGGTGAACAGACACGCCCACTTTTTGAACACAGTTCTAAAAATTTCTTCGTAAAATTAAAATCACGATATTTCCATAATTGTATAAGTTACATAAATAAGATTTTACACACATAATAAGCTTTTTAAGCAAAACTAAACTGTATAAAAATTTTGTGGATTTTGGTGAAGTAGGCGTGGCGCCGCCCACTTTTTAGCATAAGAGCTCTGCTATTTTCAAAAGCGATTGCTTGGAATTTCAAGAATATATTTCAATGAAATTTTGTGAGATACTTCCCAATAGTATATGGTATACTCCTGCCAAAAATTACGCAAATCGAATAACAAACAAGCAGGATTTACGGGCAAGTAGTTAACACCCTACAGCCTTTTTTTTATTAATTTTTTTTATTTTCATACCTTTCATGAACATGAGGAAAGGTATTTATATTTTGTTATTTAGTAATAATTTAATTTACCACTCACAACAGAAGTGTTTTTATCGAAAGCAATCAGTTGCCTTTATAACAAATTTTCAGGTATGTATTAAAATAGACCTGAGTAAATTAGGATACCAAAACAGATCACTACTAGGTATTTAATGTTCGGTTACACCCGAACTTAGACTTCCTTACTAGTTGCAAATTTATTTTATCGGCATTTCAAATGTCAAGTTGGATCGTCGATGTGAAATTCAATCGAACGTCAGAAGAGAAATTGTGGAACAGCTGCAGATATTGCTCCATCAAGAAAACGGAATCGCGGTAATACGAAATACATTTTTTGTATGTGTATGAATAGACACAACAGGATTAAACTAGTATTTCAGTTATATTTAATATATTAATATTTATTTTCAGCGGAACGAAGTTCGTGGGGTCTCTGCTAGTACATTTATTAAATTGTAGTTACAACTTATGTTTTTATATAAGTATATAAAATACTTTGCAAAATGTGATGATTGATGGATGATTTATTCTTTTTCACTAGAAGAAAAGACCAAATCATAATGATACATTTCAACTTTGTATGAAACTTGTTTTGTACTTATATGAAAGTTTTGAACTTATATGAAAAATACAAAATTTCATACATTTCAACTTTGTATGAAACTTGTTTGTACTTATATGAAAGTTTTGAACTTATATGAATAATACAAAGTTTCAACTTGTATTAAACTTGTTTGTACTTATATGAAAGTTTGTATTTATATGAAAGTTTTGAACTTAAATGAAAAATACAAAATTTCATACAGTTGAAATTGTATGAAACTTGTTTTGTACTTATATGAAAGTTTTGAACATATTTAAAATATTTTATATAATAATTTTGTTTTTATTTTAAAAAGTGAATGTCATAAATATCATTCTATATTACTTCACCCAAAAATGGTATGATTGTTATAACATAAATTTGCAATCTTATACTATAAATATCATAAGACGATTACAGTTATTATAAGAAGTATATTACAATATATTCATTAATAAAAACAAAAACAACTTAAGAAACGAAACGTTTTTCTAAACATCATTTCCAACTAGTTATTACAATTACGATTGGCTGGGTGAAGAAGCAATTATAGCAGCAAAAAACAAAGACGTGGATCAATTGATCAATCAAATTGAAATATCCAACTATCTATCGACCATGTAAACAATGAAAACGAAGCAACAAACTATCCAACGAAGTTATAAACTCATTGGATGTACTTGGAGTACCACCGCCCAATTTACAAATCGTCATAAATCAACTAAAACTATGCAACGGTTAGGAAGTAGTCATTCCGAGAATTCAAATGATCTCAGCGGATATGCCATTCGAGTTAAAACAAATCCAGTTTCCGACTCGTCTTGCGATGACAATAAATAAACCACTTGGAGAAAAAAGGATAGAAAAGGAAAAGAAGTGAGAGGAAACGAAGGAAATGGAATGGAAAGAAATGGATGGCAATGAAAGGAAAATAAAGGACAGGAAAGAAAATGAAGTTATAAGAAAGGAAAGAAAGAAAAGTGCCTGTCTGTGTAGCATAACAGCAATAAATTTATGTTTCTAAATTTACTACTTAAGAGCTCATTGGTAAACAATATCTTTAGTTTTGTCCTGAATTGTGGTGTAAATAAATAGAGCTGATGGCTTGCCTACAACATGCTACATAGAATTGACCGTGGGAGAAGCATAGATATTCTAAATCGATTCTACAACATCCCAGTGATTACCCTTGTAGTCATGGCAAACGCAGTACGTATTGAAAATTGTAATCGTTTAAAATCAAACGGCATATTTGGTGGAGTCATTTGAATACGTGGAATCAATACATCCTCACCTTTGAACTTTTCTGTTAAAATCGCTGCTTTAATGAGGTTAGTCATACGACTTTTAACTGCTAGTCGGATTCCATTGCACAGTCGAGGTGGATTTATGTTTCGAAGCAAAATAATGGGAACACCAACTTTCAATTGCAATGCTGGTAAATCCAAAGAATTCAAAAATTGCGTGTGATAATTCACACTATCGTATTGATTCATAACCGTGTCAACTGATCTATATATAATAAATTCACCAGGAATATGACTTAAAATTTCAAAATTCAATTCATCAACGGTCTTATTTTTTCAGCCAGTATAGCTCTTTCAGCTAACCACATACTATTTGTATATTTTTGGCCAATGTTTGGAAAACCACTTGAAATCAAGTCCTGCTTTGTTGGAGCGAAATTATAAAAGTTACAAGGCAAAGTAATTAAACCGGTAAGATGATGAACAGCCACTTGACCATTTCCTATCGCTAGCAGTTGCCTAGAAAATGTATGGGCTGATGGGTTATTTTGTATTTGAACTCGCGCATTTTCAGTTAAATTGAGTATTCGTACGGGTCTCCCCAAATTAGAAGACTTCAAACAGGCGGTAATCTCATCTGCTGGTGTTGATCGGGGAATCACAGGCAATGTCTGGCGGAAATCTCCTGCTAATAATATCAAAGCACCACCAAATACGGCTTGACTGCTACGTAAATCTTGCAAGGTCCTATCCAATGCTTCCAATGGTTTTTGTGAGCCATTGTACACTCACCCCAGATAATTAATTTACATTCTTGAATAAACCTTTCCCATTTCCGAATTTTTTGATATGCCTTGAATGCCTTTTGAATAAGCCTTGGAGGGGGGGATTTAACTTAGATTTGCATTCGCATACCTTTTTTACTAAGATAGATATATTTGCTGAAACAGATACCTAGACCCATACATCATAAATTTAAATGTTCTTTTACTTTTCTGAAATTGCATACTCTGATGCCTAAAACTATACTCCAAAAAGTTTTTTTGGTTGTACACATTTTTCTGTATTTGATAGAGAATTGGTGATATGATGGCATATCCCAGCTAACCAAAAGTACAAAACAAGACTCCTTTCAGAGCTTTACTCTGCAAAATGAGCTTCTTTCGGAAGCGAAAAATCGCTCTACGCGGCACTTCAAGGGAGTCATAAAAAAGAGTCCGAAATGAGTCCGATTTCGATGAATTTGAACCTTTTTCGCAACCTTTTATTCCTCCATTCTGAAGGTTTTTGGAGCCTTTTCAGATTCCTTTCGGAGCCCATTAATTGGTGATTTTCTTTTATTAATCTATTCAGAGGATTTTTGGAGCCTTTTATTGGTGTTTTTCTGAAGCTTATTTGGGGTCGTTTTTCTTTCTTTTGGGTCATAGATAAATAAAAAATAAGGTCTATGAAGTTTTATTGACACAATTAGGAAAATATGAAGTGTGCTATGTTTATTTTTTACAGACTATTGATAAACCCATTAAAAATGCGATCTTTACCTTCTGTTAGGTAAACTAAAAAAAAAACCTCAGAAAATATTTGAAAACATTCAAATAATTGAACGTTGTCGCTCATCCGCTCTCCACCGTTCATTTTCTCACAATTCTCTTTACGCCTACAACAAAAAGGGTCAGAAAACACTCGAAATCTTTCATATAATTGAGCCTTGCAGTTCATTCGCTCTACAATATTCATTTCTTCTCTCCGAAAAGGCTCCAATTACGGACTCTTTTTGCATGATTTTCTTGGAGTGCTCCGACTTTGGAAAGCTGGGATTATTCGCACTTTTATGAATACTATAATTAAAGTCCGTTAAACATTGCAACTCTTCGAGGTACGGAAAAGAATTCTGTCAATACTCTCGAAAAAAGTAAAAGTCAGCTGGTCACTTGACACAACCTTAGCATCATTTGGCCATGACATCAATTGTACTGGTATAAATTATGGACGTGCGATGAACAGATTAAATCATATTTTGATTAGTCATAATTCTGATTCATCAAAACCTAATTAATCAGGTCCTGAATAGTACTGTTTACAGTACTTGTTAATTGAAACTGCTCACGTTTTCATCAGTAAAATTTTTTAAAATATGCCCATACGCTACACAACTTTGTAATTTCGGAAAGCTCCAAGTGCAATTCAAAGTGCCGGACTTATGTATTGGCCAACCTTAACTTTTAAACCACTTATCTTGAAGCAGTGCCGAACTAATTTTGAATTAAATGAGCCTTTTCGTTGTTTGTGTCAAGATTATAATTCTCATTCTGGTAAGTTCGATATCTCAGACTCACTATACAGCATAAAAAAGTCGATTCTTTCTATCCTAAATACATAGCAACAAATTTTTTTTTCATATCCTTTGATTCTTATCTTTATTCTTAACAATAACTTTTCGTTGTCAACTAATTATTTATTAATTGTGTAATCTTTTTTACTTAGCTGATGAGGTTTTCTCTGTAGCTGAGCAGTTTTAGATCTCGACGATTAACAAACCAAAGCCTTTCAAAGACTCGGCACGAAAGAACAATCCGCGCGTCATGCGGATGCGCCCCTCGCGCCGGTCGGGCGGGATATGGTGGGTAATCCGTTGGGCATTATTATTATTATTATTATTCTTTGCAACTTTCACCAATTTCTTCTTCCGTAAAATTATTTTAACTAATTTTGGCAAAAATTATGAGTCAAGATTCAATATACGATTTATAAACTGTATTTTGGAAATTTTTGCAAAATTATTGCAACTTAGATTTGGCCATGGGAGGGAAGGGGTTTTAACCGCCCCGTGCGCACGGGCCTGTGTGCGGCCACCATCTAACAACGTAGCAGCTATCCCAGATGATGAAATTCTAATTCTTTGAGACCTATAGTGGCTAATATCAGTGAAATCAAATATGTTTTACCTTTGCCTCCAGGGGCGTGTAAGAAAAACATACACCCCCCTTTCATTTTGTACAGCTTCTATAATGACATCATAGGCATGCCTTTCCTCTATATTCAACAAAATTCATATCTAACAAGTAAGGAAGTCTAAGTTCGGGTGAACAGAACATTAAATACCCAGCGTTAGTTTTCATGTAAATTTATGTGATTTTCGATATCGAAACAGGGGTCGTGGTTTTCATCCGATTTCATGCAAATATCTCAAATATTTTACTCAAGTTATCGTGTACACGGGCGGACATACGGACGGACATGACTTAATCAATTCCTCTTTTTTTTTATACCTGGAACTCTATATTTAACTCGATTATTTTGGCCGTTACATAGTACCGTTATGTGGACAAAATTATAATACTCTTGTACTAGTACTAGTACGCTGGGTATAAAGATGTTGTCAAGTCATTTATATCGTATTAACGCTGACGTTGTTGAATCTCTTGATTAAAAGAGTCATGCATTGGTCGATTTGCTGGTAGCCCCAACTGTGACAATGATTTGTATGCGATCAATAAACACATGTTTTCTATTATTACCATTTCTTGGTTCCTTGCAATACCACGCATCCGATGCAAAATATCTTCTGTCATATAATTTCTATAACTTAGCCACAAATCTGTAGGATTAGATGGAAAGCATGTAGCAATGATAATTGAAAATAATGATCGTATTTGTTGCGGCGATCTTGTAGCGGATGCATCTCTTAGCGTGGCATTCCAGTGACTACCATTTTGTAGTAAATTCAATTCCTGACATGATCTACGGTAAGTAGGACACAATTGTCCATTAACAGTTTTCAAATCCAAAAAAGATGTGGGTCCGCGAACATTACTAATAAAAGAAGCAAATAAAAGCACTCATCATGACTGGGATGCACTGTGTAAAGCCTTCCTAGTGTATTACTCCTAACAACTCCTGGATAACCTTGAATAGGTGTTCCTCTCTTACACCTTTCCCATGCTTTTGAATTCCAGCAGTAATATGTTGGTGCCTCATTATAAAGCAGTGTTCCAGCAAAGGAATCCCTTTGACATAAATCAAAGAATGCTAGTAATGTAGTTGCGGGTCGTCGTAGTGCCATTTGTTGGGCATTATCTTCGTTGAAATAAACACGTCATCCATTTTGGTCACCTACTCAGACGAGGCCTTTTGGTGACCATAAAATAGAAGGAAGGGAAAGGGAAACGGTCGACTACGGCAGCACGAAATACGGTAACAAGTCCACCGTTACTCCCGGATGTGAGCCGGTATCAAGGAGGCTCTGTTAGAATACAGTCGGAAACCCCTGACTGCAATCCACCCATTAGGCACGGGAACCTGGATGTCCAGGCTCTATGGTTCGCGTTTTCACACCCTGCTGATAACAGCCTGACCTCAATGAGCGTAGAGATCTTAGCGTTTTTGGAATCGAAAATTTTAAAATGTCCCTTACCTTGCCAGGGCATGTTTGTATGCCGTGTTCGGATACCGTAAATCCCAGGAATTCAACACTTTCCGGAAGGAATTTCGATTTCTTAGCGGAAGCTCGCATATTAGAATCAAAGAGCTTTGTCAAGATTCGATCAATTTCCTTACTATGTTGTTCGGTGGTTCTAGAGGAAATTATAACATCGTCTATGTAAACATCAGATGGAAATGGACTTATTGACAAATGGGAAAAAATAAATAACCAAATTAAAAAAAAACCCACAAGTTACTCGACGACTTCGTCTAAATACCTAATACCCTACCTCTTGCTGCTGTGTGTGTCTTACGTTGACTGTAGTGACGGTTCTCAGCAATGCCATGCTGATATAGTTATAGTTGTGAATTGCAGATGTACCGCTAGCAATTTCGATGGGTGTGGAATTTTGAGGGGTTGCGCGAACGCGGCGCATCGAATTTTTTGTTATGTTAGTTGCTTAAAATAACGCGTTTACCGGTTTTAACTTAAAATTATTGCAAAACACGGAAATGACCCGAAGCAGACCAAAAACCAGGACAGAAAGAGCCCTAAAACAATTCCAAAATGGTTCCAAAAGGTCCTAGCATAATGCCTAAAACAACTCCGAAATCAACTTTAAAACGTTCCACAACTACCCTGAAACTACCCCCAAAGGAAGCAACCCAGCAAACACACTACTGGTAATAACTCCGTATTTACCAGATAATTTCCCAGATAAGTTTTCAGTTAAACAGCATTGGCCTCGGGATAGAATTACCCTATATACTTCATGTACATGTGAATTAATCAAGTACAATAGCAAATAACAAAACTGGAGTATAGGAGAAATTTCTTTGATATTTTCCAGGTACTATACCAGAATACTGCTCATAATTTAAAAGATAATTTTTCGGTAGTTTCCATGGATGTATACTGGTATTTTCCCAGATAGCTACTTGTAATATACGTACAAATATGGGTAAAGATACTGGTAGTTTATTTTTATTTTACAGATAACTAAAGGTAACTTACATGAATAGCTACAGGTATTTTACTTAATCGGTATTAGTAATTTACTTGTAAATATATTCTTGATTACCTGTAGCTTCGTAGTATTCTCCTCAATAGTTACTTCGTGATTTTCTGGTAAATACTCGATAAATTACAGGGAAGGTACCAATATTTTCTTTGTTAGTCACTTACTTTTTCCATACTTTAAATTATATACGAGTTGATTAATTGTATTAAAAATGTATTGTTAGTGTTGGTTATTTCAAAAAAGGAATAAGGGTTTAACAAACATTCATTTACATAACATAACATTTATTAACAAACATAATTAAACATTGAAGAAAATACTGTTTGTAGTACCGATAGTTGACCCCAGCTTGCTGAGTTAAAACGCATCTATAGAAAAAAGTGTTATGAAATACCACAGACTGTTATCAAATTTTATTTAAATTTTCATATTTAAGGCCGATTTTTCGTCGTTTTGGAAAATGAGACTTCATTTCTAATTTCCTTATTCAAAAAACAACTTAAAAAAACACAAAACGGGTATCCATAACGAAAATTTGCCTTAAATATCTTATTTGCAACAAAACTCTTAGCTACTTACAATTTCCCGCATTCTTTTGCACCTTTCTGCAGCTTTGCCATTCCGCTTTTCCACAAAAACCGAATGAAAAATTTTTGAAAGATCAATTGATCGTTCTGCCTATAGCCTGCTTGAACGTAGTGTAAATTTTCAAATATTGTGGTAAATACTAAGTATTTCACTTG
Organism: Sphenella marginata; assembly: GCA_951509765.1. NCBI lineage: Eukaryota > Metazoa > Arthropoda > Insecta > Diptera > Tephritidae > Sphenella > Sphenella marginata. The sequence goes on along the minus strand of OX608078.1, from coordinate 31,002,948 downwards.
TAAAATATTTGAAAAATACCGGAAGAAGTATATAACTTGGAATTTCGTATTTATTTTGGATGTATACCAAAACTTTACTTATTGGAAACTTATGGTATTATTCAAGTAAAAATAAAGTGGAATACCTGAAAAATACCTAAAAAATACCCAATACATACTTTATTTATAAATTGGTAGCTATGAAGGAGGGATACCGAAATTTTACCAAAAGCTTATTTACTTTCGATTCATTGGTATTAGTAAGTTTGAATTTTTTTTGGATGTGTTTGTAGTTTCGGTAGCCGATGTTTGCAGGGAAATATCTCTATACAAAACCTTTACTTTGCCCCGAGCGTGCCTCAGTGAATCTCAATTTACACATGAGAAGTTACGTGCAAAAAGGGCACTTATATGAAAAGTATGTTTTGAGATATTCGTGTTTTAAACTTTTGAAGCATTATAACATTTTTGTTGTTGTAGTATATCGAAAAAGATATTGATATTATTGTTATCTAGTGTATTATCTTTTAACTTGGTGAAGTTGCAAAAGCAACACTTCACATCGTTAGCCAAAAACAATGAAATAAAACAGTGGGGAATGTTCCCTTTTTGCATATAACCAGGAAAGCGAAGGATACGTCTTGTTTTAACTTCATAAAAACGTGTATTCTGTAAATATTAATAATTTTTTATTCCAAGCGGACTTTTATTAAGTAACCTAGTACACATATAGGTATGTAACCTAAAAGCATTATGGAGCTGTACAGAAAATTAAATGGGTTCGAAATTATATTAAACTAATATGTCGTTCACGGGCACTTATTTCCATAAAAGACCAAGAATTGGGTCAGGGTCCAAAGAAATACGCTTATCGTTAACAATACTAAGAATTTAAAGCAACAATACATACATATATAACAAGGATTTTTTTTTACTAAAGAACAAATTATTTTTATTTTATACAATATATTAAATAATCCAAATCACTATTACTATCTTCTGCATCAGATAATTTATAAGAAACAGTGTGTATTGCGCTAGTAAATAAATTATTCTTATACCAGTCCGAATCTGTTTTTTCCAAATATTGCATTAAATCTGTTAGATCATTAATTTTTTCTGGATTAATTGTTGCGGAAGGTACAGACATCAAATTAATTTCTTAATTTTCTACTTCTACTTTCAAGGGTATTATAATTTTGTCCACATAACGGTACTAAATATGTAACGGCGCAAAATAATCGAGTTAGATATAGAGTTCCATATATGAAAGTTCTTAGGTTGAAAAGAGGAATTGATTAAGGCATGTCCGTCTGTCCGTCCGTGTACACGATAACTCGAGTAAAAATTGAGATATTTGCATACAATTTTGCATACAGGTTACTTTCTGGGCAAGGTAGGTTGCTTTTGCCCCCTTTTCGATATCGAAAATTTCAAAAATCGCATAAATTGACATATCTTTCGTCAAAACTGAGATATTTGCATGGAATTTGGTGTATAGGTTACTTTCTGGCCAAGGTAGGCTGCTATTGAAAATGGACGAAATCGAATTACATATAACCATGCCCCCATTTTTGAAATCGAAAATTTTTAAAATCACATAAATTAACATAACTTGAGTAAAAATATAGATCTTTGTATGATTAAGGCATATCTGTCTGTCCGTCTGTCCGTCCGTGTACACGATAACTTGAGTAAAAATTGAGATATTTGCATAGAATTTTGCATACAGGTTTCTTTTTGGCCAAGGTAGGTTGCTATTGAAAATGGGCAAAAGCGGATGATAACCACGCCCCACTTTTCGATATCGAAAATTTTTAAAATCACATAAATTGACATAACTTGTGTCAAAACTGAGATATTTGCATGGAAATTGTTATGAATGCTACTTTCTGGCCAAGGTGAGCTGCTGTGAAAATTGTCGAAATCGGATGATAACCACGAGCACTTTTTCGATATCGAAAATCATATAAATTAACACAAGTTGAGATATTCGCATGAAATTTGGTACACAGGTTACTTTCCGGCCAAAGCAAGTTGGTGTTTAAAATGGGCGAATTCTGATGATAACCACGCCCCCTTTTTTGATATAGAAAATTTCAAATAAGATTCTAGGGCCTATATCATTGCCAAGTCATGGTATTTGTATCTCGTTCTGAAAACTAACGCTGGGTATTTAATGTTCGGTTCACCCGAACTTAGACTTCCTTACTTGTTTTAGTTTTAATTCGATACAAAGCCATATAATTCAAATACTTAAAATTTTGTTGAAAATTCATCGAATTTTTTGCAAAATTTTTGCATACACTTTTAAAAAACACTTACATTATTTATAAAAAATTAGTTGAAATAGTTTTGCTGAAGCAGAAGTTGGTGAAAAATGCAATAAAATGCATGTATGTATAAGAAAAACACTGTACGAGCGTATGAGCAACAAACCATATTTTTGAAAAAAAAAATAACAAGTACTCATATATAGCTCAACATTTTTTGATGTTGCTAAGCCAGTTTAAAAGATATCAAATCCAAATTTGGAGGGGAGAGAAAACATAGATTATTCTTTCTAATTAGCGTTTTACGCAAAAAGGGCACATGTCACGTTGTGCCCTTTTTGCACGCAACTCCTCACATAATATAATATCCAAAATCTTTATACACACTGCATACATACATATGTATATTGTTACGGGTATAATTTTCTCTATCTCATTGTGTAATTTTTCAATTTCAAAGCTTGAATAAAAACTGAATTATTTAAAGATTTTTGAATAACCAATAATATTTCACTCATCACTAAAATTTGTTAGAAGAAAAAAATTATTTTTATTTGTTATATTTTCATCACTCGTCACTTAAAATTTGTGATAACTGCCATTCCTGGTTTTGAAACACTATGTCCATGAAAACTTCTTATCTTTTTTTTAAGTTGGTTATATTTTTAACCCAATCTCTTTCTGTCCTCGTATGACCTCTGTGTTAGAGTGAAAAAATCTAATTTTTGCAAAAAAAAAGGCACAGCAAATTATTCCAGTTTTTCGAAATAAGATACTGAAACAAATATCTGCATAGCTTATAGTCTAGGCGACAGGGATTGTTATACCTATGGGCATGAAAAGTTAATTAATTCGGTAGTGGTAATAACAAAAAAAGTTACTTCTACAGCTTGCTGCCGAGGTGCTTTACAAAAAACATGCAAACAAGTAGTTTTTTGTGATGCATTTTGTATGGATAAAAAAATGTGTAGCAAAATTGAATTTAAGTATTTCGCGGATTCCGGTATAGTGAGAATATTGAGTTGAAGTAGTGGCGTCGATGCCTCCAACTAAATAGAGTGAAATTATACCCCGGCGTCGGCTCGTCTGTCCAATATGATTTGGAGCACGAGCTGCGCCCCTAACTGTAAGTATTTAAAACAAGTAAGGAAGTCTAAGTTCGGGTGAACCGAAGAATCTTATTTGAAATTTTCTATATCAAAAAAGGGGGCGTGGTTATCATCAGATTTCGCCCATTTTGAACACCAACCTGCTTTGGCCGGAAAGCAACCTGTGTACCAAATTTCATGCGAATATCTCAAGTTTTACTCAACTTGTGCTAATTTATGTGATTTTGCATATCGAAAAAGTGGGCGTGGTTATCATCCGATTTCGACAATTTTCACAGCAGCTCACCTTGGCCCGAAAGTAGCCTGATATCAAATATCTCAGTTTTTACTCAAGTTATGTTAATTTATGTGATTTTCAAAATTTTCGATATCGAAAATGGGGGCCTGGTTATAATTCGATTTCGTCCATTTTCAATAGCAGCCTACCTTGGGCAGAAAGTAATCAATACACCAAATTCCATGCAAATATCTCAGTTTTGACGCAAGTTATGTCAATTTATGTGGTTTTCGAAATTTTCGATACCGAAAAAGGGGGCGTGGTTATCATCCGATTTCGCCCATTTTCAATAGCAACCTACCTTGAAAGTAACTTGTATGCAAAATTTTATGCAAATATCTCAATTTTTACTCAAGGACGGACAGACGGACATGCCTTAATCAATACCTCTTTTAAACCTAAGAACTTTCATATATGGAACTCTATATCTAACTCGATTGTTTCGCGCCGTTACATAGTACCGTTATGTGGACAAAATTATAATATCCTTGTGTTAGTACTAGTACGCTGGGTATAAAAATACCACTTTGTTTTAAACATATCTCTCTAGTTTTACTGCAAGGAGTATTTTAAAATTAAAACTTTTAGGGAAAGCACAATAAAACCTAAATTTTTTTTATAGAGCCCTATCTAGTGCAAAACTCTGTTTTAAAAGCATTCATAGTCGCTGCTGATCACATAATTCAAAATTTAAACGCCTCACTATTATTTCTTGTAAAATTCTAAAATGGAATTGAGATTCAAAGATATCCATGACCACTATTAGGAGCATCGTAAAATATTTGTTTTCAACATACCTAGCATGTTTTATTGCAAACAATGTTTTTAAACTAAAACTTTTATCCCTTACGAAAATGAGGTTCAGAAACACCTATAGTCACTCCCTGCTACTAAATTTAAACTTTTGTTTAAAGCGCTATTAAACTTTTTAACTCAAAAAGGAAGTTGAGTCTGAGGTGAAAGGTGTGTCCTTCAGTTAAAGTAACCGTTAGTTTCCATTTTATTCGCCGTTAAGTGTGAACCGACCTAAATTACCCAACTATGTATATATAATAAGGAATTTCAATAACAAAAATTTCTCATATATTTCGGCGTTAAGGCAATGCTATAAAAAATATGAGCAAAGGATTTTAATAAATTAAACTAGTTAATTTAAGGCGGCCGAATTTCAATCACGGAATGACTAGTATTTTTAATGGCCCCGTCACATTCACCTTTTTCACGCAGCATCATGCATTGACAGTTGTATCGAATGTGTGTATTTGCATTGCATCGAACATCACTAGCGCCATCTGATATAAAAAATTTGCCAACTTTCGAAATTTGCTGCAAAAATGCGTAAGAAGCATTTAACATTTCATTATACCTTTCATGAACATGAAATGGTATTATAACTTTGGTCCGATGTTTGTAAGTGTGAGAAGAAGAAGAGATAGACCCACCATTAAGTATACCGAAATAATCAGGGCGACGAGCTGAGTTGATTTAGCCATGTCCGTCTGTCCGTCCGTCTGTTTGAACGCAAACTAGTCCCTCAGTTTTGGAGATATCTCGATGAAATTTTGCAAGCAGGCGCCATTTTGCATAGGATTAATCATTTGTTGGAACCAGAAAGATAGGACCGATACAACGCATAGCTCCCATACAATCGATTGTTCCGATAAATGGGTTTTGGCCTATAACTCTTGCAATTAAAAAGCTATTAGAGCGAAATTTCGCAGGTTTTGTACATATTATATGCGTAATATGTGTAGTGAAAATCACCTAGATCGGATCAACATAACATATAGCTCCCATATAATCTATAGTTTCGATAAATGGGTTTTGGGCTATAAATGTTGCAAATAGAAAGCTAGAAACGTAAAATTGCTCCGATAAATGTGGTTTGGCTATGTATTTTTAAATTAACAGTTTTGGAGAGCTTGTAAGTATGTAATTGTAAGTAAAGATCTGAAAAAGTTGTGCGTATTCATGAAAGGTATAAAGCCTTCGGCACAGCCGAAGACAGCCCTTTCCTTACTTGTTTTCATTTGCGCCATTTTCATTTTCATTCATTCATTGTGGCGCTAGCGGAATTTCTATGTGTCGCGGCCATAAGGTCGAAAAAGCACGCTCTGAGACAAAATTAAATATCGCTTTTGATAATCTTTTGACAGTATTGGCTATTAGGAGTTGGTAATTTTGCAATGAAAAACCAGTATTCGCACTCTAGTACCGGTGTTGTGTGAGTAAACGTGTCAGCGGGATGGGCGAAATGTTTTATAGTTAAGTTTCAACCACTGGCGAACTCTTAATAAATAGTCTTCTTCAAATAACATTAGTTTTTTGTTTTTAATACAATCAATACTGACAGGATTTTTGAAATTAAATAAAAACTAAGTTTGTATGTGGAATTCTATTATTTGCTTAATTCACAAAAAAAGGACAATTATTAAATTTCGAAGAAGAAGAAGATCAAAGCAACACTAATTATTTCGTATATGGATTTAGCAAGTCGAGTGCGAGTACGTTCTTTCCAACGGATCAAAATAAATTAAATTATGAGAGCTTCGTTTTAAAGTTATCAATAAAAGTTAATTTCATTTTATTCAATAAAAGTAAAAACAAAACCTATGATTAATACATGCATAACTAAATAAGTTTGAGAGGAATGAAAACATGAATAAACTGTTAATTCCAATATATAAATTCCCTACTATCCTTTTCTTTTTGAGCATTCCATAATGTTAACACTTTCGATAATGTGAACTGCCTTGGTTTTAATTAGGTCAGATTATCGAGCTATATACATTTAGGCATTGCCCTGCAAACCCCTGCACACATCGGCTACCGAAACTACAAACACAAACAAAAAAATTTCAAACTTACTAATACCAATGAATCGAAAGTAAAGAAGCTGTTGGTAAAATTTCGGTATCCCTCCTTCATAGCTACCAATGTATAAATAAAGTATGTATTGGGTATTTTCCAGGTATTCCACTTGATTTTTACTTGAATAATACCATAAGTTTCCAATAAGTAAAGTTGTTGTATAAATCCAAAATAAATACGAAATTCTAAGTTATAACATCTTCCGGTATTTTTCAAATATTTTACAAGTGGAATACTTAATATTTACCACAATATTTGAAAATTTACACTACGTTCAGCAAAGTTTTTCATTCGGTTTTTTTGAAAAATTTGTTTTTCTGTGGAAAATGTAGGAAAGGGCAAACGAATGCGGGAATGTCCTGGTAAGTCGTTTTGAATTTTGTTTCAAGTAAGACATTTAAGGAAATTGGAAATGAAATAACAATTCCCAAAACGACGAAAAATCGGCCTTAAATATATAAATTAAATTAAAACCTGATAACAAACTGTGATATTTCATTAAAATTTTTCTATAGATGCATTTTTACTCAGCAAGCAACGATCTGGGTTCAAGTATTTTTTTCAATGTTTTATTATGTTTGTTAATAAAAATTTGAATTTTTATAAAAATTCCTTTTCTTTTTTTAAAATAACTAATACAATAAAATAATTCAATACAATAATAAAATTCACAAAATCGTATTTAATTTAGAATATGGAAAAAGTAAGTAACTAGCAAAGAAAATATTCATAATTTACCGAGTATTTACCAGAAAATCACGAAGTAACTATTGAGGAGAATACTACGAAGCTACAGGTAATCAAGAATATATTTACAAGTAAATTACTAATACCGATTAAGTAAAATACCTGTAGTTATTCATGTAAGTTACCTTTAGTTATCTGTAAAATAAAAATAAACTACCAGTAACTTTACCCATATTTGTACGTATATTACAAGTAGCTATCTGGGAAAATACCAGTATATATCCATGGAAACTACCGAAAAATTATCTTTTAAATTATGAGCAGTATTCTGGTATAGTACCTGGAAAATATCAAAGAAATTTCTCCTGTACTCCAGTTTTGTTATTTGCTATTGTACTTGATTAATTCACATGTACATGAAGTATATAGGGTAATTCTATCCCGAGGCCAATGCTGTTTAATTGAAAACTTATCTGGGAAATTATCTGGTAAATACGGAGTTATTACCAGTAGTGTGTTTGCTGGGTGGGGACTTTTTATACCTTTCATGAACATGAAATGGTATTATAACTTTGGTCCGATGTTTGTAAGTATGAGAAGAAGAAGAGATATGCCCAGTATTAAGTATACCGAAATGATCAGGACGATGAGCGTGTGTCCGTCCGTCCGTCTGTTTGAACGCAAGCTAGTCCTCACTTGCAAGCAGACGCCATTTTGCGTAGGAGCAATAATTTGTCGGAACCAGCAAGATCGGACCGATACAACGCATAGGTCCCAAACAATCGGCTGTTCCAATAAACGGGTTTGACCTCTTGCATTTAAAAAGCTAGGAACTTAAAATCTGACCTACATAACATACAGCGCAAAAATAATCGATAGTTTCGTTAAATGGGTTTTGGGCTATACATTTTGCAGTTAAAAAGCTAGGAACGTAAAACTTTGCAGGTTTGGTACATAGTATATATGTATGTATGTAAAGTATATAGTGAAAATCACTCGGATCGGACCTACATAACATATAGCTTCCATACAATCGATTGTTTCGATACATGTGGTTTGGGCTATGTATCTTTAAATTAACAGTTCTGAAGAGTTTGTATCAATTGTAAGGATCGGACACACAAAAAAGTTATGCGTATTCATGAAAGGTATAAAGCCTTCGGCACAGCCGAAGACAGCCCTTTCCTTACTTGTTTTTACTGGGCTGTGTTCACCCAATTAGCCCCCTTTTTCGATATCGAAAATTTCGAAAATCACATAAATTGACATAACTTGCGTAAATACTGAGATATTTGCATGGAATTTGGTGTATTGGTTACTTTATAGCCAAGGTAGGCTGCTGTTGAAAATTGTTGCAATCGAATTATAACCAGGCCCCCTTTTTCGATATCGAAAATTTTGAAAAATATATTTGCATGAAATTTGTTATACAGGTTACTTTTTGGTCAAGGTAGGTTGCTATTGAAAATGGACGAAATCGGATGATAACCGCACTTCCTTTTTCGATATCGAAAATTTCGAAAATCACATAAATTAACATAAATTGGGTAAAGATTGAGGTATTTGCATGAAATTTGTTATGCAGGCTACTTTCTGGCCAAGTTAAGCTGCTGTTGAAATCGGACGATAACCACGCCACCTTTTTCGATATCGAAAATTTAGAAAATCACATAAATTAACATAACGCTTTTCAACGCTGGGTATTTAATGTTCGGTTCACCCGAACTTAGACTTCCTTACTTGTTAAGTTTAAACTAGGTTCTAAGAGTCGTAATAAAGAAACAAACAAAGATCAGGATTCCTGAGCATATATTTGCATGATCACAAGGACCGAATGGCAGGGTGGATTGGCCACTCGGCCTCTCCAACCATCCACTTGTGGAATATGTTAGGCTTAAGACTATTTTGCTATGTTAAGTTTTCTTTTGTAACACTTTGTAATTTATAATAGAATGTTCTACATTCGCCATTAGTAGACCGCTTTGTGTTAGTGTCGACTTAGAATAAAATAAAATAAATAAAAAAAATATATAAATAAAATAAATGTGTTGTTATTGTTCATCAAAAGAAAACTTATTTATTTTTGGTTGGTTTTTCTTTAGGTTTTGATAAATTTGGTTTGCGCTTGCAGTAGTAAAAAAATAACTTTTATCTAAGTCATTTCCATTTTCAAGTCCAACCGGCTTTTTTTGAAAAAAAATTTGGACCCCCTCCGAAAATAGTTCCTGGATACGCGCCTGGCTCTTGCCTCTCTACAGTAAAACTTCTACTATACGCGGATGACCTTAAAATTAATTGATGGAGTTAGATTTGGTTAAATTAAGTAACTGCTGTAAAAATAATCGGCTAATACTTAACATAAGTATTTGTTTTCATATTACTTTCTCGCAACATGTGAATATCATTGATTACGCATATCATATATCTAATACACTCTTGCCGCGGGTAAATGAAATTAAAGACTTAGGAGTAATTTTCGACTCGAAATTTACTTTTACAAGCCATATTAACTTATGCATTTCAAAATCGTATGGCCTGTTGGTTCTTATTAGCCTTATTAGCTCCGATTTTACCGACCCTTATACGCTTAAGCTGTTGTTTTTGGCATTTGCGCGTTCCAAACTTGAGTATGCCTGTTTCATTTGGTCGCGGTACTATAATTGCCATTGAACGGATCCAAAAGTGTTTTTAAAATTTGCGTTACGCAACTTACGTTTCTCGGAGCCTATTCCGACTTATGAAGCGCAATGCTTATTGATTAGCTTAAAATCATTTCATAACAGGAGAATAATTCTGTCGATGTCATTCATTTTTGATTTGTTTCGGGGTGTAATTGATTGCCCCATGCTCCTTGAAATGATTCTAACTGGTCGATTCTATAGTGGTAACAACATTCGTTTTACCCGGCAAACAAATATGTATCTTGGAAACTTTTACACCCGTTTGGTATTCTGCCGGCTCAAGTTGCAGTTCAATTTCGTAACCACCGAAAGAGGTGGTAACGCCAAGTAACCGCGACAAATTGCACGTGTTTTGTAAATATTTTTTTGGACAGAAAATAGCACAAATTTTATACACATACTAGTTCAGAAGAATTAATAAACAATATAAACACTTTTTTACGTGATGTTTCGTGCGCGTTTGCCTTTTATTCTCTTTTGCGCATTGTTTGTTTTTCACATCGTTACCATGCGCGCTAGAATCGCGGGTACATGCACCGGTTACGATTTTTCAGGCACGGGGGTTAAAACCCCCCCCATGGCGAAATCTAAGTTGCAATGATTTTGCAAAAATTTTCAAAATACAGGTTATAAGTCACTTATTGAATCTTGACTCATAATTTTTGACAAAATTAGTTAAATTAATTTAACGGAAGTAGTAATTGGTGAAAGTTGCAAAGAATAAGGTTGGCCAATACATAGGTCCGGCACTTTGAATTGCACTTGGAGCTTTCCGAAATTACAAAGTTGTGTAGCGTATGGGCATGTTTTAAAAAATTTTACTGATGAAAACTGTAAGCTGTTTCAATTAACAAGTACTGTAAACAGTACTATTCAGGACCTGATTAATTAGGTTTTGATGAATCAGAATTATGACTAATCAAAATATGATTTAATCTGTTCATCGCACGTCCCTAATTTGTACCAGTACAATTGATGTCATGGCCAAATGATCCTAAGGTTGTGTCAAGTGACCAGCTGACTTCTACTTTTTTATGAGTATTGACGGAATTCTTTTCCGTACCTCGAAGAGTTGCAATGTTAAACCGACTTTGATTATAGCCATGTATTCATAAAAGTGCGAATAGTCCCAGCTTTCCAAAGTCGGAGCGCTCCAAAAAAAGCATCCAAAAAGAGTCCGTAATTGGAGCCTTTTCGGAGAGAAGAAATGAATATTGTAGAGCGAATGAACTGCAAGGCTCAATTATATGAAAGATTTCGAGAGTTTTCTGACACTTTTTGTTGTAGGCGTAAAGAGAATTCTAAGAAAATGAAAGTTGGAGAGCATTGAGCGACAACGTTCAATTATTTGAATGTTTTCAAACATTTTATGAGGTTTTTTTTTTTTTACCTAACAGAAGATAAATATCGCATTTTTCATGGACGTTTATCAATAGTCTGTAGAAAATAAACATATCACATTTCATATTTTCCGAATTGTGTCAATAAAACTTCATAAACCTTATTTTTTATTATTTATGACCCCAAATAAGCTTCAGAAAAACGCCAATAAAAGGCTCCGTAAGGAGTCTGAAAAGGCTCCTAAAACCCTCAGAATGGAGGAATAAAGAGCTCCGAATAAGGTTCAGAAAAGCACCAATAAAAGGCTCCGCAGTTCGTTTAAAAAGAGTCATAAAACGCTTCAAATTCATCGAAATCAGACTCATTTCGGGCTCTTTTTTATGACTTCGTTGGAGTGCCCGCGTAGAGCGATTTTTCGCTCCATTTGGTCTCCGAAAGAAGCTCATTTTGGAGAGTAAAACTCTGAAAAATGAGCGTTTTATGGCTCCGAAAGGAGTCTTTTTTTTGCACTTTTGGTTAGCTGGGATATGCCATCATATCACCAATTCTCTATCAAATACCAAGGCATATCCAATAGGTAGAAGCAGGAGGAGAAATGCAAAACTGCTATACATTTTGTTGTTGCTTGAAGAAACTTTATTGTCAAATAAAACTGATATTGACAACTCAATTGAATTAAATTTTTATGAAATATCCATGGCATACCTTGAAAAATCAAATTTTTTCTTCGGCTAAGAATCAACAAATATGTGAAAATAAAATTGTTTATAAAATGTAAACAAAGCCAATGTAAACAAAGCCGATGTAAACAAACCCAATATAAACAAAGTTTGATAGTTAAGATTCAAGTGTCGCAAAGGTGATTTTACCTATGTTACTATGCCATGATCAAATACGCAAAAATGTGTACAGTGTTGCCAGGATACAATTTATTTTGGAGCTAGATTCGAGAAAAAAAGAGCTAGATTTGTTCAAGAAAATCAAAACATGTAAAAAAAGAGCTAAAAAGCACTTAAGTATTTTGTATGTAAGTTTTTACATTTATTTCATACTAGCAGGGTACCCAGCATTGCTCGGTATGTACATAAGTATTTTCCCACATTATATCCTGTTTATGTATACGGCAACAAACTAAAGTAAAGGCGTTTTTTAATAGTCTATAGTTAATATACCTTGTGTGCGAAGCACTACTAGGTATAATGAATTGGCGTTCGTATATACCGTAAGATCTCCGTAACGTCTCAACCGATTTTAAATATTTTTTCTTCAATGTTTCCAATCTGTTTCATGACTCATTTACCACATAAACTCTTTTTTTTCTAATCTCAATTTAAATTTTTTTAGCTAATACTCAATAACGGCTTAACCGATTTTCAAAATTTTTTCTTTTCTTTATTCTCTCGGACATAGTGTTTATTTATATAGAACAAAACATTTTCTAAATCCTCAATTTAATCATATATTATCTAAAGAAGTTTAGCTACCATATAAATTGTAGTCAGCTGAGATCACTGGTATTCTAACTGAAATGTTCCTGTAGGGAACTTAATTGCCGTACAGATTTTTTCCGTTTTATATTTAAGAACAAATGGTGAATTCCTTTTCGCTACTTTGGCGAATGTTGAATAAGTGAAAACAACAACCAAAAGTTTTGATTGTGAATATACATAGGTGGTTGATTCGGAATATAGGTTGTTATTCATCATGGTGAAGAAGTTGTAATCTATATATATAAAAATGAATTGGCGTTCGTATGTACCGTAAGATCTCCGTATCGTTTCAACCGATTTTAAATATTTTTTCTTCAATGTTTCCAATCTGTTTCATGTCTCATTTACCACATAAATTCTTTCTTTTCTAATCTCAATTTAATATTTTTTTAGCTAATACTCAATAACGGCTTAACCGATTTTCAAAATTTTTTCTTTTCTATTCTATCGGACATAGTGTTTATTTATATAGAAAAAAAAACATTTTCTAAATCCTCAATTTAATCATATATTAGCTAAAGAAGTTTAGCTACCATATAAATTGTAGTCAGCTGAGATCACTGGTATTCTAACTGAAATGTTCCTGTAGGGAACTAAATTGCCGTACAGATTTTTTCCGTTTTATATTTAAGTACAAATGGTGAACTCCTTTTCGCTACTTTGGCGAATGTTGAATAAGTGAAAACAACAACCAAAAGTTTTGATTGTGAATATACATAGGTGGTTGATTGTTAATATAGGTTGTTATTCATCATGGTGAAGAAGATGTAATCTATATATATAAAAATGAATTGGCGTTCGTATATACCGTAAGATCTGCGGATCGCCTCAACCGATTTTAAATATTTTTTCTTTAATGTTTCCAATCTGTTTCAGGTCTCATTTACCACATAAATTTTTTTTTTCTAATCTCAATTTAAAATTTTTTTACCTAATACTCAATAACGGGATGACCGATTTTCAAAATTTTTTCTTTTCTTTATTCTATCGGATATAGTGTTTATTTATATAGAACAAAACATTTTCTAAATTCTCAATTTAATCATATATTAGCTAAAGAAATTTAGCTACCATATAAATTGTAGTCGGTTGAGATCACTGGTATTCAACTGAAATGTTCCTGTAGGGAAGACAACAACCAAAAGTTTTGATTGTGATTATAGATTTTTATTCCGTAATTTTTCCAAATGGTGAATTCCTTTTCGCTACTTTGGCGCATGTTGAAAAAGTGAATACAACAACCAAAAGCTTTGATTGCGATTTGGCGCATGTTGAAAAAGTGTATGTGGTAAACAAAACATTTTCTAAATTCTCAATTTAATCATATATTAGCTAAAGAAATTTAGCTACCATATAAATTGTAGTCAGTTGAGATCACTGGTATTCTAACTGAAATGTTCCTGTAGGGAAGACAAGAACCAAAAGTTTTGATTGTGATTATAGATTTTTATTCCGTAATTTTTCCAAATGGTGAATTCCTTTTCGCTACACAAAAATATAATATAATGCCAAATAGCAAATATTCGTTCACCATAGGAAATTTGTTCACCTCATTTTACTCTGACGAAAACAAAGATCATTTGATACACAGCTAAAGTCACAAAAGCCATAAGGCACTGATATGCATTGCAGAGTTAAAGAACTACGAAGGAAGAACATTGACAGGACAACGTCTGTCGGGTCAGCTAGTACTCTTATAAAAGTGAAATGTCCGTTTTTGGTGCGACAATAACAAGATGCTTCAAAATTCATCGTAAAATTATACATGGTTTTTTTTTAAATTTACTACAAGCCAAGTATATATTTTATTAATAACTAAATGTTATTGAAAGTGTTTCAATGAAAATTTATTTGAGTTAAAGATTAAACAGCCAATGAATTTTGGAAAAGGGGAGTGGCACTGTCCATTTATGATAAAAAGTTTGATCTTAGTAAATTTTAATGTATAGTAAACAATTTTTTCTTCCAAACCTTCGTTTTCTTTAATGCATGGTTCAGTCGCTAATTCTGTCATAATAGCCTCAACAAAGTCCCGTCTTGACTTTGCAGATTTAAACACCGCAAATAGTTTAGACCATATATGTAATACTTCTATATTGCGGGTGGGATAGGCTCGTAATGTGTTTTGAAAACGAAACCAAAACGAGACAGACTACATCAATTTTTGAGCTTGTAGTAGTATAAATGTAAACTTGTAAATTGTCAATTAGACTGAAAATTCAAATAATTACAGGGGCGGTTCAAGTACAAAAGGGGCCAAGAAAACAGCAAACTAAATGAAAGTGGCCTATGAGAACATTTGAGAAGCTCTGCATGTTTGGGTAATCTGGTTTGGAAAATGTGTTTATTAGCTTTTTAAAAATTTGGAATATACATATGTACTTACGCATGAAGATGTTCTTCTTTATCTGTATTTTTTTTTGCACACAAAGCATAGCCTCACCATCATATATTTTGGTTTATAAATATTTTTTGCTTTTAACAAATTTTAAATAATTTCTTCAGCATGTAAATATAAACGATTTTTCTATGAAGGCTTGATTTTAAAGTGAAGTTGTCATTTTAGGTACATTCCATTATCGGATCTCTCTTTCTATTTTTTATATTTCTGCACTCTGATATGGGGGAATGTACTATGTGCTTTCCAGCTATAGGAGTATTACATGTTTAGACATATTAGAATTGGAAGTGCATCTGACTAAATAATAAACTGCTGGAAAAATATGAAAAATGATATAAAAAAATATACAAAGAAATTCTGATGATGAAATATTTAATACAAATAGATACTATTGGACCATTACCCAGAGCATTAAATGGTAAGGAATACACGGCTACTCTAATATGTGATTTGACTAAATATTTAATTGCAATTCCCACACAGAGCAAACTTGCCATAGCTATTTTCGAAAATGTCATCCCATTTTGTGAAATTATTAAAACGATAATAACGGTTATGGCATCTATGTATATCCTATCCTACTAATATTATAAATGTGAATGTAGCGATGTTTGGATGTCCAGACGTTTCCTTTTGTTCCCTAAAACCGTGAGAATGGCAAGACGGATTTTGTTGAAATTTGGCACGCCTACAGGTTATAGTCTGGAAGGAGCTATAGGCTACTTTTTTATTTTGGGGGCTCCAACCCTGCTAGGGACCGTTACTTTTCGAAATTTTTTTATTCCATATAACTCTATGCATATTGAGCCTATACTTATGATATTTCGCATATAGGTATAGAAAGATCGTACAATATGGGTATCAAACGAAAGGGGAAGGCCCCAGGTTCATTTTGGCTTCGATATATTTCGATAAATTGATCGATAACTAAGTTATCGTTATCGGTCAAAATGCGATTGCTCGAAAACCTTAATATTACCCTACAATATGGGTATCAAACGAAAGGGGATGGCCCCAGGTTTTATTTGGACTTCGATATATTTCGATAAATTTATCGATAACTGAGTTATCGGTGAAAATGTTATTGCACAAAAACCTTAAAATTGCTCTACAATATGGGTATCAAACGAAAGGGGATAGCTCCAGGTTACATTTGGACTTCGATATATTTCGATAAATTTATCGATAACTGAGTTATTGGTGATTGCCCAAAAAACTTAACATTACCCTATAATATGGGTATCAAACGAAAGGGGAAGGCCCCAGGTTTCATTTTGGCTTCGATATATTTCGATAAATTGATCGATAACTAAGTTATCGGTCGAAATGCGATTGCTCGAAAACCTTAATATTACCCTACAATATCGGTATCAAACGAAAGGGGATGGCCCCAGGTTTCATTTGTACTTCGACATATTTGGATAAATTTATCTATAACTGAGTTACCGGTAAAAATGCGATTTCAGAAAAACCTTGATATTACCCTACAATATGGTATCAAATCAACATTTGAATTTGCATTCATCCTGGCACAATTTGTCAAAATTGAATTCTTGAAAGGCCCCGTAACGTTACCAACGAATACCGCAAAAGAAAATTTTTGAAAATCGGTTTTCAATACTCTTTTTTCAAAATTTTCAAAATATTCGAATTTGGTAAATTCTTCAGTAGGCAATAATCCTACTAATATTATAAATGTGAATGTAGCGATGTTTGGATGCCCAGACATTTGGTTTTGTTCCCTAAAAACGTGAGAATGGCAAGACGGATTTTGTTGAAATTTGGCACGCCTACAGGTTATAGTCTGGAAGGAGCTATAGGCTATTTTTTTTATTTTGGGGGCTCCGACCCTGCTAGGGACCGTTACTTTTCGAAATTATTTTATTCCATATAACTCTAAGTATATTGAACCTATACTTATGATATTTCGTATATAGGTATAGAAAGATCGTACAATATGGGTATCAAACGAAAGAGGAAGGCCCCAGGTTTCATTTTGGCTTCGATATATTTCGATAAATTTATCGATAACTAAGTTATCGGTCAAAATGCCCCAATTCCCAAAAACCTTAAACTTGCCCTGCAATATGGGTATCAAACGAAAGGGGAAGGCCCCAGGTTTCATTTGGACTTCGATATATTTCGATAAATTGACCGATAACTGAGTTATGGGTGAAAATGTTATTGCACAAAAATCTTAAATCTAGCGCCAAGCCCCAAAATCGCGATTTACTCATTCGGTCAAAAATGTTTTTGTTTCTGAAAACATTTGGTTTATGTCCATTTATTGTATATTTGAAAACAGAAATGGAAAATTATCACTTTTTCTATAATTTTTCATCAATTTTCCATGTGTACACCGGTGATCACGCGGGCCCAGGAAGTAAAATTACACATTTAACATTTTTTTCCTTCTTTATTTCTTTAGACGAAATAATTCAGCTAAAAATGATTAATACCTTCTGTATCAAATGCAATATATGTACCTATTTCTATCAAGTTCTTTGAACAACACTCTGCTTAGGTCATGTATAGATAAATTTTGAAGTCTTGAGACTGAATTTACTTCTTTTTTTGCCTAATACATAAATTTGAAAAAAAAATAAAAATGGATTTGAATGCTATCATTGTTTTTGTATGTTAAAAAATTGTTTACTTCAATATAAAAAGGAAAAAATACTATTGCAAAAAACCACCCACCTGTTCTCATTGAACAAAATAGCCCTATATTTTCTGCGCCCCTGACGCACTATGGATATGCAAACTGCTCGGGCCAAGCACAATTTCACGTTCTCCTGGGACCACAGATTAATTTCATGTATATAAACCCAATGTAAATCGTGTGCACCATGCCACATTCACGTTTAAAGACATTAAGGCCCAAACGAGTACTCAGGTCGTGTGCACCGGTGCACAAATGGCGCTAAATGTGTTAAAATTACCCTACAATATGGGTATCAAACGAAAGGGGATAGCTCCAGGTTTCATTTGGACTTCGATATATTTCGATAAATTTATCGATAGCTGAGTTAGCGGTGATTGTCCAAGAAACTTAACATTACCCTATAATATGGGTATAAGACGAAAGGAGAAGGCCGCAGGTTTCATTTGGACTTCGATATGTTTCGATAAATTTATCGATGATGAGTTATCGGTGAAAATGTGATTGCCAAAAAACCTTAAACTTGCCCTACAACATGGGTATCAAACGAAAGGGGATAGCTCCAGGTTTCATTTGTACTTCGACATATTTGGATAAATTTATCTATAACTGAGTTACCGGTAAAAATGCGATTGCAGAAAACCCATAATATTACCCTACAATATGGTATCAAATCAACATTTGAATTCGCATTCATCCTGGCACAATTTGTCAAAATTGAATTTTTGAAAGGCCCCCCAACGTTACCAACGAAGACCGCAAAAGAAAATTTTTGAAAACCGGTTTTCAATACTCTTTTTCAAAAATTTCCAAAATATTCGAATTTGGTAAATTCTTCATCCCGAGCAACGCCGGGTACCCTGCTAGTCTTATATAAAAAATTCTCGTGTCACAGTTTTCGTTCCCATACTCCTCCGAAACTTCTTGACCGATTCTCATGAAATTTTGTGAGCGCATTTAGTAGGTCTGAGAATCGGCCGTTACCTATTTTTCATTATTCCGGGCAGTGAACCAGGGACAGAAATATTCCAAACTTGTTTGTTTATAGCGCGATTTTCTTCAAGTTTAACACAAAAGTAGTTACTTTTGTTAAAATTCGGTGTTTCTTTTTTCCGGGAAGTGAACCAGGGAACGAAATATTCCAAACTTCTTTATTTATGGTGCGATTTTCTTCAAATTTGGTACAAACGTGTCACTTTACTATTGTTAAAATATGGGGTTCTTTTTTCCGGGAAGTGGACTAGGCAGGGTACGAAAATAAACAGTACAAAATACTGTACATTTGCTCATCGTGTATCATGTCATTTTGGTTTTGTACATTTTGTTACATTTTCCAAACGTTTGCCTTTTGTTTGTGACAATTCCAACAAATATTTATTTGTACACACAAACGTTTCAAATTGAAACTTTAACTTAAAAAAAATATTGTATTTCACAATTAACTTCGCTCTAAAACTAACTTAAAATTCCGCGACCGAAAAATAGTACACTGCGCAAACTCTTTTGATAATGACAAAGCCATATGCAAGCTTGAAAACTGCGGAGGCAAAGCTTTAAATAGCAACGCGGGCAATTTAGAAAGGCATTTGAAAAATTTTCATAGCAAAATATACCAAGACTATTTGGTAAAAAAAAATTAAAAGCAGAGATGGTGGCGGGAGGGTCAAAATAACTCAACTCGTTAGCAGAGAAAAATAGAAAATGCCATCGTAGAATTACTTACAAAAAATGGAAGGCCTTTAAGAATTGCCGAAGATTCCGCCTTTAAAACGCTTGTGCATCCCATATTAATTACAATCGCAAAGCAGTTGCTCCACCGTCTCTTTCGACGGCGGATGGTTGCAACCGCGGCAGGAGATAATGCGTTCCATCACTGTCCGTGCGCCTCAAGAGTGCAACTCCCAAGAATGTAGCCAAGGTGAACTGTTCAAGCGTTCAGCAGACTCAGCAAAGTAGACTTCGGGTGTTTGTATGCGTAACACCAGATACGACGGATACGTCAAAATAGAATTTGCTCTAAGATTGACGTACGCCAAGTATCTGACGTATTCACGGACTGATTCTGTTTGGCCTCTTGCCCTCAAGCAAGTCTGGCAGCGTCGCCCATCGGGCGAAGTTTTCGTCATCACTACACGCGCGCCTGCTTAGTTCGCACGTTGTTGTAAATAATTCCACGCATGCAACGACCACTCTCTGCCGAAACTGCCCATCCCTGCTCTCAAAGGATGCCTCCACTTAAAATATGCATGCTGAGTTTTACTAAGCGTTATAAGTACGGTCATGAGCAAAAAGAGAAGTCCCTATGTCAATTTGCTGTTATAATCACTACAAATGCATAAGTACATAAAAAGTTGTTTAGTTTTGTTTTCTGATTTTCCTGTAATTTTCAAAAAAAGTATTTTATAAGTAATTGAAAAGTGAACTGAGCCGTTGGGTTTTGTTTTGTTTTGAATTATGAAAGTAAGAAACAAAACGAAATAGTACTGTACAATATAGTTTATTTTCGTACACTGGGACTAGGGACCGAAATATTCCAAACTTCTTTATTAACCCATGAACGCCGGGGTACAGAACCCGTGGACCCGTTCTCATGATTTTTCATACACCAGTTACTTTTGACCTTTAGATGCAAAAAATAGTTTAAAAAAAAATTTTTTCATGCCAAGCCCATTTCCCTGCCTGTACTTTTTAAACGAAAAAAGAAATTGTTTTAGGTATTATATGTGGTATCGAGCGAAACAATCTGTTTGATGGCATACGACGCAACGCAATTGCGAATAATTTTTTTTTTTTGGAGCTTCTTTCAACAGATGAACAAGGTGCACGCCTTTTCCTAGAGCCCCCTGATTTGCCTTCTATCAAATATTTCCGAACAATTGCACGCCTGAATTGCAGTTGTGCATTAAATTTATCGTTTTTGTTATTGAGTGATATATGTATAAAACTTCCAAGCATTTGTCATGGTCCAATCCAGCAGATAAGTGAAAATTACCCACCACCATTTCTTTCCCTTCAAGGCATTTACATTTTGGTCTATATTATCCACTCCACCCATATGCTAATTGTAAGTGGCATATAAATTGGGTTGTGGAACATTGACTCTCGCGAGACCAGCGCTTAACATAATTCACAGGTGTTATTGTATCAAAGTTGGTGAGCATCGAGCAGATGCTATTGTCTACCCACTTAACTGCGAGGATATCGTTGGAAGTTTCGTAACTATAATCGAAGTTCCACGGGAACGCTTTTGAAAAACTTGTTGATATCAAGCTTGCAATTTGAAATTCTGTTTTCACGAACGGTACCAGTTGCTTTGAACTTCATATTTGCTAGTTGTCTCATCAGGGAAAGGGTGGTAAAATAGTTGTCGAAAAAAATTGCATGTCTCTCGGGATTGGGAATCCTGTCCACAAAGTTCAATACAACGCTTGCTCCTAGCGGAATATTTCGGGCTTCGGACGTATTCAAGTCATAACAATACCCGGGAGAGCTAGCTAGCATTCATGCCTTGTAGCCAAAACGTATGGGTTTACCTGTTATAAATTGTTTTGCTGAATGCTTGCCGAAGTACTTTATCATTGATTCATCAATTGATAAATTCGAGTGAAAATAACCGAATTGCTGAAAACGTGCAATCAACATAGTCATTAGGTGTCTAACTTTAAACATTTTGGCTGTAGAGTTATTTATTTCTTTGTTGCTGCAAGATGCAGATATTTTTTTATTTCTAGAAAGCGATCTCTTGACATTGCTTCTGAGACAATATTGAGTCCAAGATCCTCGTCAAGTGACCAGTACGAACGCTCAGTTGGTATCTCATGGTAATAGGTTGAAGACAAGATACCTATAAATATTCTCATCTCCTCTACGTCAGTTGTAAATTTTGGATTGTTGTTATCGAAGTGTGCATATAAGATGGTTTGGTCACACATGTATTGAACTATTTCATCCGTTAAAAACCCTTTAAAAATCATATTTGGTGTGTACTCATCAAAACTTTCGTTTGTTGTCTCAAAAGTTTCAACATAAACACTGTCATTGTACTCGAAATTATACCTTGGATCTTTTCTGATCCATTTACAATTTCGGGTATCTTTAAAAGGAATGTAAAAAACATGGGATTATGTATAATTTGTATGATGAGTAGGTATTTCTCTGAAATTGATTTCTGTCGCGATGCTGCTCCAGAAGTTGGTGGTCTATCTAGTGTTGAGTCCACCACTGCAGCTGATGCAGAGGCCGTCGATTTATTGCAATGCCTACTTCAATATGTCCGGGCACATCTGTCGGCATCATATTGTCGTCTAAATTATCTTCATCAAACTCTTCCGTGTCAGTTAGTTGGTCTTGCTCCGGAGGAATGATTACCAAATCCGGAATGATATCACCATTACCTTTATCATCATCACATAAAAGAGCATTAACTGCTTTCTGAAGTCCTCGGAAGCTTTTTTTGCCACGGAAAGTCATTTCTAAATTCGGTGGAGAAAAAACAAAAAATGTATACCATATACGCCGGCTGTACTTTTTAAAGTACACCAAACTATGGAGGGCAGAAAAATAAATAAAACTGAACTTACCCCAAAAATCTTGTTTGTAGTATTCTTTCTAATGCTGTTCTATACACGTTTTTAATAAATAAATATATTTAAATAGTCACAGTCATTTCTCACTTCGCAGACACACACCTGAAAACTTTTTGTAACTGAGTGACTTTGACACATCACAAATGACACAATGTCAGTCCAATAACGGTAAACAAATTAACGGCATAGATTGGACTGTCAACTAACCACAGGATTGCCAACTTGGTGGAAATCGATTAAAGGGTGTCCTCAAAAAATATCGGAATAAACAACTTTATAAAGTCCAGCCGGCGGGAATGGGTTAATGGTGCGATTTTCTTCAAATTTGGTACAAAGGTACCACTTTATTTTGTTAAAATTTGGGGTTACTTTTTCCGGGAAGTGGATCAGGTACCGAAATATTCCAAACTTTTTAATTTATCGTGCGATTTTTTCCATATATAGGTATATATTATCTAACTCGCCTATAAGATTTGTATTCTGTTAGGTTTAGATAAAAAACAAACAAAAAATGTGTATCATGCTACTTCTGTTGAGAAGCAGCAAACTAATTGACATTGAAATATCAATGCAGTTAAAATTACAAGAATTCACTTTTGAAAATCGCGGAGCTTTTCACATTAAGGTGCATGGTGAGGGACGTTCAAGTGCAGGTATGTGGGGCGAAGAACGCAGGAAGAGAATAATATATGTACAAACACACATACGGTTGATAAAGAGAATATTTGGCCAACAACAACAATGCTGCAATGCAGGTCTGAAAAGGGTTTCGTCTTCCTACGATTGTACGAGAAATGTGCATTAGCACGTTTTTCTACTACTACTTCCTCTAATGCACATACGGTTGATAAAGAGAATATTTGGCCAACAACAACAATGCTGCAATGCAGGTCTGAAAAGGGTTTCGTCTTCCTACGATTGTACGAGAAATGTGCATTAGCACGTTTTTCTACTACTACTTCCTCTAATGCTGCTACTTTAAAAAAACCTTTTTAAATATTTGTAGGCATATATTGCAAAATGAATCGGCTTGCATATAATTAAATGTATGTGAAGGCCAAATGGATGTCAATAATGCTCTGCTTAACATAAAGTCGACTTCAGCATATGGTTATTCCACTTTTCGTATTTCTTGCCAAAAAAATGTATGTTTTTGTTTTCGTACTAATGCAACACCGTTTGAGAATTGGTTGTCGAGGTTGAGAGAGAATGTTTTTTGTTCAGTTGTTTAGTGTTTCCGCAACCTTCTTGCGCTGAATATCATTTGAGGCGGAGCGTAGGATTTTTGCAAATGCATTTTTTTACTCCCCCAACACCGAAAAAAAACAAACGTCTCACCTAACACCCGCTGCACTCAAACTGATTTAGGAGCCGAAAATATGTCCATCCCTGATGTACTGAATAATCACTTACTTGTATTTTTGAAAAGTGGCTACCATCCGATTTTTAATAGCGCTCGAAGATAAGTGCTAACGAGCCTGCATACCAAATTTCATTGAGATATCTCAAAATTAATTAATTAAATTAATTGCGTTATAGTATTCACAGACGGACGAACGGACAGACATGGCTCTTTTAATTTCCTCCGGAATATTTTGATACTACCGTTTGGTGAATAAAGTTAACATACCTTTGTACGTAGCACTAGGTATAAAAATATTCAAAAAATATTTTACAGATTTGCCACTGACGTTTACTTGGGATCCTCAGAGGGCATCTATGATCTTTTATGATACTTTTACTTCAGACGTACTTATTTTGTTAGTTATCAAATCAAGTTTTTTTTTAATTGAATATTTATATTACAGGTGACAAAGATGCCAATGGATTCGCCCCATCATTTATCGAAAAACCTAGAATTATTCCTAACGACTCTGGTACACTTATAACGATGAAATGCAAATGCAAAGCAAAACCTGAACCAACAGTTAATTGGTATAGGGGCACCCAACGAGTCCTGGAAACTAAAAAGATAAAAATTAAATCTGTTCCTATTGCGGAGAACACATTTGAACTGACTCTAGAAATTAAGGTAAGATTTTCATTTTTAAGGGCTGCAAGGTGCGCCGGAACGAAACCTGGAAAGCAGCAAGATATTTATTGCTAGTGTGAGATCAGTGCACATTGTATCGAAAACAAGTTAACTAATTTCTCTAACGAGTTATATAATATTTCTAAATCAGCATGATGCCTACACTGTCTGTTTTTCTTGTAATGTAGTGATAATGGCGGCTCATGAAAATTGAAATTTAAGCTAAGTGCGTAAAACTAAACTAGAAATTTATCAAGAAAAATTTAAAGTCTGCCTTGATATGAATATAGTAAGAAAGCAGCAGAAAATTTATTTAAGCAAGGACATGGTGTTGGTGAGTTTTAATTTTGAAATTTTAATAATGCCATTTGAATTAAATTTTAGAAATTTTAACTACTCAGTTGTATACATGTAAATGAAATGGTTTTGTATTTAAACTTATAGGGGTAATTTTTTCCGGATAATAGAAAGTGTCAACTGCTGTCGAAGTAAACTTCAAGTAAGCCTACATATACCGTAGCGCAATTGCGCTAAGTACTTTCAATGATAAAATATTGGTAGTGGCTAATTTTTTTTATGAGGCATCACCGAAAACTAACACAAAGCGATTTCTATTTTATCTAAAGACACGTACTCAAGCCAGCAGATGGAAAAAATAATAAGCTAAAAATAGTTTACTCCTGTTTAGGAGGACCCATTAGGATTTGAACAAAAGCGGTCCAATTGGGTATCTACTAAAGGGTTGCATGCGTTAACTCTGATACGAATAACTCAAATAACTTTCTAGTTCAACGCATAACTCGAGTTGTGCGCTGACGCCGATTGCGTTTGTTCGAATACACATACAGGCAATTTATTGTTGGTTGTAGTTTTTCGCTAGCTGTGAACTCGACTCGTTCGTAACATAAACACAAATAAACCACTCTTTCAACTTCAAGTACATTCAAATACAAGAAGTATTTGCACACATTTTTATGTGCACTCATTGTTCGGATATTTCTTTAAACTGGATTTAGTTAACTAGTATTTATCTTAGGCAATAAAATTATTGTTGTTTTCGGTTAATGCTAGACTGTATTGTTGATTTGATGATTGATTGATGTCATCTAATTTTTGGAAAAAAAAACAACTTTTTTATTTGGCCCAGTCTAATACTCATAATAGAGTAGGAGCTAAAAGTGGATTAGTCCATTTGTACCCGTTTGGGTATAAATATGTATGTATAATTAGGCCAGCCTCAAGCGAATGTGAGCTGACATTTGCCGCATATTCCCTTGCAACTGACTCCTAACGCATCCTAAACTAATCGCATTTTTTGCAATGTTAGGACGCGCACATACATATGTATGTGTATGTACACATCTGCGTAGTTTTGTTTTCGACTAAGCCTACAAAAAACCGAAATACTACGTTCCATACTCCATAGAGTACTCCTTAAGGAGTATCGGAGTACTCCAACACTTATCCTCGCTCATATAAAAAAGGTGGTCCAATTTACATGGCGATGGCCGGTAATTGGATCACCTAGTCCGACTCGGAGTACACAATTTCTTCGCTTTTGAATACTCTATAGACCACCTACATGAGAGTCTAGTTTATGGAATATTCAACAGCAAAGCGAGAGAGGGAGTAGGTGGTCCTCAAAAAGAACACATACTCCCTCTCTCGCTTTACTGCAGAGTACTCTATAGAGTAATCTTTTGGCAGCATTTTCAAAGTACTCTCACGAGGTGTTCCATAGACTATTCAGCAGGGTGCTCCGATATGAATTAGGTGATCCAATCACCGGACATGGGCTTATAAATTGAACCACCTTTTTGAATGAATGAGGATAAATATTGGACCGAGAACAAGTACGTGTGTCACACGAAACGCACACAAATACAGTGCATGACCTGCAATGCTGGATCGTTTCACCGCCGCTTAACTAAAAGCTATGAGTTATGTAACTGAGTTCACTAGTGTAGCTTCATTTACTCGCACCACCATTTTCTTGAACAGTGTTTACTCAGAGCAAACGAGTTTGTTGCGTACTTGTGCGAGTATTTTTTGTTAAGCGCACCAGTTAGAGCAACAACTAACAATATTTGCTTCATATTTTATCCGAACATGCGAGTACATATTTTTGTCGTTTGTGTGAGTTGAAGTTCAAATTTTGTATGAGTTATTAAAAGTTAACTTTTTCAGGACTTATGCAGATCTTTAGTATCTACACGCGCATATGTGTGCCAAGATAAAGAATCCAAACTCGACGTATTCAAAAATAATGAACGAAAAAATATAGCTCAAAATTTGATAGTTAATTATTTTTGTTGTTTACGGCCTTCAAATATACTTATTATTTTTTTATGTTTATTGTTATATGTAATCGAGCTCAATGCCAATGGTCAAATGAAACTAAATAAACTTTATTTATTTTGACATATTTATTAAATAAGTTGGTCGATATTTCGAGTTCAATATGAAGTCATCTTCAGGACTAAAACATGAAAAGAAAGTATTATTATTATATATTATAAATAGTACATTATAAAACATTTTTAATAAATTAAATTAAATAAATCAATTTCACTCATATGAATACCACAATTACCCTCTTGACTGTGCCTGATCAACTAATTTTACTTTAATCTTAATAAATGAAATAAACATACAATGTAAATATGAACAAATAACATACAGTAGATAACTGTAAACAAAATTAAGTAAAAACAGCAATATAAGTAAATAGAAACAAATTTGTATTAAATTCAAGTCTACAGCGAAATGGGCGAAGGAGGCATGCTGGGGGGGAACACTTGCATGCGCACCGTCAAGGCGCTTCCAGTTTTTATCTCGTATCACTTCTCTGCTTTTGGATTATTCTGGATTATACGAGATTCTGGAATTCTACCAGGCTTCATACCATTGCTCTAATATTTGCGGTTCCGGGTCCAGTCAGGGAAAGTATCACCAATTCCATAGGGAGAACGCAATTATTTTGTTTTCTATGTGTGTTGAATGGTATAATATTGATGTATGTAATGACTACTATGTCATGTACATGGTGGAGAGGCTGGCTGGTATGCCAATTGGTATGATACTGATGCAGAAGTGCAAAATTGCCAAAAATACCAGTTGGTAATGTAGAAAAATTACAGAGCTCGAACTAGTTAACCCGGTTGGGCAAACTAGTATTTGACTAGTATAAAACTAGTAGAATTGACTGCAGTGTTTAACATAACCAGACATTGAGTAAACGGCTCTTAGAGATATAAGCCAGATGAATTACATTACAGGTGATCTCATAAGAACATATGAGCAGCGGCATCTTCTGCAAAAATAAAAAAAATTCTATGCAATTCTGACAAGAAAAGACGCTTAGGAAAAAACCAATTACAAGAAATATGTGTGTTTATACAGCAACAAAAACGCTGAGCTACCATTTTGCCAAACTTGTTAGCGGTAATATTTATCTGATTAGGGCAGATATCGGAAATTCCTTCTCGTATAATTGAGAATCCGGTGACAACGCAATATTTTATAATAAAAAAATCGGTACAAATTTCGAGAGAGTCTTAAAAATTGGACACATGCTTCAGAACCCGGTGACAATTCAAGATTCCTTTAAAATTTTTTCGCTATGTGGGGTACAGATCTACCAATTTCGAAAACTTATATAAAATCTGGAATTTTTCGATTAATTTTTCACTAGCTTCCTCTTGTTATTTGACTTGGCACTTATATCACGACTCTTAACCTATTTATATGGTTTTTTGAAATAAGCGGCGCGCGTATCGCTGTAAATGAAAATATCTGAAAAATGAGTCGAATGTTGAGATCGATTTTTAAGAAAGTTCCCGATAAGCTAGTGACTTGAAACTGGGCACATGCTTCAGAACCCAGTGACAGTGCAATATTTCGTGAAAAAAATCTCGGAAGGTGGAGCACGAATCAAACAATTTCGAAAACTAATTTGAAATTGTAATTCTTCCGATCGACTTTTAGATAACTTCCTCTTGACTTCGGGACTTAAATATGCCAACATATTTTTAAAAATCAAAACTCCGCAGGGTGGGACGCTTATCGCTATAACTATAATTAATAGGCGTGTTTTTTTTACACGCATATATGTACATCTGCGCCTGCGACTAAAAAACAAGGTCATCTGCAATTGCGCATAATCTATTGCTAGCAATGCTCCTCCAATGTCATACAAGCATACATACATACATGCAACAGACAACGCAGATGCGAATAAAAAAGATTGGCTAATAATAAAAAAACTCATGATTGTTATTGAAAAATTTTATTTACAAAAGGTGGTGTGCCCTTACTAAAGATCAGCAATAAGAAAGCATCCCTGGTTTCGCTGGAACACTACGCATCATGTGCAGACTTCAGAAGCAAATTTCAGCGCTGTTTTCTCACTTCAGGTAGGTCCTGGGTGTCCGTTCTGTTTAAAAGATACTAATAAGGTTTTATCAAACGGATTCAAATAGTTTTATTTAATATATAAGTATTCAAAAGGGTTTTATTACATTTTTTTTTTGTTAACAAAAACGTGGTTTCTTTTGCAAAGGTTTTCTTATTAGTCATGATACTTAGTGATGAAACTTTATTGATGTAACTAATGCATAGACTAAATCGTACAACACATGCTTAACTTAATCTACAACTTAAGACGCCTGCTTAGAATTAGTTGTATTAATTTACATTTATCATATTTCTAAAATTTCCGAATTTTTCTCGGCCAAGCGACTTTGTTAGAATGTCAGCAATATTATTATCTGAATCTACTTTTACAACATATATAATTTTTCTTTCAACACATTCATGTATGTACATAGTGATAGTAAATTTCAATGTGTTTAGAATTTTTAGTAAAGTTACCATACTTTGCAATATTTACTGCTCCGGAGTTATCTTCATACAAACTAATTGGTTTAAAAATTTTATGTCAAATGATTTCAATAATTCTATTATAAATTTCAATTCGCTTACGACTTCTGAATGCTACATATTCTGCAAATGTTGAAGCTTTTGTTACAGTTTTTGTTTTTTTTTTGTTTTCTTGATTTCCAATATATTACATTTGCAAATAGTCTTATAATATACCCTGTGGTGGATTTTCTATCCAAAATGTCACCAGCCCAATCGGCGTCGTTTTAAATTTTTAGTTGAGTATAAACATTTCAGGATTCGCAGCAAGTATTTATAATGCCTTTTGTCATAACAATTTGGATATCTACTCAAATAATTAACACTAAAGCTTGTATCTGGTCTGGTAGCTGAACTTATATACAACAAGGCGCCAATTAAATTTCTATATATTATATTTTTTCATATTTCAAGTTCACTTCCATAGGTGTTTTAAATACTTTGCTTATTTCTATATTGTACGTTCTAGCCAATGATTCAATGTATTTGGTTTGGTTCAATTTCATTTCACCTTTACTAGGCCCATAGTCCACGGTTATACCAAGATACTCTTTAATTTTTCCAAGATCTTTCATTTTGAATTTTTCAGTTAGCTGCCTTTTTACTTTACTAATTTCATTCTCACCTCTAGCATAGATTAATAAATCGTCAACAGAGATTAACAAGTAAATTACAAAGTGCGACAGACACCCCGAAAATATGGTTTGAAGGCCAAAAACCCGTTTTTTCATTTCTACTTAAAAAAATTATCATTAAAAAACCAATTTTCAAACCGATTTCAAAATTCTCAATGGTTTTGGGTAGAGAATTGTTGACACTTTCGAAATATATATAGTCTTTTATTTATTTGAAAAAAGTGTGATTGGTTTTTTTAGCCAGAAGTTGCAATTTTTGAAAATTTCATCCGGTTTTCCGATTTCGACGTCATTTTTTTGCCACTAATTAACAATGAATGAACTTCTTTGGGCATGTGTCATCGAGATGCATTCACTACTTAAATACACCAGTTTTTATTTTTTGAAAAGGACTTCAAGTTTTTACGTTATGAAGCATAACCAAAAATCTAACACTCCCATTTCCAGGGGCACCCCGTGTAAGTAAAAAAATGGGCATACTGGTAGGACATCAATTATAATTTTAAACAACACATAGTGATTTTTGACGATGGTTTGATTCATAATTTCTTGTTTCCAGATTTTGGGGGTGTTAGAAACTTTTTAAAGGGCGTTTCGTGTATAACTCGACTAGATAGACCACTTAGCTAGGTCGCTTGATGAGTGTATTTACTTTTTTTTGTAGCACTGTGTTATCTCTCCTCCAATTCTAAATGTATATAAACAAGAATCCATTTTATTTCTTTCGAACCCAATGACGGTTAAAAATTTGTCAAGGCATTCGTACCATGCTTGTGGACTTTCCTTTAAAACATATAATGCTTTTACCAATTTACAAACCCTTCATACATACTTTTGTGATTGAAGACGATCGCTACGAAAGAAGTCAGGCGAAACAAATTTTCAAATACAAAATGGCGACAAAGAATGACAATATACCGCTTTTTGATGGTCAAAATGACACTATGTGGACCTTTTTCAACGATTGGCTTCCAAGATGAAAAATACTTTGTTTCTTTCATAGATGATTATAGCAAAATGGCAAAAGCGGAAGTTTTTGATTGTATCGTTGAGTATGTAAATGAAAGTGAAAATTTGACGGGCTATATGGGAGGAAAGTTTTTTTTAGGAAATTAGAAGAACCTCAAAATGGGATAAAAATGCAGAAATGGGTATTTTGATATGATACAGCAGCGTTGGTTACCGTGTACTGTTGAATAATAAAGTCATAGTTGCTAGGCATGTAGAGTTCGTTGAAGAAGGTGTAAAATGTATTGGCCTGCATGAAGATGGAAAAGTTCTCATGATAAATCTTTAGATGAAAGTTTTAAAAGCACAGATACTAAAGATGATGACGGTAATGAAGAGGCTGGAAAGCAGTCTGAGAATAGTGAAGATGAAACCCAAGATGAGGTACGTAGATCAAAGCCCGAGATAAATAGGCCAAATAAACTTGAAGATTACGCATGTTATGGTATTTATGTAAACCTTTGCAGCTTAGATACGCCTACGACATTTGAGGAGGCAATTGAGTCAAGTGAGGGTATTTTTTGGAAAGGAGCTATGAATAAAGAAATTGGATGCCTAAACAAAAATAAAACTTGGAAGTTAGTTGAAAATACAAATAATAACAGGGTTTTGGATGCAAAATGGATTTATAGTAGAAAATCAGAAGGCACTTCCAAAGCGAGATTAGTCGTTAGAGGTTTTCAACAAACCGATGAGATTGACGAATTTTATTCTCCTGTTGCAAAAATGTTAACTTTAAAAATTTGATTATCATATTGTTTCCAAATGGGGTTCGAAGTTGAGCAAATGGATGTAGAAACAGCATTCCTGAACGGAAAGGTAAAGTCCGAAGTTTACGTTAAGGAACTTCATTTTGTAGGTCTAGTTAGACATACAAAAGATGCATACTCAGAATTTCCAATACACCCCCAAAATCTGAAGTTAGGGGCCAAAAACCCCTTTTTCATAGGTTAAGACACATATTGCCCAATAACTTTTTATCCGATTAACACGACTTCATATACCGTGATAAATGCCAGCAAAAAGGACGAAACAATATCGAAAAATAAATTTTTTTTTTTTTAATTTTTTCATCTTTAATATCAGATTTTTCGAAAAATTTGTTAATCAGTGTACATATACATATGTAATTTTAATTGAGATTAATTTCCTATCAATTCAGTCTTCAATTATATATTTATTTTCTTTTATTCGAGCAGGCGTTAATCAGCTATTCCACTTTGATAAATTTGTACACTACATTTGTATACCCACCGTACTAGTACTAGTACAAGGGTCCATATAACGGTACTACGTAACGGCGCAAAATAATCGAGTTAGATATAGAGTTCCAGGTATAAAGGTTCTTAGGTTGAAAAGAGGAATTGATTAAGGCATGTCCGTCCGCCCGCCTGTCCGTCTGTCCGTCCGTGTACACGCTAACTTGAGTAAAAATTGATTTATTTGCATGAAATTTTGCATACAGGTGACTTTTTGGCCAAGATAGGTTGCTATTGAAAATGGGCGAAATCGGATGATAACCACGCCCCCTTTTTCGATATCGAAAACACATAAATTAACATAACTTGAGTAAAGATTGAGGTATTTGCATGAAATTTGTTATGCAGGCTACTTTCGGGCCAAGGTAAGCTGCTGTTCAAAAGTGTCGAGTCGGATAATAACCACGCCCCCTTTTTCGATATCGACCACGCCCTCTTTGTCAAGTCATGGTATTTGTATCGCGTTCTGAAAACTGACGCTGTTTATTTAATGTTCGGTTCATCCTAACTTAGACTTCCTTACTTGTTTTGATTATGTTAGCTACGACCCAAACCCTGTAAAAAACGTTGGAGCATGGGAGTACTCCAACACTTATCCTCATTCATACAAAAAGGTGGTCCAATTTATATGGCCAAGTCGGGTGATTGGATCACCTCCATCCATGTCAGAGCACGCCGCTGAATAATGTATGGAGCACCTACGTAAGAATACTTTGAAAATTTTCGTTTCAACAACAACATGTCACTCAAGTGCAAAATTCTAATCCGCTAATTGCCGATTACTTTGCTGAGTTGAAAACACTCAACTCTAATCTTCTGTCTACTGTGTCTGCTTTTCATGCAGACAATGAGTGTTTACGCAGAATAACTGATTCTCTCCAATCTGAGGTGTGTGACTTACAGTGTAAGCTTATTGAGAATAATTCTATTTTGTCTCGTTTGCTCACACAAGTTGAGAAACTATGCAGTGCTAACAACTACAATCTGTCTTCATCATCGGGCGCTTGTGGCTCTGTCAACGGCGCTGCTAATGTGGCCGCAGCACTTTTTAATAAGACTGTTGCTGTTTCTGCTGTTCACTCTTCCTCGTGTTTGTTGTCTAAATACTCTGTTGCTGCTAATTCCCCAACTGCCACTGTTGACGGCGCTGGTAAAGCGGCCGAGATACCATCAAATCAGTCTGATAATGCACAACCACCGTCGCAATTTGATGCTGCTGCTGCTGCTACAACCTCATCTGCAGTGCCTCATCGCCGCTGCCTCGCTACTTATTTCGCCTACCTCAATTCCTACTGAAATTCCGTCTGAAGTTGCTGGTAACCAAAATGAATGGCAAATTGTGCAAAATAAAAGAAATTCTAGATGGTTAAATAAAAATAAAAATCAAATTATTAATGCCGTTGAAATTGCCTCTAACGATGATAATGCAGAAGCTGGTTCAAATGCAATGCCGGAAAGTGCTGACAATGCAGGCTTGGAAAATGAAAATATCAGACCCATTCAAAGTAAATCGCGCTTGCGGGCGCAATTATTAGTGGTTGGGTCGAGTATAAATTGTGACCTAAGTGCTGTTACGAAAAGGAAATGACTGCATCTTTCACCATTCTCTGCCTCTGTTACTTCCGAGAAATTGAAAGCGCACATATCTAAAAATACTGGAATTGATGAAAACGACATTGTTTGTATTCCTCTGATAAAAAATGGCGTGGATCCTAATGATCTGCGGTTTGTAAATTTCTAGCTGGGTGTTGATGCCATTTCGTTACCAAATTTGCTGGTCCCTGAGTTAAGGCCTAAAAATATTGTGGTGCGTTCGTTCAATTTCCGCTAAAAAAACGACGACGGCCAACTGATTTTCAAGTGCAATCAGTTGGGGCCGACGGAACATTGACCGGCTTAAAATTTAGCTCTAGTGCCGAGTGTAATAAAAATATCTTTAATTTAAAAATTTAATATCAAAACATTTCTGGGATGCGTACGAAAGCTAATGTAGTTTTTCTATCTACATCTCGTTGCGAATTCGATGTGTTCGTTATCTGTAACTCAAAAGCATAAGTCGGTGTAAATGTTAAATCTAAATCATAAAATGTAAAACATAAAGTGTTAAATAGTAAAACTTATAGCTAATTAAAAGACAATGTAATAATATATGTAATAAAGGAAATTTATAAAATAAAACTAATAAGAACAAATTAAAGGAATAAAAAGCGCATTTACCAGCAGTTGCAGGCAAACACTTTTACTTTTTTATATGTAATTGTTGAAACATGGCTAAACAGTAATTTCGCTGATGCTGAGTTTTTTGATCCCAACCTTTTTCACTTGTACCGCAATGATAGAGACGCTTTTAAGACTAATTGCTTAACAGGGGGCGGGGTTTTAATCGCGGTAGATCGAAAGCTTCGCTCATCTTTAGTCCAGCTGGAAATTTGTGATTCTCTTCTCGATCAGTTATGTGTATTTATTTTTGGTAACCTTCTAGCCTAGTTCGTTAGGCCTTTATTCGCTGAGCCGAATAGCTTGTCTGAAATCAATTTCATTGATAGCCTTTTTTAGTATTAATCTCACGCAAATTAATTCGTTTTTAAACTCATTGCATAATATCTTGGATCTTGTCTTTGTCGATGAAAATTTAATTTTTGAAGTCACGGAATCCACATTCCCTATTTGTAAATCAGATATGCATCATGTTTCACTTTCTCTCACTTTCGAGTTTGTTAATTTTCTGTCAAGTTCAAGCGCAATCCCAAATATTAGATTTAACTTTCGTGATGCGGATTTTGACTCCCTAAATGCTGAAATTCTCGAAGTGGATTGGCTTTCAATATTCCACTCGAAAATTGTAGAGGAATGCTTCGATCTTTTTCTTTGTATTATATATGAAATCTTTAATAATAACCTTTCTTTACTCCCCGAGCGTAAGCATAAACTTCCATGGTATACCAAGCGCCTTAGGAAATTGAAAAATCTTAGGAACAAATTTTTTAAACTTTATAAATCTACCAATAATATCCTCCATAAGGAAAATTACATGAGATATAGTAAAGATAAGTTTTTATACAAAGAATATATTTCTAGGTACGAATATGAGCTGAAGGAAAACCCTAAAGCTTTCTGGAAATATATTCTTTCTAAGAAGGGTTGTTCTAATATCCCGGTTTGTATGTCTTATCTCGGCGTTTCTTCAGAATGCCTAATGGATTCTGTTAACCTGTTTGCTGATTTTTTCAAATAAAATTTTGTTTCAAGCAATTCGGTTGGTAATTCAGTGCCGATGTCACGAAAATGGTCTGTTTTGGGTCCTTATCAATATCGGAAACTGATGTAATCAATGGTATCGCTGCCCTTAAAACCTCATTAAAATGCGATGCTGATGGACTCTCGTCTTTTGTATTGAAGAAATGCAGTTTTTGTTTTTGTAAACCATTGTATTATATTTTTAATTTCTCTCTAGCGAGTGGTAAGTTCATTGACCCATGGAAAATAGCCTCTATCACTACTATTTTACATTCGACAATAGCCTCACCTTAGCTAATCATGCCACCGCAATAGCTTCAAAGGTACAAAGCCGCAACAAGATCCTCAAGTCAGCCGGCAGTACTTGGGGCAAAGACAAAGAAACCTTGTTGGTCACCTATAAGGCACCAACTGGAGGAAATTGCAGGTCTGCCAAAACACCGCCATCAGAACCGCGACGGGCTGTTTGCTTATGTCTCCTGAGTCTCACCTTCACCAGGAGGCTAAAATGCTCAACGTTCGCGAGCATGCGGAACTTTTATGTAGGCAGTTCCTTCTGAACTGTCATAGACCCAGTCATCCAAATCGACAGCTATTGGATGAAACTCCGCCCCCCAGAGACATAAGGAAACATCTCCGAAAGCATTATGATGAGATCCGGCATCACATCTCGTTGCCGTTTGATCTGCGGGGCCATAGCGGGCCCTAAAGGACCTCCACACTGAGTCGGTGGACAGATCCCTCAGATCCCGGCCTGTAAACCCCGTCCTTGGTGCCCAACCACCCGTTCTTGCTGAGGAAGAACGTGTCCTTCCGAGGGAGACTAGAGTCATGCTGGCTCAACTTCGGTCTGGATATAGCAATAGGTTGAACTCCTATTTGTCCAGACTGAACCCCACCATACCGAACACATGCCCTGCAGCGGTATGGCCCCCCATGACACGCAACATCTCTTTTCGTGTTTTCCGGAACATACTCTTCTAACTCCCCTATCACTTTGGTCCAACCCTGTTGAAACAGCGCGTTTCCTTGGACTTCCGTTAGAAGAGCCCGATGACAACTAGGAGTGTACTGTGCCTTTGGGCAGGGCGAAGCACTGCTAACAACAACAACAACTCCTATTTTTAAATCAGGTAACAAGAATAATGTAGCTAATTATAGGCCGATCTCGAAACTTTTCGAGAAAGTAGTAAAAGAAAAGTTATTGCTTGCAATAAAAGGTTCCATAAATCAATGTCAACATGGTTTCCTTAGTGGTCGTTCCACGGTTACGAATCTCGCTACTTTTCCACAATTTTGCGTCTCGTCATTTAAGTCTGGCCAACAAATTGACGGTATCTATACAGACTTTGCTAAGGCTTTCGACACTGTTACCCATAGTATACTTTTGTATAAGCTCGAGCAAATGGGTTTCCATTCTACTTTTTTATGCTGGATTAGATCTTATCTCAGCAATAGAATCTCATTTGTGGAAATTGATAACACTAAGTCTTACTCTTTCGAAGCCCCTTCTGGGGCTCCTCAGGGTAGTATTCTCGGTCCAATTCTATTTCTTCTTTTTATCAATGAGATAGGATCCTGTTTTAGAAATTCGAAGTATCTGCTCTATGCCGATGATTTAAGGATTTTCAGGACCACAGCAAGCTTCTCAGATGTTCTTCAGGATGATCTTAACAACTTAGCTAATTGGAGTATTGTGAATAATTTACGCCTTAACATTAAAAAATGTTTCCATTTGAAGCTCTCGAAAACCAACAATATTCATATGTCTACTTATAGACTTTTTGATGAAAATCTTTCTACTGTTAGTGAGTTTGTTGATCTCGGAGTAATGTTTGACTCAGGCTTTACATTTGAAAACCACATAAGTTTCATCTTACCCAAGGCTTATTGTAACCTTGCCTTCTTGCGGCGATATGCCAAAGATTTCAAAGATCCATGCACTAGGAAAACTTTATATGACAGCTTAGTGCGCTCGAAATTAGAATATGCATCGATAATTTGGAATCCGATTTATGCGGTTCATTCTCAAAGAATTGAAAGAGTACAGAGGAGTTTTAGCAAATTTGCTCTTCAAACGCTTCGCTTCTCGGATCCATTGCCATCTTATAGTGCCCGTTGTGCCCTTATAAGCATGAAGTCACTGGCGTCCAGGCGTTCTATTCAATCTTTAATGTTTATATATGACCTAATCTGTGGCTTGGTTAACTGTCCGGAACTTTTAGCACAAATAAATTTTAATGTTCCGCCCAGAGCTCTCCGAGCGCAATATCCGTTTAATGTCACGATAATCTGAGCCAATTACTATAATTTTGATCCCATCTCTAGGGCTCTCGCAGAATATAATAAAATTTTTTGTAGTCTTGATCTGGATTTCGCATTTTCTAGGACTTGTTTTGGTAATAAATTAGCTTCATATTATCTTTAATTTTTAAATTTTATTTATGCCTAAGATAAGATTTGGACTGCTCTTATTTTTGTAGTCTGTAAGTTTTCTCTGTTAGTCTGATGATTGAATTTAAAGTACACAAATACTGTCGAGCAAAAATTCAACAAAGCTAAAGACTTTTCGACAGAGGACGGCGACAAAGAGTTTATGCGAGCGCCATTTGGTTTCTAACGAGGATTTTGAAGATCTGGTAAGAGATCTAGATGTAACTATTCGGCAAAGAGAAGTACTTGCTTCCAGATTAAAGCAGTGGAATATAGTGGAAGACGATTTTGAAATTACGCTGTTACGAAGTAATGACCGCTTGATGTTTAACCAAGTTTTTAAAATTTATAAAGGAAACAAGTAAGGAAAGGGCTGTCTTCGGCTGTGCTGAAGGCTTTATACCTCTCATGAATACGCATATCTTTTCTACGTGTCCTACATGGCCAAACCACATTTATCGGAGCAACCGATTATATGGAAGCTATATGTTATGTTACTCCGATCTGTATGATTTTCATTACACACATCACATTTATAATAAGTAACAACCTTGCAAAATTAGACAAATATGTTGAGAGCTCCACTTTTGGATCCTGAAAATACAATTTTGCCATTTGTTAAAAGGCTCAATGTAGACAGTGAAGCATTTCTCCATATAAAATCTTCATTTCCAAAATTAAGTGAGGCTAAAATCAATGAACGTAGTTCTAATATTGTTCCTGCATTCATTGGTTTTTATAATTTTAAGGCATTTTTATTGGGCCCCAGATTCGCAAGCTAATGAAAGATACTGAATTTTCATTCAAACTAAGTCTGGTTGAACAAAGAGCCTGGAATAGCTTCCAATCTTTATGTACGAATTTTCTAGGCAACAAAAGGCGTGAGGACTACAAAGACGTCGTTCATATGTATGTTTCTGAATGCGTATTCAGCAATGGAATGTAAAATGTCCATCACAATTCACTTTCATTTGGACGTTTTTCCAGATAATTTGTCAGCTTCGTGATGAACAAGGGGAGCGCATGCATCAGGAGATGGAAGCCATAGAGAGAAGGTTTTCTGAAAAAAATTTGTCAATATGCTCTTGGAGTAGGTACTGCTGGTCTCTTAAACGGGATACAGATGATAATTTTTATAAAAGAAAAAGAGTTTGTAAAATTTCTATGCCCATGAAAAAGTTTTTTTTCAGTTTTTCAATAAAGAAACGAATTAGTTACATTAGGAAAACCTTAACTGGCAAGAGACCCCATACGTGAATCAAGCTATATACACTGGTGAACAAAATAGTGGAAAAAACTGTAACTCAAAATGCATTTTTTTCCAAAAATTAAAATTTTTTGTGTGTTTCTTATTTTTTCTCTGAATTTTCTGTCAAAAAAATAAGACATTTATAAATCGATAGAAGCGTCAAAATGTCTTCTTTCCAATAGTACCAACATCTTTTACATAGGACGACCAAAAATAAAGTTATAGGCCAATATAGGCCTTCACCTATGGAATAGGGGTTTTTGGCCCCTAACTTCAGATTTGGGGGGTGTATTGGAAATTCTGAGTATGCAGTTTTAGTAAGTTTGACTAGACCTACAAAATGAGGTATGTCTCGCAAAAAGTACTTTTTCACTGTAACACCGTG
Organism: Sphenella marginata; assembly: GCA_951509765.1. Lineage (NCBI taxonomy): Eukaryota > Metazoa > Arthropoda > Insecta > Diptera > Tephritidae > Sphenella > Sphenella marginata. The sequence goes on along the minus strand of OX608078.1, from coordinate 30,963,433 downwards.
TTATTATAGGTGGTTCTTAATAGTAAGCTGACCAGAATTTGTTGGAGAAAAAGGAGGACAAATGCTCTAAAAACACAAAAACCGATAGGGAAATCTAAGTTTTTGGCAAAAAAGGGGGACACTTTTCCCACATCAAAAACACACTTTTTTTAGTTTTTGTTTATTAAAGAACATAATTAACACTGTTTATATAAGAAAAAAACAATTCACAGTTTATATAACTAAAAACAGGTAAATACATTTTCATATTCGATTTCATCTTTTAGCGTAACCCAATCAAACAAAATTGAAAATTCGTCGTGTTTTGTTCAATGGCAGCTCTGTAAAATTTTTGTACATCCAAATAAATTTTTTTTTAATTTCAGCATCGTTTCTAGATAACTTGTTTAAATTTGACTGAACAATAAAAGGCAAAAAGTTACATTCATAAAGCCGTCTGAGTTGTTCTTTTAAAGCATTGCAATGAAAATTTACGTATAAACAAAAGTGTTGTTTCAGCAGTTTCGTTCAAAAAAAAAGTTTTCCAAATTAAGAGGACATTTTTCTAAACTTAGAAAATGCGATTTTATTGGTTCAAATAATTTCAGCACTCGTTCAATGGCTGGGGTTAGTGCGAGCCATCTCGTTTTTGAATAACCTAATAGCTTTTTGTACTACACTCAGGCGTCTTCGCAAAAACCTTTCAACGAAGTGACCCTAACAGTAAACCGTTCAAAATGTAAATAAATTTGCACTATTATGGTTTCAACATTAATACTCATTAAACTGGAAGCAATATTTAAAGCATTTGTAAAAATATGAGCATTGCACCCGATTCCGAGAAGTGTTTTTTCACATAAAGACATTAATTTTTTATGTACATTATTAACACCATTGCGATTGATGCCACCAAAGTTAGTATAAGTGTTATCAGCACATATTGCAATTACTTTACTTTGTAAGCTATTGATTTCTATTACACTGTGTAAGTGGTTGGACAATACTTCAGACGTCTCACATTGTATCGATTCAAATGATAAAATTTTAGTTTGGATTTCGCAATCCATATATCGTACCAATACAGGATACAATTTTATATCCTTATGGTTTGAGGCATCTGAGAGTAAAGTTAGAAATGCTGCAGGAAATGCTGCAGTGTCTGCATCAAAGCCGCTCTTAGAAAATTCTAACCAAGCTATGATGCCCTGTGACGTCACGGTGCAATCGTCTCCACTTCAATTAATTCCCTTTTTGTTTGTTTGTTCTTGCCAACAGTATACACAAAATTCTCAAGGCAAGCTGCCTATATGTTATTATGTGTGTTGGTCTTGTTGTTTGTACATATTTATGTACGTAAAACCGTGCTAAGGATTTAATGTATTTTTGTGGTTGGTTTTTATGGTCTTTTCTTTGTTTACAAATTTGTAAGTTTTGCAAGTTCGAGACCAGTTAACAATAATTATAAGTGAATTAATATTTTCAGTTTTTGGGAAAACTTGATAGTTGAGGAAAAATTACATCGTTAATCACAGCGATGGTGTTGTCGACTATTGCACAATCATAATAGAGTTGCAGCAACCTCACTAGAAGTGTAGAGAACGCAAACGCAGCTAACTTAGAACGACAAAAAACCATCATTGAGAACGAACAGAGCTATAGTCAATAGTTTTTCTTTTGCGCCAGTTTTTTGTACAAGTCTTGCACGCCATATCAACTTGTAACTTTAAATACACAGTTTAATGTTTATTCAAGTATAATAAATCTCAACGTTTAATGTTATCATCAAAATTGTCGCCTTTTTAATTTGTCGTCAACATATGGATAGGATTACATGTTTCAGAGTTTCCAGTTATTTCTAAAATTTGTCCTGCACTTCGATTGTCGCCGCCAGCAAATAAGTTGCAAGCGTTTGCATAGTCAATGCTAGGCATATACATATATATATGTACAGGAAGATCGCAGTTCGTTGAATTGGACTTCGCCGCCTGAAATAAAAACTTATAAATCGTTTTGGGTTGTATACGCAAATTTACACTGATACTTATTGACGCTTATATCATATATCGTGCAAATTAATATCCTCATTTTATTTAGAAGACGTCGCTGAAGTACCGTTATTTTAAAACAACAGACATAGACATTTTCCAACATTCCAGAAAGGACCGGTACATTCCGGTAGCAGTCAAACCGTTTCACACATACATACGAGGAGTACATAACCTAGTTGTTCTTTCATGTGGTGCGAATGATAACTAGGAGCCAAATGTCCCGTCAACGTAGAGCCAACTCGGAAGGTGATTCCGAACTCAACGATACAGTTATTGAAACAACTACTCCTACAAGAACGCAACCTGGTGCAACTACGGATAACTTTGCCGCTCTTGTCGCTTCCATTACCGCACTACGTGATTGGATTACAGAATTGCGGAATGAAACCAGCACACAACGCGCAGATATACAGCAACTCCACGAACGTATGAATGAACGGGTAGCAAATAACACGCAACCTGTTCCACCGCCCAGCCAGCCACAAAATATGCAAGATATCGTAGCAAAAGAGCCACATCGCCCATCTGTAGAGATTATAACGCCACAGCCACAGACGTCCACTACGTCGTTGAGCAATCGCCAACCACCACTGTTTATGGATAACGCCATCACCAAGTTGTATCCTCTGTCGGTGTTTGAAGGTAATCCAGAGGATTGGCCGCTATTCATAGCTAGCTATCGTGATACTACCGCCGAATTCAATTACGGCAATCGTCAAAATTTGATAAGATTACAAAGGGCTTTGAAAGGCGCAGCTAGACAAGCTGTTGCTTCGTTAATGATTCACCCCGACGATGTTCCTGGCATTCTGAACGAACTCGAATTTAATTTCGGGCGCTCTGACCTTTTAATACGAGCTCAATTGCAAATGTGCAACAATTTCAAACTATACACGAAAGTCGTCTGGACAACATTTTGGAATTTTCCACACAGGTGCGCAACGTCGTAGCCTTCTTCAAGTCAGCCAGATGCGAACATCACTTGGTGAATCCAACGATTTTAGAACAACTTGTTTCGAAACTGCCACCTTCCAAGCAGTTCGAGTGGAGCAAACGTGTAGCCGAGTTAGGACCATTTCCAACAGTGGATAACTTATCCACCTGGCTCAGCGAATTGGCTCGAGTAAGATCACTTATGCCAAGAACAACAGACAGAAGTACCACATCAAATAACAGCCGTCAGGTGAATAATATTATTAACACTACTAGTCGTCAGCCAACGATAGCAGGAGGTGGTAGTCGCCGATTGCTTCACAGCCACGAGGCGCCAAGTGTTCGACGTGCAAAACGATGCGTCCTATGCAGCGACGGACATGTGTTGTAATCCCAACGAACGATGGGTTGCAGTCAAACGTCATCAAGTTTGTTTTGGTTGTCTCGGCAAGGGACATAGTCTACAAAACTGTCAAAAACGAGCCCCATGCGCTGTGAATGGTTGCCAACGCAAACACCATCAGCTATTGCACACGGAAATCGAATCAAGCAGCAATAACCACAATGATGATCAGATCCAACGTGTCTATAACTGCCGCCAGTACAACGAGTCAACACTATTTAAAGTATTTCCAGTCACGTTGATAGGGCCGCGTGGTGAAACCAATATCTATGCCATGTTTGACGAAGGATCCTCTATAGCCTTGATGAGTGAGAGAGTCGTATCTAGCTTAGGCGTACAGGGACAAACATCGTTGCTATCGCTACAGTGGTATGGCAAAAATAAAAACACCGAAAAATCGCGAAAGGTATCAATCGAGATAAGGGCACCGTATGCTGATCACACTTATGCAATAAAAAACGTACGCACCATTGGTAATTTGGACTTGCCAATGCAATCTTTTAATAGTAAGAACTTTCATCATTTATCAACAATGCCAACACTAAGTTATATTGACGCAAAGCCAGAACTACTTCTTGGATTGGACAACTCTTTCTTGGGTGTCACGCATGAGATCATCGACAACGGACCTAACCAGCCTATTGCCGCCAAAACCAAACTAGGCTGGATAGTGTATGGACCATCGCATGAAACCGTAAGTACACCAGCACGTGTAATAGTAGTTAGAGAGTCACATACTATGAAACAGCTGCACAAGCTAGTCGAAGAATATATAATAACCGACACTAGTCAGTAGAACACAATCTAATGCTATACCAGCATCTGACAGTGACATAAGGGCGAGAAAAATATTAGAAGAGAATACCAAGTGCTTGGGTGGTCGATACGAGGTGAGCTTGCTGTTGAAAACAGATGACGTCACACTTCCACCTAGTTATGGCATGGCTTATAAGCGCTTATTGCAAGTAGAGGCCAAGATGCGGAAAGACAGTCAGTTTGCAAAAAGTTACAGAAATGAAATTAATAAATATATTAATAAAGATTACGCTAAGCAACTAAGCACAGACGAAGTCAATGTAGTAAAGCCAACGACGTGGTACTTACCACATTTTGGGGTAGTCAACCCATACAAGCCTGATAAGTTACGCATCGTGTTCGATGCTGCCGCTATGACATCTTGCTTAAAGGGCCAGAAAAGGACATATCGCCGTGGCTGTCGATATAGAATAAATGTTTTCACAAGTTCGTATAAGAGACGAGGATCAAGACTCCCAACGCTTCTTGTGGAGAAACGGTGATCCCAGCAAGCCAATTCGGGTCTATGTAATGAAATCCATGATATTCGGTGCAGCCTCATCACCGTGTTGCGCTGAATACGTAAAAATATTAACGCCGCTAAATTTGAGTCACAAATGCCAAATGCTGTCTACGTCGTAATAAATAAGACATATGTGGACGACCTTGTTGTTAGTTTTCATGATGCCAAAGAAGCCGAGCAGACGATAATAGATGCTATAAAAATAAACGCAGCCGCAGGTTTTAAACTTCGCAGATTCGTATCCAATTGCAAAACTTTAGAAGCGAGTTTGAACAATGGTAATTCTTTGCAGTCAAACAAGTTCAACTTGCAGCGAAAAGACGCAGTCGACAAAATATTGGGAATGCACAACAGATAATTTTGAATTCAATTTTCATTTCTTTAAAATAACCAAACACATACTGCAAGGTGCACGGCCACCGACAAAAAGGGAACGCTTAGGAATTGTAATGTCTATTTAAGATCCTTTCGGGCTTCTTACGAACATCACAATCTCGGCCAAACTATTACCGCAAGCACTATGGAAACTAGGCGTTGAATGGGACGAAGAGTTACCACACCAACTGGTTAAGCAATGGAAGGTGTGGTGGGCCAAATTTCAGTCGGTCAAGTCATTGAAAATTCCGCGCTGCTACTGCAGTTTTGTTGACAGTGCTCAAAGTATCCAACTGCACATATTTGTTGATGCCAGCACAAGTGCCTATACCGCTGCCGCTTACCTGAGAGCAGCAGTATTAGGATGTCGCATCAAGAATCTCGTCGAAGAAAGAGTTGACATTCCGATACAACGCACATTTCTATGGAACGATTCGCAGACGGTTATACTTTGGATAGAGTAGCCGAAATACTCAACACGTCTACCATTGATCAGTGGCCCTGGGTGCCCACAAACCTCAAAGTTGCAGATGATGCCACACGCGCAAAATTTACGCCGGAAGGTTCATCGCACTCACGGTGGTTGAATGGACCAGATTTTTTAAACCAGGACGAGGAAAGCTGGCCTCGGGAAGTCATGATGTCATCAGATGAGTGTGTCAAAGAAGAAACAATTCGCCGTTTGCTTGCCTGTGATAGAAGTGAGATACTTATTGAGTTTACTAACTTTTCTTCGCTCTTAAGGTTGACCAGAGTTATGGCTTGGTTATTGCGATTCGTTAACAACTGTAAGAAGAAAACACGCACGAAGGGTGAACTCAAAGCCGTGGAAATCACATCTGCCGAAAATCACATTTTTCGCTTTGCACAGCGAGATGCATACGTAAAGAAATCGTTGCCAAAACACTGCAGTTTACATCAACTTACGCCATACTTAGACAAAGACGATTTGATCAAAATATACGGAAGGTTAGACGCAGCTTATTGCCTACCTATCAGCGCTCGACCAATTATACTACCAGCAAACCATCACATTACGCATTTACTTGTATGAGATTATCACGCTAAACGGCATCCCCAAAACGACAACCTGGTGATCAACGAAATCCGTCAACGCTTCTGGATACCGGCGATTCGAAACGTATTAAAACGTATTAAGAGGAACTGTCAAGTTTGTATTTGTGGGGCCGGAAAACTTATCGACCGACGCCTTCTTCATATGCCTACGTAACTTTATTTATCGTCGCGGCACACCCATACGTATGCGAAGCGACAACGGCACCAATTTTGTGGGCGCACAAAAGGAGATGAAATCAGAAGTATTGAAGGAAGAAGCACCAAGGGTCGAAACAGCCGGCCGTTGACAGATATACCCAACCATTTTTTGATTGGTTGTTTAAACTCAGTGAAATATGGTGTTTATTTGTTAGCAAAGAGATCCGAGTCATTTCGGATATTGTAGTGCCATCTATTTCCCATACAATAAATGCCCTACCCAGATTTAACATAGAATTTTCTAAAGGCAGTAAACTTTAAATCAATTTCGGAGCACCATCGAAAAATAAACATACATAGCAACAAACACAGCCAAAATTACGATATGAGATATAAATATATGGTGGAATTACCAGCCAAATTAATAAGATTGTATGGGAGGTACCATGCCCCCCTAATATTTTGTTTTGATTTTAATATATGACTTGCGCGTGGTAATAACAAAGAAACCCCCCAAATAAGTATATAATTTGGTTCAGCCGTTTTCGAGTTTTAGCGTTACAACTGAACACCATTTCATTTTTATATATATAGATCTAAAACTCTAGCCATAAGATAGATTACATTGTTTACAGTAGTGTTTAGATTGTATAATTATATTAAAATATATTTAAACTAGGCTTTTCTGTAACAAATAACAAATAAATAAATTCCCAACATATTGAAGTAAATATTCTCCTCGAGTAAAGCTTCTAACCATACCTGGGTAATACTGAGTAGTAATTGGACTATTACGTACTTAAATACTTTATATTTTGATCTTGAAGTAATTAGTCGGTACTAAGTACTTTCAGAATATTCAAGTAGAAATACAAGTACAAGTACAAGGAATTGAAAAATAATTGAAGTTTTAGCAAATACTTCAAAGTATTTGAAAAGAATTGAAAGTACTTGAAAAGAATTGAAAAATGTACTTGAATCGCGTTTTAAATTCTTTTCAAGTACTTTCAATTATTTACAATCTTGAAACCAATATTGAAAAAAAATTACAAAAATAAACGATATTTTTATATTTTTTACATGTCGCTTGTAGTCCATATTATGTTTATTTAACTAAATGCAATTCATTGTTCACATTTAAAAATAAATATTGCATGAGTATTTGAAATTTAAATATCGCACCCTAAATCAAAAACAGTCACAACTCAAAATTTTTTTTGGTCGCTTTCTTGGCATAAATTGCCTAATAAAAAGTAGTGCAGCCAGTACATACAATATTTTTCTTTTTGACTATTATCGTTACTCTTTAAAGAGCACAGTGATGTCAAGTTTTTAAAATTCAAATCACTTTTGTGCGATCCAGAAGCAATTAACTGAAAGTTACTCGGATTTGGAGTTGTGACTCTTTTTGATTTAGTGTGCGATATGTTTGCATACTAACATGTGTACGTAAAAAATTACTTCACTGCCAAGGTATATTAATACAGCTGATTTCGGTAGAAGCCCTGCTTCTTCTTAATGCTTCTTTTGAGCATACTTGTGTAAAATTATCGGCTGTTTTGCTTCTGTTTGTTTACATATTCTCAGAGTGTTCATATGTATATGCATACAATAGAAAGAAAACCTGTGCTTTTTTGACACAACCATATCTGATCTGTAGCTCGATTCTCTAACTTTTAACTTTAAGCTTATCGCCGAATTTTGGCGTTTGCTTCTAACGAAAGTGCGATTGGTATATGGTATATGAGTTGAAATTGAGGGGAAAACTGCACTCATCTTAAGTATAGCATTTGACAGCGCCGCCGTTCATGTCGCAATAGCGCAGGGGATAAGCGTTCGGACTATAAGGTGCGTGTCGCGAGTTCGGTTTCAGGTTTTCGGAGAACTTATTTTCTATAATTTTATAGCTATATGGTGCAAGTCTGTCTCATCTCAAGTCACTAAATTTGAGATTTTTCATTAGAGAGAATTTTTGTGACTTTCGCTGATTTCCGTATTCTATAAGAGAAAATCACACACAGTTCACCATTGATATGTAGTGGAAACAGATATGCATAAATCTTAACTACGGCATTTCACATCACCGAAACAAATATTGTAATAGCCTAGGTAGTAAGAAAGTCTTGGGGTACAACGTGTGCGACGCAGGCTCGAACCCGGGATCGACGACAATTTATTATTATTTTTTTCATGTTTTGTTAATTAATTATTTTGTTTGTAAACATTTTTAAATGATTTCAAACTTAAAAAATTTTTTTTTAATGTTTTTAATTTGTTGTTAAAATTAAGCAAAGAAAGTTACTACTCTTACATTTACTTACTTGTAAATATGTATAAACATAATATGGACTACAAGCAACATGAAATTCTTTTTAAATATTGGTTTCAAGATTGTAAGTAATTGAAAGTACTTGAAAAGAATTAAAAAATCGATTAAAGTACATTTTTCAATTCTTTTCAAGTACTTTCAATTCTTTTCAAATACTTTGAAGTATTTGCTAAAACTTCAATTATTTTTCAATTCCTTGTACTTGTACTTCTACTTGTACTTGAAAATTTTGGGAATGCGAGTACCAGAACCAGTACAATTCCTTTAAAATGTACTTGTCACAAGTCGTACTGGTACTTGATTTTACCCAGGTCTGCTTCTAACCTAGGTTAAGTTGATTAACACGAAGGACATAAAGATAACGCATAACGTTTTAAAGATGTGGGGCTCGAACCAACTTTTAGACCCTGATGTCCTTGGCGTGGAACACTCCCATAGGCCAGCCGATCATGTCAGTCAGCTCATAAATGCATTGGCCGATACGTCGCGTGACAACCGCTTTTGCTAACTTCAAAGCCAAGTTAGCATTGAACCCTCGGGTTGCGTCCCTCTGTCGGAAGTTCCTCCGATGCACTGCACACGATTTCTCGCGATCTTGTCTTTAATCAGCTTCAGGCGTATGTCTCGCGGCGCCACCTGTAGCTCCGTCTTCCCAACTCTTTCTAGCTCACGCATCATCCCGTATGTGTCAGCATAATGCACCATGGATTGACTGAAGACTTCCCTCTACGGTTCCACCTGGATGGCCCGAAGTGAATTTCCGTTCGTTGCCCGAAGATATGGAACGCATTTCTCATGGGTCTGACAAGGACGAACTTGGAATAGTGATCGAGCACAACGAAAATGTAGGCATTACAACCAGGAGACCTAGGGTAGGGACAGTAGAAATCGATGTACATTGTACAACCTCTGGAAGACTCTCTCCGTATTGGCAGCCTAAGTGAACTTGCACACTTCACAATTTCGGACGAATTCCCCAATAGCGGCGACCATCCCATCGCCTTATGCACTCCTCCGTTTCCTGCCGCTACGCAACCAGGCATCTTCCGAAGCAAATCCTCTCTCAACCCTTCGGGTACCCACACTCTCCATGCGGAACCCTTCAGCTTGGCCTTATACGAAACCTTACACGTTTGAATATAACTCCCTCTTGTGTCTCGACATCTGGCAATCTGTCTGCCGAAACCTCGGCCGCATCGCTCAATCGATTGTAGTTATCTGATCTAAAAGCTGTACTGTCCAACGATATTTTCTTCTGCAAGCTGCTGAGCGGGTCCATATGTGTACGCGACTCAATGGGTCCGGGACTACATTGTTTTTAACTTTCCGACTTACGATGTCGAATTCGAATCCTTGGAGCTTGATGCGACAGATCGCGTTAATTCATGAGCCACTTGAGACTCATGTGGTCCGTTACTATCGTAAATCAAGTTCCATCAATGTATGGCCAGACCGCTGGCAGAGACTCCAGTTCCGTGATGGTGTAGTTTCGTTGAGCCCCATTTAGCTTTTGAGAAATATACGATATTGGTCGCTCATTGCTTTTATCATCGACCTGGACTAGCACGACTTCAATCCCAGTAGTGGGCGCGTTGCATTGCACATAGAAGTGACTCGTGAAGTCCGGATTGACCAGAACTTTCGGAGACACCAGTACTCGCTTCAAAGCTTCAAAGGCCGCTACGACTCCCTCGTCAGGCCATCTGTCAATGGTGATGGGATTGTCGCGAAAGTAGACACGAATCTTCGGTACCACTTGTTAACCACAAGAATCTCCGAAGCTGCTTTATGGTCTTTGGTAACGGAAACTGCACCATCGGTTGTCCGGGTCCGTTCGCAGCTCTCCCTGACCAATGATGAATCCAAGATAACCCAAGCAGAGATGAATTATCAAGATGCTTTAGGAACGCAAGTTTTATTTTATTTATTTATCCTAATAAATAATCAATTTATTACTTTAAATGAATATATTACTTTATACCCATGCAGAGCAACTGACGGTTAGAAATCAGCCTGTTATTGAAAAAGAAGAAATTTGTTTTAAATGTTTGCAAGGGTAATATTCAGAGCTGGGTAAATTCAATTCCATTACAATTACAATTCCATTCCTCAGGAATTGGGGAAAGTAATCAATTCCTTTGCCTCACACAAAAGGAATTCATTACATTTCAATTCCTCAAAAAAAATACCAAATGTAAGTTCCTCATTTTGAGGCTCAAGTACAAAAAAAAAGGATGTGTAGCACTCGGGGACTGCCGCGGTAAAGCTATTGCATATTATCAACTTATGCCAGGCCCGTACGCAGCGGTGGGGGTTTTGAATTTAAAAATCTTCCCCTGCGCACATACATATTTTTATTGTTTTATTTTACGCACAATTTGAGTTGACAATTGCAACAACAAAAATCAAAGGTATCAACTATTTACATAATTACTGTACTAACTAAACAGCAACAAAGCGTGTGTGTGTGTACAGCGTGTGTGTGTGTTGGTGAGCATCATCAAGCGTGCACGTCATCTGGCGTTTCCAATGCCATCTACAGCGCAGTAGTGTAGATAAACAAAGACAACAACCAATATTCGAATAAATAGATCCAATTTTATGTAGTCGGCCTGTTGCTAACACCTTTTCGAAGCTTTTATCCGTTCCGTTTTTTTTTTTGTTTTAGGTGCCAAGCCCGCGATAAAATTTATGCAATAGCTTAAAAAATCAAAGGGATCAACTATCATATATATTATTTCCGTAAGGTCTTTTTGTGTTTGCTCCTAATTTTTTGCTCTCCTTTCAAACCAATACTAATAAAAAAGTATCGTTTTAAAGGTGTGGGTTACCTCTATATGCGAAATCATTTATTAATTACAGCAGTGCTTTTGTTTAAGCGTATTTTATAAAAATTAATTTGTTTAAATAAACCATTGTGAATGCACAAAATAATCAATTTGTACTGCAACGCCATTGTGAATCAGAAACTTTATCTACTGGGTTGTAGATATCGCTGAGAGTATTGTTGAAATTCTTCATAATTACTGTACTAATCTAAACAGCTACAAAGGCAATTATGTCCAGCGTATGTATGTGTTGGTGTGCACCATCTAGCGTGCAGGTCATCTGGCATTTCCAATGCCATCTACAGTGCAGTAGTGAAGATCAACAAAGACAATAACCAATATTCGCATAACATCTTTTCGAACCTTTTATCCGTTCCGTTTTTTTTTTTGATTTAGTTGTTAAGCCAGCGATAAAACCTATGCAATACCTTAAAAAATCGTGCCGCTTTGTATAATCATTTCCCCCTCCCCTTTTTTCGCTCCTCTCACTTCTTCCCTAGCTGTCCTTGTCCGTCCCCCTAGTTCCCCCCTTGTCTCTGTGTTGGTTCGCATCTTCTACTTTGAGACCGACCAATCCACCCCTCCTAAACCATCGCCTCCTAAACCTTCGCTATGGTCAAATTTTTTTTTAATTCAAAGGCTGGTGAAATGGAAAATTAAAAGAAAGTAATATCATTTATTTTTTCCATACCTACCAATAACAAATACACAAATAGCCTTAGCCCCATTCTTATTAAAAATAAAATTGCTTTATAGAGCTTTTTCATACAAATTTTGAATTATAAGAGCTCAACAAACTTTTTATATTTTTTCTGAATAGGGGGGTTAGATTGCAATGTTTGAATTTAAAAATATATCTTATTGGTCCAGTTTTTTGCAATTGCAATATAAACTGCCGCGACCTCAGAAAGATGTGTAGAAGGCGCGCACATATGTACATATGTACATATGTCTGTATTATTTTCTTTTGTTTTACAAATGAATTGTATTTTTTGTTTTTACAAATCATATATGTATATTAAGGCGCCTCACGCTCCATACAAAAAAAAATGGACACCCTGTTTCCATCGGAATTACAAACTTCAATGTATTCTAAGACCTTGGTCAAAATATTTCGAAAAAATATTAAGATTTACCGGAGCTAAACCGCGTCAAAAAACACTAAAAATATCGTTTTTTATGTATAATAGGAGCATGAAAAAATATTTTTTAATAAAAAGCACCTGAGATGATGAATTAGCTGGAGTACAAAAGGTAAGCATAAAAAAGTTTGAAAATTTTATCAACGCAATCCAAATATTGAGATGTATGGTGCTGTTTTTGGTCATATTTCGAGGGGTAGGCTTGTGGAAAACTTTAATAACGCAGCCAATTATTGACGGATTTTCACAATTAGGATATCATTTGAAAGGTATTTTCGAGATGTTGCCATTTCAGCAAAATTTAACCCTTTTTGGTTCAATTTAATGCGAATATTAGCACACAGGTATACAATAATAGTATAGATAAAATTTTTAAACTTTTTTATGCTTACCTTTTGCACTCTATCATCTCAGATGCTTTTTATTAAAAAATATTTTTTCATACTTCTTTTATACATAAAAAACGATACATTTAGCGTTTTTTTAACGCGGTTTAGCTCCGGTAAATCTAAATTTTTTTTTCGAAATATTTTGGGAGAGTCCTTAGAAAAGAGTGAATTTTGAAATTCCGGTGGAAACAGTGCAACTTTTTTTGGCGAGGCACCTTAATGTATATATTAAAAACTATAAGTATTTTTACTTTGTCCAGAAATGTTCAGCCGCTGAAGTTATCTGTGTTCAAATATTTTTTCTAAATGTTCAGGTTGACGACAATTTGGATCTGGCAAGCCTACTCCTATGTATGTTTCAGGCAACAATGCACACTCATTCCACTTCTTCCTGCAATATTGAGTATAATTCTATATCCAAATACACAAATATGCGCATAAACTCCCATGAGTGTTTATACTTTTTCCACTTTGTGATGATGCCGAATTTTAACCAATGCCACTATGAAGGGACAATATTCCATATGCGAAAATGAATGATCAAAATATTTTACGCTACGTCTTCTGGTGTGGAGTACACGAATTGTCAAGCGCTTTGGCACTCAGCGTATGAGGCAGGCGCGCATCTAGGGCGTCCAAATTTTTTTTTCAAAAAAAAACTTTTTTGATAATTTTTCAACAGCAAGGATTGTATGAGTATACGAAGGGACACCTTTCCCACATGTAATAAAATGTATTTTACTTCGTTTAACTTGCATTAAATTACTTTTTTTCTGTATAATATAGTCACATATTACATAAACATCTAGTGGATATTATCAACTTAAGTGCCTACCCACATTGTTTTGTTTTGGAGTTTGGTCCGTTTTTTGGAGCTTTTGATCTCGAAAATGATCATTATGTGGTAACCATGAATTTGAGCTAACGTATACTTGTGCTTTTCCAAATCGTATACTAACTTATTTTTTATGCAGATATTAAAAGATTTATTAAATATGTTCTCAAACCTGTTAAGAGTTAAAAAATCCAAAAAATATAAATTTTGTATTGTGTTTAGGTACTTGGAGAATACACACACATATCCAATGACCCCTCAAAAATGTCTGTCTTAACCCGGTTAAAATTTCCAAATCTGTTCATAATTACAAAATTTACAGGCATTTGGGGCCTCATTATGTATGGCGAACGATAGCTCAAACGCTTTCCAATGACTTTAATATGGACAGGGTTGATAAACAATTAATGTTGGTTTACCTCGTCGGCATCGAATGCTCGCTGCTGTGTAATTTCGCAGCGCAGAGAAGAATTCTCTCTTGGCAATGTTACTGCTAAGCAATATCACTCACCCGAATAATGCCTTCTATCACATACAAACTTGAATTTAAGCTTATACTTGCTGTCTTCGCTATGCTAGTGCATGGTACCCTCTGTTACTTGCTATTGTTTTCGGATGCGCGTGATTAGTGATGCCAATTCGTTGTTATCGTGTCCCCAAATTCTGGACCGCTTTGGATTTACTTCATCTTACTGCCGTGCAATGACCAATCGTCTCTCCTATCCACAAATTCCCCTTTAATCTCACGTTCTACTACCGTAATATATTGCGTGACGTTGTGCCTGCATTTTGCGTGCACCTCTCGAGGAGATTTATTACTCCAGTAGCCCGTTTCTGTAACTTTGCGTTAACTTAACGAATGAGTTTTTATCGCATGGCTCGTAACGAATTCGTTATGAAAAGTGTTTCTGTATGAAAATAATTCACCTTGCGATATGTTCGTGGTGTGTTATGTAAAAATGATAAAATGATAGCCCACAAGGCTTAGGTGCCAAATAGAACATTTGACGCACGCCAAGCAATTGTCTTAATAGCCTAGTAGTTGTGATGTTGCCCTAACCAGCGGGGGATTCCGAGTTCGAATCATGGCAAGTTTTTCTTTTTTTCATCTTTTTTTTAAATATTTTTTTTTGTTTTTATATTTTTCTAAGAACTAACTTTGAGTAAATATTAATAACATTAAAAATTTGCACACAATGCAATTATTTTGGATTCTACGCTTGTTATCACTGCCACTATAGGCTGCGTTGAGTTTATCGATCGCCGTAACGAAAATACATATCTACCACGCTTATAGAAACACTGCTCAGCGATAACTACATAACAGGGTTGCACTTTGCGTTAAAAATCGTATCGATGGGATACAGAAACGGGCTACAGATCTCATTCATAAAGAATGTGATAATAAATTGCAAAAAGGGGTGTTATATCATTCACCTAACACAAGTGATGCAGAATTTTCGCCCCTGCGGGTAGGGGTTTAGAATATGCCCGCGGTAGGCATACAGGTTCCACTGGTCATACCAAATCGCTACCACGACAGTCGGGCAGTACCGCAAGGGAGTACCGGACCGTACCGGATTCATATCCGGCCAAGGACAGTTATTTCGACAACACTCCCCAAAACCTTCGGGGAGTGATTTTGTTGCTAAAACAACAACAACAACATGCAGAATTTGTTTGCTATTTGGCCGATAATATAATGGAAAAAGGTGAAACAATGGCTAACAGCTTTATGGTTAGAGACTTTAATATAAATGTTAATAGTTATAATACATACAGTAAAAAATTAAATGATAAGTTTGCAGAAATAGCTATGATCAAAAAATTACCTTTAACATTTGTATAACAGAAACAACCCAAACAAAAATTGATCTTCTTTACTCAAACTCTAATGATGTGATTTGTGAAAAAATGGATGAATATAAAATATCAGATCATGAGACTATTGAAATAAAAATTAAAACATCAAAACAATATAAAATGAGAACAACAAAAACAATTATTTCGTGGGAACTCTATAGTAAAGATGTTTTAATTAACCTATTAAGGGCATGTAATTTTGTGGTAAATGATGACGCGAGTTTAGAATGCAAAATAGATTCAGTTAATAATCAAATCTTAAGCAGTATGTGAAAACTAACATTTTAAAAAGTAGTGAAAATAAAACTAATGAATAAGTGGTCATACCACTGCTTGCCCAGTTAAATAAACTTAAATATAATCTTTTAATTGAATCTACTGAAACAAGAGATTGGGACAGATATAAAGAAGTAAAAAAAACGCTATAAAAACTAGTCAAAATACATGGAAAACAAAATTTTAAACAGTACAAATAATAGTAACGAAATGTGGATAAACTTAAAGCAAACCATAAATATTCCAAAAGAGCATGAACAGATAAAGAAAATTCAAATAAGAGATAATATAATAAAAGAAAAGGCCGATATTGCAAATGAGCTCAACGGCTTCTTCGTAAATAGCATAACAGAAACAAACAGAAATATCCGTATAGAACGAAAAGCGCATCGGAAGCGCTTAAGAAGCGTTTCGTAGAGGCGTTAAATCGCATCGCTCTTGTTTCACATACCGCATCTTTTAATATTGGCATGTCATTGGAGATTGGAACATCACTTTTATCTGAATGTTGCGCAGGAGAGATGTGCATCGAATATGTATCTACTAATGCAGGAGTGATGTGCATCAACTACTCGACTAATACTGCGTTATAGAGGCGCATCGAAGAATACGAAGGATATGTGCATCGAATATGCATCTAACTATGCTGGAGTAAATCACACCAAATGCGCGGCTAATACCGCGGTGAAAAGGCACATCATTTTGTTATCCAACAATGTTTCGACAGTTCGTCTTTGGAACATACTACCGATAGAGATCCGAAGTATCAGGGGCATATTGCCTTTTAAAAGAGAACTTTTGCGATACTTTATTAAGCAAATTTAGAAATCTAAGAATGTACTCACCCTGTAATGTAAACTTCCTACTCCAACTTTTCTTTATCTTTCTCACCTAACTATTTATTGCCTCATCTATCTTTCTCAATATTGTTTAAAAATATGTTTAATTTAAAGTTTTATTAAATATTAAATTTTTAATTTAAAGTTGTATGTATTAGCTCCTACTATCAAACACTGTAAATAAAACTTATGGTTGTTGTGTTTGATATTTTATAAATAAATAAATAAAATAAACTAAATAAATGCGAGAGAGATGGCCATTGAGTTTCCTGC
This sequence comes from Sphenella marginata, assembly GCA_951509765.1. Classification (NCBI taxonomy): domain Eukaryota; kingdom Metazoa; phylum Arthropoda; class Insecta; order Diptera; family Tephritidae; genus Sphenella; species Sphenella marginata. The sequence continues at coordinate 30,946,388 of OX608078.1, read as the reverse complement.
GCTTCTATGTACTTAAATTAAACTAAAACTAAAATTTTAGTTGTTATTGTTTTATTATTTTTTTTTTTATAAAGATACAAAATACTTTTAACTAAATTTAACGAAGAGTTTACTTCCATATTTGGTTACAAAAATGAAATGAATGAGATTTAAATCAAGAAGTTTACATTACGTTACATTAACGTTCATATATGTACATACATATATTTAAATTTCAAAATAAATTTTTTTTTACATAAGCACACTGGAATTCATTTTAAAAATAAGGAGGTTTTCATTACGTTACTTTAACGTTAATGTGATTAAAGTTGACTCTTACATACAAAATAAATACTTCTAGCTTTAAATATGCTTCGAAATTAATTATGATTGGCTGGATTTGTTTTTATACATTTTGTTTTTCGCGGACCGAATCCCCTTCCGCATTTCACCATCATATTTGGAGAAATCCATAGCGGGACCTTGAACTGCACCTGTTATATGAAAATAAGGTACATATATAAATAAATATACAAATGGTTTGAAGTAGCAATAACAATCAGGTGCATCAATACTCAAAAAGAATTCGTTGAAGTTGGAACATGTATATAAAGGGGAATTTGAATACGCAAACCTACGAGAAACTATTTTCTTCCCCATGCCGATCCTTTTTTTAATTGATACTTGGTTTCGTTCATTTATTCTGTTACAAATTTGTTGTAATATAAAGTTCGGCTTTCGGCAATCTTTTTTAAGTACTTGCAGATAGTTTTCGTACTTGTAGGCTGAAAAAGAATTAACATTTCTAAACAGTTGTACACAACTTGCAATATGAAGAAGATTATGAACATTATAGCTTACTTTGTTTTCGCAATAAATATATTGAAAATTATGAACAAATACCTCTAACATACTTTGTACACAATCTAAATTAGCTCGACATTTAGTAGATGAAATAAGTCTATAAGAAGCATGAAGTAGCAGGAAATGTGTGTACAAGGTATCGCATAGAAAGTATCATATCTTTTTTTCTTTCTTTTGAAATCTTCTGAATCTTTCCACTACATATGTTGATAGTTTATCATTCCATATCAAAAGTAGCATTTTTCTAACAACCCCCAAGTCGATAAGATGCATCACGTCCAAAGGGGACTGACTGATCATTCTAATATTTAACTTTTCTAAAATATGTTCATTGTGTATAAACATTTTTAAATGTAATTGTTTGTCCCTTCTTGCCCTGTAGTCGTCGTCCGTTCTTAAGCACTCAACTGTTGCGCTATATGTCAAGCGCTTCTTTTTTTGTGCAGTTTGTTGTGTGCAATTGGAACATTCACTTTTTTGCATAGCCTGTTGAGTACACTTGGAGCATCCACTGGCAGAAGTATGACCTACTGTTCCGCTAACGAAAGCGCGAGCGGGAGCATCGCAGATAATTGCTCGTAGCTTAATGAAAACTGTGGAGCATCCCAGCTGAATACGTCTTTCCTGTAATTCCAAAAACTCCTGGACAAAATCAAATAGGAAATCGTTAATATCTTCAGGTTTTTTTTTCCCAATGTAACACCCAATTAAAAATGGAGACATATTGGTGTGGTTTGCTATTGATCCAAGAATAGGCCATAAGGAATTGGAAGAACTTTTATATAGAGGAAGCCCATCTATACCAATATCTAATTCTAAAATATTTTGACCCAGAGGAACTTCCAACTGTAAACATTTTTTATTGCCCTGCTCTAACCCATAATGAAAATATTCTCCAGGTTTTACTTGACGTGTACAAATCGCTTGTTTTTCGAAAAGACCACTTGTCGAAATGGGGACATTAAGATCAGATTTGCTACACAATACAAGCATATCATTAGCAGCAGCTCGTCTAATTTTATGCTTCACCATCCATTCTTTAAATCCCGAAATAATATCGAATGGCGGTTGCATTAAAGGCATAGGAATCCTCTCGTATTCTGGATTTTCCGGATCATCAATTTGATTGACTTCGACATTTGTGGTAGCGGTGCTTAAGTTAGAGTGATTTGATGGATCTTTCGGGGCTTCCTCGTCTACAGTTTTCGAAGCATTCAATTCTTTGGCTACAAGTCGCTTAAAATGCCTTTTGCTATACCCCAAATGCGCATAACTCATTTTACCTGTCTGATGCAATTACTTTCCTGCAAAATAAAACTTTAATTACAAGTGGTAAAGTAAGGTTTTGAAATGAGATGTACCCCTATGCTGTACTAAGCCAGAATGAACTCTGCTCACCTATGAAATGCCAAAAATGCAGCGCAACGTTTGGTTCCTGATGCCAGGAGTTTTTTGCCAAGTGAATCTTTATCTACAAGATGTAAAATAAGTAAAGCAAATGGGCTATATTTTAATAAATTTGGTATTATCTTTCAACATGTACTTACCTTAAAAACGCCAAGCCAAACAGAATTGGAAAAAATCTGGAAAGTTCCCACTTCTAATCTAAACCAACCTCAATTTGAGAATTTGAACTTTATTTAACACTTTTTATGTTTATTAATAAACCACACGTATTTGGTTGCAATATTTCAATTTATTTACCTATTTTTATTAATTTATTTATTCTGTAAATCGAAAGAAACACGCACGTGCAGAAAACTGAACTTCTCAATGCAAAAAATGAAGACAAAAAAGGCATGTGTTTACATGCACCAAAAAAGCGCTTGCTGATTTTCTGCGCATTGGGTAGCGTATATGAAGCACTTTGCATTAATCGTTTGGTTCAAAAAAGCCGATGATAAACCACACAAGCAAGTGTCTATTTTTCAGCGTGTTGGGAAGTGAAAAGGAAGCGCGTCAAAAGTGATGCTTAGAGAAGCGCTTGAATAAATTCTGCTGGAATAGAACACATCTACCTAAACATAAAACATACCTAAACTTAAGCATGTATTGGTAACCGCGAGCGTAAAGTTGCTACCATGGGACAAAATACATTTGCAGTCAGTTGATTAAAGTTGCAAACAGCCACCGACGGAAAAACGGACGGCGTGTCAGCTGACACGATCTACCTTATGAGAATTGCGTGTAAGCTACGTCCAAACCAAAAAATTTCTGATTTTTACGTAGGAAACGTGTCAGCTGATCGCTCTTCGCCACACAGTGTTGCCTATTCAACTATTTGCTTGTTGAGTTTGGGCCGTTTGCAATTATTTTATAAAAATACCCAAAAAAGTTTTAAATATTCTCGAAATATCTCAAAAATTTTGACTTATGTAAAAGTTTATAAATAAATATACTATATGTAGTTATTTAATATTATTTTCGACATTTTACAAAATGAAAAATTACAAATACAAAAGTAGAGGTTTGGGTAAGCATACATGCAAACTGAGGAATGGTTACACTGTATTGAATGTTTCTACGTAAGCCCAACGTTCATAAAAAATCGCAAATTTGCTCGCGTACGTCCACCGCCACCGTCCGTTAGACACGTCGGTGGCTGTTTGCAACTTAACAAACAACAGCGAAGCAACATCGTCATTGTAAAGCTCTACAAGTAAGTTATCAATCAGCTGTTCGACTAACAGCTGTGCTCACCTGACTGGGAGCTCCGAATTTAGAGGCGAAAAACGCAGGGTCTCATCCATTCGGACTGAAAAAAAAGTACGTCTAGCTATTGAAAAGTGTATGATAATTATGTAAATATGAGAAACTAGTTGTTGACAAATATTTATTGTTGCAGGTAATTTAATTAAGAGTAGTTTTTACAAAAGTTTTCTCTGTTTAAAGACTATTTTATGATATCTTCTTAAACTTTATAAAACTTTCCTGTATTACTCGCAAAAGCAACCATGTAGTTGATGTTGCCATGGGAATTCTCGTGTTCTTCTTTGTTTATACTAAAATACCAAATGCTAATTTGGTAAATTTCAGTAAATACTTGAACTAAATAGTAACTTCTCTTATTTTTTTAGTATCTAAATGAAGTTCCCCACCATTTTAAAGTGTTTACAAACAAAACGCAGGCTCGAAAATCTTTTTGTCATATATGCGCAAAAATTTTCAACTAAAGGTGCATTCACATAGTACTCGCAAGTTTCTTGGGCGTCGCTTTATTACAATGCACTTTAAATGTTTGCATAATGTCAAAAGCCAGAAAACTAGTTATCTATTTTTAGCTGGTGTTAGGCTCAAATATGTATTTAACCAATTATCTATATATTAATAGGCTAACATTCTTTCCATACAATCAATTGCCAGAGTGTATCTCATAAAAAAATGCATAATTCCAATTATTATATATTTGGATATCTTTTCATGGGCCAGGAGCTTCGCATAGGCATATTATATTTAACAAAAAACGCTTCATTAATTTGTAATAATTCATAAAAGTTTTCACCAAAAGCCAAAGCTGTTAACTACAGTATCTGACTGTTTTATTGTACATACAGCAGTGGCGCAGGTGGAGAGCGTACCGGCTATGATGCGTGCATTCGTAGGTTCAAGCACGTGTTCAGGGCAGGTTAAGTTTTTTTTTTTTTAGTAAATTGAATTTACCTTAAAACATACGAAAACTTTTTATCATATTTTTTTTTTATCTATTGTATTTGTAACACAATATTTCAATATTTTTCTGTTTATGACATCTTTCTTGGAGTGAAAACCCCAAATTTTTTTAAAAAATCTAAAAAATTATATTTTTTAAGTAATATATTTATATTGTTTAAGAAATATATCATATTTTATATGCAAAAAGTAAAAACATAGTTTGTGGCTTCTTCAATTTTATATTAACGACTAATGTTAAGAAGTTAACGGAATCTCAAAATGAATTTTCATTCGTTTCAATCCATCTGGCTATGTATGTATGTATAGTCTTAGCGGTGGAAATATTTGTTGAACCTTTTGCGCTTAGGTATAGCATTTGACATGCCATAGTCATGTGTACCAATAGCGCATGTGTAATGGTCTCGGGTGGAACCCGTGTGTTTCATGCTTCGAGCCCAACTTCGAACATAACATTTTTTTTCCTTTTTTTCATATTGACTATTTTTTTGCAGGGAAATTACTAAAATTTACTATAACACAATATGTACTTATACACATATATATGTCGTTTTATGCATTTTTTAAGGAATTAGCCTTTTCTTAATTGCTATAAGACTAAGGGTAACCATAGCACAATATGTACTTATATACATATATATGTCGTTTTATGAATTTTTTTTTAAAGAATTTGCTTTTTTCTAATAGATTTTCCATAATAAATATAGCTATATATATAAGTTGACGTCATACTATATATATCTCACAAAAAATTATTGAAATGATATAAAAGTCAATATAAAATGTACTTATACATACCAGATAACGCAAACGTCAAGCTGTGTAGTTGTGTTTTTATTTTGCTCTGTGCTTTTATCTAAAAATTTAATCATATTTGTTATATTTCTGGAAATTTTGAAGTTAAGATTAAAGTTAAAGAGTTAAATACTTAATGTGCTTCACTACTTGTTGTGAAAAGTGTTAATTTTTGATAAATTTTTGAAAATTGAATAATTATAAATTCATTTTATTGAATTTGTGTGTGCCGAGTTGTTTTTTTGCATATTGTATTTGTTGCTTTTGAAAGGCTTACATTTTACATTGTAATTGTTGTTGTGTGCTGACTTGCTTCTCTCACTCCTTTTTCGTTACAGCTGTTTGCGTGGTTTGTTAAACGTCAAGTACAGTGTGTTTAAGACTGTTCGCTCAGTACAGTGCCTTTAGAACTGTCAGGGTTGTTTTTATAGCTTTTTTTAACTACTAAATTTTTGCATTTTATAACTTTTATAAATTTTTCATAATTATTAATAATATAATGTCGTGCACTTTTGAAAATTGCCAGATTAAAAGCGAGTCGGAGCGCTTTGTAGCATGCTGGCTGTGTGATGCACTTGTCCACGCAAAGTGCACTGGCTTAACTGGTAGAACAGCTGATCTTATTAATGATGGAAAAGGTCTGCGCTGGTCTTGCTCAAAATGTAGATCGACCGAAGTTGATCTTTGTAAGGTCTTTCGTCATATAAGAAACGGGTTTTCTGAGATCAGCAAAGACTTTCCTTTGCTGACCGAAAAATTCAAGAAATATGAAAGTATTTTTAAAACGTTCGAAAATCTTGACAAACCGGAAAATTCTATCAATCGTGATGGCAAGCGCAAGCCTACGGATGATCGGCCTGCTCCTTTATTAGCGCCGAACTTGCCGCAAGCCGTCGAATTGATAGACTTGGCCTCCCCAATTCCAAGCACTTCTGTTCGGGCAACGTCCAAGAACCCTCTAAAGACATCCACTAAAAGAAATCCGGATCCTCCCGCAATTGAAGTGGAGTCTGAACCAATTGTTAGGAAGCTGGTTGTGGTCCCTCGCAAAAAATCTATTTTTCTGTCTAGGTTCCATCCTGACACTACAGAAGAAGATTTGATGTACCATATTTCTAAGGTAAAAGATCGTAACTTGACGGTTAAAAAGTTTGATTTCACGTATCAAAGAAATATGTCGTCATTTAGAATTGATGTAGCTGGAAAAGATTTCGACGCTCTTTTGGATAGTTCTTTTTGGCCCTCCGGCGCTCTTGTGCGGGAGTTTGAGTACAGACCAAATAGAAATGTTCAAAATGTAGCAACAATCTCTCGTGATAACGTTGAGCCAAAAAACTGAGTATTAAGACCATGACTATCTTTTATCAAAATGTCAGAGGTTTAAATACCAAACTAACCGATCTTTATTTGAAATCCTTCTGTTGTAACGATAACGTAATTGCTTTTACCGAAACTTGGCTAAAACCTCATGTTTTCAACTCTGAATTTTTTTGTAACGAATATCAAGTTTATAGAAATGATCGCTTGAACAGGGTCGGGGGTGGAGTTTTACTTGCAGGCCATTCCTCAATACCTTCAGAGGAGGTTGATTTACCTAACATTGATTCTATTGAGTTCAAATGCATCCGCATTCAGCTAGCAAATGTCTCCATGTACTTATTTGTTTGTTATATCCCTCCAGCATCAGATCTTGCTTTGTACTTACAACTTATCTCTTTGCTCAAAACGGTTCACTTTTTTACTAAAGATTCTGACTCGATGATTGTTTTGGGTGATTTTAACCTACCTCATATATCGTGGAAAATAGTCGATGGAAATATTATTCCAAATCCATCCAGACCGGGCTACAATGACTTTATAGATGGAATTTCCGATCTCTGTCTTAATCAAATAAACGTTACAGCAAACAAGTTTGGCAATGTCTTAGATTAAGTTTTTGTCGATGATAAAAATAAATTTTCTGTAAGTCGTTGCGATCCGCTGGTTTTACCAGAAGACGTCTACCACCCTTCTATGGAAATATTTCATGAGACCTTAAGTAATGCCCAATGTACACAAGGCTGCTCAAGTAGTAACTTTGATTTTAACATCTCAAAAGCCAACTATAAGAAATTAAATAAAGAACTGTCTAAAGTAACTTGGCCTGAGCTGTGTGGCGATATCGATTCAAACGTTTTACATTTTAATCAAACTATTTACAACTTATTTGAGAAGATTGTTCCTAAACGTAAAATACCATATGATCATCCAACGCAAGCTTGGTTTACTAAAGAGCTTATGATGCTGAAAAATAGAAAAACGCGTTCTTTCAAATTATTTAAGAAATCCGGATTAAACAAACACTACTTGTTGTATTCTGGTCTACGTAAGAGGTACATCGACTTAAATAAAAAGTGCTATAAAGAATATATCTCTAAAACAAAAAGAGACATTATTCGCAATCCGAAGTCAGTTTATGATTTCGTAAATTCTGAACGAAAAGTAGTGGGATTTCCCTCAGCCATGAAATATAAAGACATTTTATCTAGCGATAATCAAGATATCGCGAATTTCTTTGCGCAATTTTTCACTTCTAACTATTCTGCCGTCACCAATTCTGACTTTCTAAATTATCCCTATGAGCTACATGGGAACAATTTAATTAATTTTCCAACTATATGTGCCAATGATGTTCTTGTTTGTCTGAAAATCTTGAAAGAATCTTTTAAATGTGGTCCTGATAGGATTCCTACATGCTTCTTGAAGATGTGCGCTAACAATATTTACCAACCCCTTACCAATTTGTTCAATCTGTCACTACAGTGTGGTGTTTTTCCAACAGCATGGAAAGAGTCGTTTCTTCTACCGCTCCATAAAAGCGGAAGCAAGGCTTCTATTGAGAACTATCGTGGCATAGCAAAGCTGTCTGCCATCCCAAAAGTGTTTGAAGCTATTGTTACCAATCAGCTTACGAATCCTATCTCTACCTTGATTTCTGACTGTCAACACGGGTTCTGTAAGGGAAAGTCCACCGTTACAAACTTACTTGAATTTACAAATCATGTCTCAAATGGCTTTAGAAAAAATCTGCACACCGACGTTATTTACACTGATTTCAGCAAAGCTTTCGATAAAGTGTGTCACTCGTTACTTATTCATAAATTAGATCAGCTGGGTTTCCAGCCGGGTCTCAATCGCTGGATCTCTTCTTACCTTAGTGACAGAACACAAAAAGTAGTGTTTAAAAACTGTGAATCCGATGTTATTAATGTCTCCTCTGAAGTTCCTCAAGGAAGCCATCTGGGCCCGATTCTGTTCTTGTTGTTTATAAATGACATTTCTACAGTAATAGAATTTTCGAAAATGTTAATGTATGCCGACGATGTAAAGCTTTTCATGTCATTCGCATCATCCGAAGATAGCAATAAGCTTCAATCAGATCTTAATACACTAGTTACTTGGTGCGATTTAAATTATATGCCGCTTAATCTAAAAAAATGTAAATACATTCGTTTTTCGAGAGGAATTTCACAGCCAGCTTCCTATACAATTAACAATTATAGTCTTGAGCAAATGTATGATTTTGTTGACCTTGGGGTTACTATGGATTACAAACTCAGTTTCTACTGCCACATTAACGTAACAGTCAATAAAGCTAGAGGCGTTCTAGCATTTGTTAAACGACGGTCTAAAGAATTTAGCGGCCCTTATGTAACTAAAACTCTCTTTACTACATTAGTCAGACCGATACCGCGTTACCAGGTCCACGTGGATCGCTTAGAATCAGTTCAAAAACAATTTTTACTATTTGCCTTAAGAGATCTTCACTGGGATCCTTTGTATAATTTGCCATCGTATACGAGTCGCTTAAAACTAATTAATCTTCACAGCCTTTCTAGTCGGAGGGAAATGCTTGGAATTGTCTTCATGATTAAATTACTAAATGGTTCAATCGTAAGCCCGTTTCTGTTGAGCGAAGTGAACTTCAATGTACCTCCTCGTCCATCAAGACATTTTAAAACACTTATCTTGAAACAGTGCCGAACTAATTTTGAATAAAATGAGCCTTTTCGTTGTTTGTGTCAAGATTATAACTCTCATTCTGGTACGTTTGATATTTCACACTCACTATGCAGCATAAAAAAGTCAATTCTTTCTATCCTAAATACATAGCAACAATTTTTTTTCATATCCTTTGTTTCTTATCTTTATTCTTAACAATAAACTTTTCGCTGTCAACTAATGATTTATTAATTGTGTAATCTTTTTTACTTAGCTGATGAGGTTTTCTCTGTAGCTGAGCAGTTTTAGATCTCGACGATTAACAAACCAAAGCCTTTCAAAGACTCGGCACGAAAGAACAATCCGCGCGTCATGCGGATACGCCCCTCGCGCCGGTCGGGCGGGATATGGTAGGTAATCCGTTGGGCATTATTATTATTATTATTATTATTATTATATATACATACATCTAAATTGCTGATGAAAAACCCTAAAAAATCCATCCTCGTATTGAGAACGCCAAATTCATTTTTAATAAAAAATATGTATATGTAGCAAAATCCTAACGATAAAATGTTTTCATTCTCACATTGAGTGACGATTCCTATTTCATTTGCTCTCACATTAACAAATTGAGTAAAGTATACACCAAAGATGACTTGATACGAAACTCTCTCATTTCGGTCCTCGATTATGCAGTGTTGCCTACTTTTTTATGTGTGCGCTAGTTGGCAATACTACACAATCGAGGACCATATGACATTAGATACATAAACAATGAGGAGCCAGAAAGCAAAAAACGCACCAAATTTGGGAAAATCAAACAAGTGAACATTTTAGATATACTTAAAATATCGCACGATTGAGAAAAAATACGTAAAGTATGAAAGAAAACAATCTAAGAAAATAGCTGCAGAAAATATAAGTAGAAAATGATATTTTTTTTACGCATTTGAGTGGTTTACAGTTATAAAAAAGGTTACAAACAATACGCATTTTCTTTTTGTATTATTTTCAAATATTTAGTTTAATTATAATTATTTTTATTTGAAGTCATATTAGTTCCATTACCATGTTCTATTTCATAACGAAATGTACATCATTAAGAATTTTACCTTATTTTAAGAAATCTTGGAAATTTTAACTTTATATTATGAATTATTTCTTATTTCATATATTTTGTTTTAAATATATCTTGTCTCATTTTATACGTTCCGAGCAAGACAAATTCAAAAATTAATTCTAAAGCACCTTTTTGCACACCTCTTGGTATATGGGAATTGCAAAATTCCTAAGAAGTTACTCAAAATGCCCATATTTTGTTTTCACCATACTGGCATCATTGCAAAATGTTATAAAAAATGACCACTTTTTGAGCGCTCTCAGAGAGCGCGAAGTTTCGTATCTAGTCATCTTTGGTATACACTTGCTTCGGCGCGTCTGTCCAATTGCATTTTGACCGAGCGTTGCCATCCCTTACGCAAATTCTCACCAAAATCTTGGCAAAAAATTTAAATTTGTTTTCAACATATTGACTGCTGATTGGAAGATTACCCTATTTAAAAAAAAATTTTAAAAATGTCTTGTCTTAGAATTCGTTTCAATAAGGGCGTTATAATAATAATAATAATGCCAACGGATTACTCACCATATCCCGCCCGACCGGCGCGAGGGGCGCATCCGCATGACGCACGGATTGTTCTTTCGTGCCGAGTCTTTGAAAGGCTTTAGTTTGTTAGTCGTCGAGATCTAAAACTGCTCAGCTACAGAGAAAACCTCATCAGCTAAGTAAGGTAGATAAAAAATACATGACACAATTAATAAATAGTTAGTTGACAGCGAATAGTTATTGTAAAGAATAAAGATAAGAATCAAAGGAGCAAATTGTTGCTATGTATTTAGGATGGAAAGAATTGACTGTTTCAAGATAAGTTTAAAATGTCTTGATGGAGGAGAAGGTACATTGAAGTTCACTTCGCTCAAAAGAAACGGGCTTGTGATTGAACCATTTAGTAATTTAATCATGAAAACAATTCCAAGCATTTCCCTCCGACTAGAAAGGCTGTGAAGATTAATTAGTTTTAAGCGACTCGTATATGATGGCCAATTATACAACGGATCCCAGTGAAAATCTCTTAAGGCAAATAGTAAAAATTGTTTTTGAACTGATTATAAGCGATCCACGTGGACCTGGTAACGCGGGCTCCAATTTATAGAACCGTATTCAAATTAAATTAATGATTTTTGGATATGTGTCGATTGGTCAAGACTTATGTAATTTAAGAAAAGTGGGCGGTGCCACGCCCACATTTTTTGTGTTTTGTTTGTACTTCAATAATTTCCAAAGTTTATGGTCGATCTCTTTTAAACTTTCCAGATTGGTTCAGAAGATTGTTGTGTACTATTTAGGCTATATCAATTTTTGGAAAAGTAGGCGGTGCCACACCCCCAGGCTATATACAATTTAAATTCTTCATAGCTCTGAACATATTTGGTCTAAATTAATGATTTCTGGATATGTGTGTCCTTTGGTCAAGATTTATGTAATTTTGGAAAAGTGGGCGGTGCCACGCCCACATTTTTTGTGTTTTGTTTGTACTTCAATAATTTCCAAAGTTTATGGTCGATCTCTTTTAAACTTTCCAGATTGGTTCAGAAGATTGTTGTGTACGATTTAGGCTATATCAATTTTTGGAAAAGTAGGCGGTGCCACACCCCCAGGCTATATAAAATTTAAATTCTTCATAGTTCTGAACATATTTGGTCTAAATTAATGATTTCTGGATATGTGTGTCCTTTGGTCAAGATTTATGTAATTTGGGAAAAGTGGGCGGTGCCACGCCCACATTTTTTGTGTGTACTTCAATAATGTCCAAAGTTTATGGTCGATCTCTTTTAAACATTCCAGGTTGGTTAAGAAAATTGTTGTGTACGATTCAGGCTATATCAATGTTTGGAAAAGTAGGCAGTGCCCCGCCCCCAGGCTATATAAAATTTAAGTTCTTCATTACTCTGAACATATTGGGTCTAAATTAAAGATTTTTGGACATGTGTGTCCTTTAGTCAAGATTTATATAATTTGGGAAAAGTGGGCGGTGCCACGCCCACATTTTTTGTGTTTTGTTTGTACTTCAATAATGTCCAAAGTCATCTAAACTTTCCAGATTGGTTCAGAAGATTGTTGTGTACGATTTAGGCTATATTAATTTTTGGAAAAGTGGGCGGTGCCACGCACACATTTTTTGTGTTTTGTTTGTACTTCAATAATGCCCAAAGTTTATGGTCGATCTTTTCTAAACTTTCCAGATTGGTTCAGAAGATTGTTGTGTACGATTTAGGCTCTATTAATTTTTGGAAATGTGGGCGGTGCCACGCCCCAGGCTTTATAAAATTTAAATCATCATAACTTTGAATATGTTTGGTCCAAAGTAATGATTTTTGGATATGTGTGTCCCTTGGTCAAGAATTATATAATTTGGGAAAAGTGGGCGGTACGACGCCCACATTTTTTGTATTCAGTACTTTGTTTTTACTTCAATAATGTCCAAAGTTTATGGTTGATCTTTTTTAAACTTTTCCAATACGTTAAAATCTTCGTTGGGTACGACATACATAGGCTACATTTGTAAACTTTTTGGAAATGTTGGCAGTTCCAAGACCACAAGCTAAGTAATATTTCAATTCGTTATATCTATCCCTGAATGTATTTGCTTTAGTGAGATTTTAACGTTCTGAAATCTTAATCAAAGCATATAATTTTTCTTTTTTGTTATTGCCGTTTATACATATCCAGAGTATTATAGGATTTTCATAAAATCATAATAGTGGCGTTAAGTGGTAGATATAGGATATACTTAAATAAATACTTACTACACATCTGCTCAGCAGCGCATAATGGTTTTTGTCATACTCATTGAGTTCAAAAGATCCGTTTTTTGAGTTGGACATCCAAAAAATTTATTTGTTTATACCAAAGAAGTTAAATCCAGAATAATTGTATACCTTAAAGCACTGCAATAAATGAAATGTTAAAAATTAATAGAAAAATATTTGAAAATGTATTTCTAGGGAAGTCACTGGTAAGGCAGAACAACGTCTGCCGGGTCTGCTAGTTATTATATATTTTGATATCTTTTCATGGGCCAGGAGCTTTGCATAGGCATATTATATTTAACAAAAAATGCTTCATTAATTTGTAATAATTCATAAAAGTTTTCACCAAAAGCCAAAGCTGTTAACTACAGTATCTGACTGTTTTATTGTACATACAGCAGTGGCGCAGGTGCTGAGCGTACCGGCTATGATGCGTGCATTCGTAGGTTCAAGCACGTGTTCAGGGCAGGTTAAGTTTTTTTTTTTTTAGTAAATTGAATTTACCTTAAAACATACGAAAACTTTTTATCATATTTTTTTTTTATCTATTGTATTTGTAACACAATATTTCAATATTTTTCTGTTTATGACATCTTTCTTGGAGTGAAAACCCCAAATTTTTTTAAAAAATCTAAAAAATTATATTTTTTAAGTAATATATTTATATTGTTTAAGAAATATATCATATTTTATATGCAAAAAGTAAAAACATAGTTTGTGGCTTCTTCAATTTTATATTAACGACTAATGTTAAGAAGTTAACGGAATCTCAAAATGAATTTTCATTCGTTTCAATCCATATGGCTATGTATGTATGTATGTATGTATATTCTTAGCGGTGGAAATATTTGTTAAACCTTTTGCGCTTAGGTATAGCATTTGACATGCCATAGTCATGTGTACCAATAGCCCATGTGTAATGGTCTCGGGTGGGACGCGTGTGTTTCATGCTTCGAGCCCAACTTCGAACATAACATTTTTTTTCCTTTTTTTCATATTGACTATTTTTTTGCAGGGAAATTACTAAAATTTACTACATTGAAAAAAAAATCTACAGTAAACGGCCGTCAAATTGATAGTAAACCCTGTCATTTTTCGTCCAACAGTGGGTAATATAAATTTTGAAAGTGAGCCCCTATCATTCTTCGAAGAAACTATCATATTGACATAAATTACTGTAAATTTTAAAGTGGACTCATAACATTATGCAAAAATCACATGTTTTTACTGCCAATTTTACAGTAAATACTGTAATTTGTAAAATTTGCAAGCTCGAGACCCAGTGAACAATAATAATTGGTTTTAATTATTATATTCGATTTTTGTGGAAAAATTGATATTTGGAGAAAAATTACGAAGCTAGTCACAGCGATGGATAGGATTACAAAGTGTCCCCACTTATCATCAGATCCCTTTTCGGACACTGGGATATAAACCCGTGTCTGCACCAACGCCGCTGTTAGAAATCTAACAACTTAGCTATGATGCCCTGTGACGTCACGATGCATTCATCCCCACTTCAATTTTTCCTTTGGTTTTGTTGTTTTTAGTCTTGCCAACAGTATACACACATTGCTTAGACTATCAATGCGTGTGTTGGGCTTGTTTGTTTGTACATTGTTATTGTACTTAACCCGTGCTCTGGTTTAGTGTATTTTGTTTTTGGTTTTTACGGTCTTTCTATTTACATATATTTGTAAAATTTGCAAGCTCGAGACCCAGTGAACAATAATAATTGGTTTTAATTATTATATTCGATTTTTGTGGAAAAATTGATATTTGGAGAAAAATTACGAAGCTAGTCACAGCGATGGATAGGATTACATGTTTCAAAGTGTCCCCACTTATCATCAGATCCCTTTTCGGACACTGGGATATGAACCCGTGTCTGCACCAACGCCGCTGTTAGAAATCTAACAACTCAGCTATGATGCCCTGTGACGTCACGATGCATTCATCCCCACTTCAATTTTTCCTTTGGTTTTGTTGTTTTTAGTCTTGCCAACAGTATACACACATTGCTTAGACTATCAGTCTGTATATCAATGCGTGTGTTGTGCTTGTTTGTTTGTACATTGTTATTGTACTTAACCCGTGCTCTGGTTTAGTGTATTTTGTTTTTGGTTTTTACGGTCTTTCCATTTACATATATTTGTAAAATTTGCAAGCTCGAGACCCAATGAACAATAATAATTGGTTTTAATTATTATATTCGATTTTTGTGGAAAAATTGATATTTGGAGAAAAATTACGAAGCTAGTCACAGCGATGGATAGGATTGTGGTAGATTAAATAACCACAATTATAAATAATATTTTTAAAGAAGAAATTTATTGTATTGTTTTTAATTATTTGAAGAATAATAATAATAAAAATTTTCTTTTTTGAATTTCTAAAAACTCAAAACATCTTAAATCTAAATTTAACAAATTCTTAAAGTAAAAATAAATAAAGTATTTTTATTAATAATAAAAACAATCACTACAATACTCCCCCTTCCAAAGAATTAATATTAAATAAATTGAACGTAACATGCTTTTTGTGTTTAATAATGTTATTAGTGTGATTGTTAGTATCGGATGTTTGTGTAACTTCAATAAACGCCGGTTTTATTCTATCTATCGGAACTGTTTTCATTTCATTATCTATTTCTAGTTTAAAATATTTTTTGTCTTTTTCCACAACTTTGTACGGTCCCTCAAATGGTTGTTGTAAACTCTTTTTATTAATAACTCTCACAAAAACATATTTACAAGTTTCTAAATCTTTTGGAATATAAACACCTGTATTAGAATTTTGATTATGTGTTAGATTTGAATCTAAATTTTTAAAATTTGTTCGTAAACTATCTAAAACTGTACTTGGAGAAATATTTATTTCAGATGGAATAACTAATTCTCCAGGTAAACGTAGATTTTGTCCAAAAACCATCTCAGAAGATGTGGCTGATATGCTTTCTTTATATACTGATCGTAAACCAAGAAGTATTATCGGTAATTCATCATACCATTTACTTGTTCCATTTCTAGCCATAATCTTAGCTTTTAGTTGTCTATGGAATCTTTCTACCACACCATTTCCTTGCGGATGATATGCAGATGTAGTAATATGATGACTACCAAGTAATCTCATTAATTCTCAAAATAATTTCGACGTAAATTGCGCACCTTGATCAGTAGTAATTTGTAACGGAACTCCAAAACGCGAAACATATTCTCTAACAAATTTACTTGCTACTACTTCTGCTGAAATTTCTCTTAATGCATAAGCCTCTGGCCAACGTGTAAACCTATCAACTATTGTTAAAATATAACGATGCCCTTTCGAAACAGGCAGAGGTCCAACAATGTCTAAATGAATATGTTCATATCTTTTTTTAGGAATCGGAATTTTAATTACTGGAGATTTAGTGTGACGATTAACTTTTGATTTTTGACAATTTATACATTCTTTTGACCAAATATTAATTTCTTTGTTCATTTTTGGCCAAAAGTATTTTTTAATAATAAGACGACGTGTAGCTCTAATCCCAGGATGTGTAATGTCATGTAGCATATTAAATACTGTCTTTCGTAAACTGTTTGGTATAAATGGTCTAGGATTATCACCAGTCATTTCGCACCAAATTTTAAAGTTTAAAAGAGGAATTTCAATAAATTTAATATTTAGAGACGTTTTAGATTTCAATTGGTTGAGTTCTTTATCCTTTTCTTGTTCAACTTGTAATGTTTTAAAATTTAACTCTGTATTTTTAATTGTATTAATTTCGAAAGCTCTCGATAATGTATCAGCTACAATGTTTTCTTTCCCTTTTATATACTGAATATCATTAGTAAATTGTGCAATAAGCTCCATATGTCTAGTTTGTCTCGGACTTCGTTCAGTCTTTGAACTTAAAGCAAATATAAATGGCTTATGATCAGTATATACTGTAAATTCTCGTCCTTCTAAAAGATAGCGAAAATGCTTAATATTCAAAAATATAGCTAAGAGTTCTCTATCAAATGCACTATATTTAATTTCCGACGGAGACAACGTCTTTGAAAAGAATGCAAGTGGTTCTGAAATTCCGTTATACGATTGATGTATTACACCACCAATTGCAGTTTTAGAAGCATCTACGTTTAAAGAAAGTTTTGCATCTTTGTTAAAATGGTTTAACAATACCGTAGATGCAAATTTTTCTTTAATACTTTCAAAAGCTAAATTGGATGTATCATCCCAAACTAAACCCTTATTTCGTTTCTTATCTGTTCGATTGATTAAATCATATAATTTCGCAGTGTACTCTGCTAAATTTGGTATATAACGATGATAGTAGTTAACCATCCCAATAAACTTTTGTGCATCTTTTATTGTCTTTGGACGTTCAAAATTTCGAATACTTGTTACTTTTTCTTCTGAAGGTTTGATACCTGATTGTGAAATATTATGACCTAAAAAGTCAATATTTTTAACACCAAAGATACACTTGTTTGGTTTGATATTTAAACCATAATCTGCAAGACGTTGAAAAAGTAATCTTAGATCTTTAAAATGTTGTTCTTCATCAACACTTGCAACTAATAAGTCATCAATATATGTAAAAACAAAATCTAATCCGTTAACTACTTCGTTAATAAATCTTTGAAATGTTTGAGCCGAATTTCTAAGTCCAAAAGGCATTCGTACAAATTCAAACATTCCAAAAGGTGTAGTTATCGCAGTTTTAAATATATCTTCTTCTGCCATCGGAATTTGGTGGTAAGCTCTTACCAAATCTAATTTTGAAAATATTTTTTTATTTATGAGATGCATATTAAAATCTTGAACATGAGATAATGGGTAACGATCAGGTATAGTCACAACATTAAGTCTCCGAAAGTCACCACAAGGACGCCAATCATTTAATTCTTTTTTGGGTACTTAATGCAAAGGCGATGCAACTGAGGAATTCGATGGTCTACAAATACCTGATTTCACCAAAAAATCGAATTCCGTTTTAGCCACCTTATATTTAACAGGATCTAAACGCCTTGGTTTAGAAAATGGAAGATTTCCTTCTGTAATAAGTCTATGTACCGTACTATGTTTCACTGGTTTTGTATAATCTGGTTCCATAACTAATGACGGAAATTCACTCAATAACTTTGAGTACTTATTGTCAACAACAAAAATTTTGGGAAGGGAAATGTTACAAACACATGAAATCGTATTTACAGAAAGATTTGTTACAGGATCAACTAAACGTTTGTGTTTAATGTCAACTAAAAGACCATATTTGCATAAAAAATCAGCACCAATAATAGGTTTAGCTATATCAGCTATTAAAAATGTAAACGGAAATTCTCGTCTCAAACTCAAATTTATATTTAAAACAATTTTACCATATGTGGAAATTGTTGAACCATTAGCTGCTGTGAGAATCAAATCTGAAGATCGCTTTGTATGTGGAAATTTTGTAACTGGAAGAACTGAAATTTTAGCTCCACTATCAATAAGAAAATTTAATTTGTTGGCTTTATCAAATACAAATAGACGACGCGTGGAAATTTCTAAATTTCCGTTGTTTGTCGCCGCAACAACGGGTGAATTTAGTTTGACGAGTTCTTATTTCTAGAAAAAGCACATGGTTGTTCACATATTGTAGCTTTATATCCAAATTTATAATGATATCGGCATAACCAATTTGGATTGTTACGCGAATTAGAGCGTGACCTATTTCTAAACGAATTCCTATAATTATTCCTACTAAAAGATCTTGATCTTGAATTTTGATTCATTTCTTGCCTAATTGCACTTAATTCTAGAGAAAGTTTTTGAAAATTTTCGCACATAATACTTGTTGTCTGGACTAAATTCTGAATAATTATATCTTTGTGATTTTGAATTTTGAAAATTATTAACAGCAGAAACTTCTGATTTATTAATAACTTCCCAAATATTGTCAGCAAGTTTAGTTAATTCTTTTATATCATTTGTACTTGAACTAGCTAAAATTGCATTCAGATTAGTAGGCAATTTTCTCAGCCATAATTTCTTTAAAACATCCTGACTAAAATTAGAACCAGCAAGTATTATGAGTGACCGATAAAACTCGGAAGGTTTACGATCACCAATTTCCGAATCACCTAAAATTTTGTCTGATTTGGAACTTTCACTAAGTGAAAATCTTTAAATTAGAGTTTTTTTAAGTTCAGAATATTTATTGTTAATAGGTGGATTTTGAATAAAATCTAAAATTGTTAAAATAACATCTTGGGGAAGTGCTGTGATAATATATTCATACTTAGTTTTTTCCTGTGTAATGTTTTTGGTATTAAATTGCATGTCGGCATGAATAAACCATGCATCAGGACAATTTGTCCAAAATTGCGGAAGCTTAACAGAAACAGATGAAATTTCGTTCCGAACAACACTTTCATGTTGATTTTGATTTTCAAATGGATTTCTAACGTCTTCAGTAGACGTCTCATTTGGTAAATTAATCAATGGTTCATTTAAATTGTTCATGAATGTAGAGTGTGTTGTGTGTTGTGGAGAACGAAGCATGTTGAAATATTTAATTAAATTGTCAAACAAAAAGGTATATTTTGAAAATCAATGGAGGAAGGAGCTAACAAAATATTAAATATATATTTATATTTTAAATTAATATGTATATATTATTTATTTTTCATATTAATTATTCAAAATTTAATAAATATTAAATATTTTAATAAATTTATATGGGCATTTCCATCGTAACTCACGTTACATCAGAGACAAAATTTCAGAAGTTAAAACTATATATTTTCTTATATTGGACATTTTTTAATAATATTGTAACATCGTTATATCCTTCATGTGGAGCTCTGTTGGATATGCCAATTTTTTTTAAATTAAATTAATTTAATTAAATAAAAAATAAAAAAAATTTGTTCGTAACTCACGTTACAATTTTGGACAAAGAGTTTTAAAGGGATTTGTATTATGCAAAATTCTCTGAAGTGAATATTATTGAGTTGTTTTTAATAATGGGACTTTGATTAGAATTGATTGAAGTACGATATATAAAAATTTTGCAAACCTACTTTAATTTGTTTCAAAGATAATTAAAAAAAACCTCCATAACTCACGTTACAGGCATTTCGTAACTCACGTTACTTGCGAATTGTACAAAAGTAAAACTTTATAAAGTCAATACTGAGACTACAGACTTAAAACAAAGTAATAGAGACACGCATCTCCTTTTTTTGTTTCTAATCAAAGAATTTTGTACCATTTTATTATCTAGAATTAAGATTTTTCCACACATACATTTTTCGGTTCCAAAATTAAAAAAACGGCGTTAATGAAAGAGAGTATACGTACTTTGCAGAAGCAGCTTGATTACATTAGTACATGCAAGTAGATACAGATTAAAACATAAGTAAGAGTTCAGTATAAGTTTATTTAATTCTACTTTACGAGCTATAAAAGAGTATTGAATAAAGTTTATAAGCAACTATAAGCAGTTATTTCAATATCTAGCCAAGGGGACGTCATCTTCGTTGATGTAAGTATAAAAATGTTGAAAGGAAAGATTTTTGTGCACTAAATTATGATATAAGTCAAATGATGTATATGCCTTATGCAATTGGCCATTACTCCAATAAATTGAGTGAATTTTAGAAATACCTTTAAGCGGTGGTGCGCTTTTAAAAAAAAAATCAAGCTGCATCTCTTCTAATGTATTTTCTATTTTTTCGGGGGAAACGTTAATTACTTCTATAACTTCTACGAAGTGAATTTTTTAAAGGTATTATCCCCCCAAATTTCTATTTGAAAAAATTTAGTATTGTATATAGCAAACCTTTTTTAAATCGACGAAGGACTCCATGCAAAGCCGCTTAGATCTCGAAAGTAAAAAATCATTTACCGTAGGCTATAGAAAATGATCTATTATCCGGTATTTGGACATCACAATTTGAGAACGGCGGTTAAATTGAATATTGACCAAAAAATATATTTTTGCCCTCTGGCGAAAGTCAACGGCTACAAAAAAAATTAAATATTTGTTAAAAAATGTAGTTATACTGGTATTTTAGAAGATTTTTATAAAAATCGTAACTCACGTTACAACAATAAATCACTAATAAAAATGTACCCCGATTAGATGAAGCGGTAAAAACACATTATACCGAGATGACCTCCTGGTCAAATAGAGAATATGATTTTTTTTTTCAATTTCAACAAAAATCTTGGATTTTAAGAGCAAAAACCTGTATTGTCGTAACTCACGTTACATACCTACTTTGCATTTTCCTTAATAACAACGAAACTATAAGTAGGCTATTAATTTTTTTTTGAGAAATTCACTGTTAAGACAACAGTAATGAATGTAGTGGATATAAAAATAGATAAATTTAAAAAAAAAATGGCACTAATATCTCCTCAAAAATTGGATTATTTTTACTTTTTTTTTTTTAATGTAGTCACTATTTTAAGTAGGCATTTAATGAAGTTAGGTTTTAAATTTGACCAAGATAACACCTTTTCATGAAAATTGCATGTTTTTACTAAAACTTACATGCTATATAAATCAAAAGGAGAAGAAAAAAAATTTACGATTTTCACTTTCTCCGGATGGAAATGCCCATCTATATATTTTTACTATTTTAAAATAATTAAGTCTTAAGACAAAAGACTTAAGAAACGAACTTGATTAAAAATTGTATCAAATTAAATTTACATACATATATGTTATAAATTATTTTTATGAATTGTAGTTAACTATGAGATATAATATATATATTATTTAAATAAAAATTAAAATAAGATAGTTTTAATGTTTGATACAGCTCACCCTTATTGCTCTCTTTTGGCCTCTTTTTGCTTTTTATGTGGTAAAATCTTTTTGCTTTTAATGTTGTTTTTGTTATATGTGGATACTTAGAAATACAATTGACGAACTTCTAAAGCCGCATTTGGTTATCTATTTGGACTGCCCAGTTGATGCTGTTAAGCAACGCATCAAGGCCTGTAATGTAGATTACGAAGCAAATTCCAAGGTTTTCACTGATGAGATTGGACAGCTGGCGGAGAGACCGAAGTTGTGGTTGAAGATATTGAGCGTATTGATTTTAACCAATTCGAGATTGATTATCACGACAAAAAAATGAAAGACTTGCGTTTTCTTCTTGAATCGTTATAGTGTGAGGCCCGTATCAAAAATTGCAACCAAAATCCCTCTTTAATGAACAGATTCAATGTGCCACGTTACGATGTACCAGACTTGGTGCGTAGTGCCGACGATAGTAAAACTTGACGTGATGTTTGGTTTAACTCTCCTGGCAGGATCGCCAAATTGTGGTAGATTAAATAACCACAATTATAAATAATATTTTTAAAGAAGAAATTTATTGTATTGATTTTAATTATTTGAAGAATAATAATAATACAAATTTTCTTTTTTGAAAATCTAAAAACTCAAAACATCTTAAATATAAATTTAACAAATTCTTAAAGTAAAAATAATTAAAGTATTTTTATTAATAATAAAAACAATCACTACAAGGATTACATGTTTCAAAGTGTCCCCACTTATCATCAGATCCCTTTTCGGACACTGGGATATGAACCCGTGTCTGCACCAACGCCGCTGTTAGAAATCTAACAACTCAGCTATGATGCCCTGTGACGTCACGATGCATTCATCCCCACTTCAATTTTTCCTTTGCTTTTGTTGTTTTTAGTCTTGCCAACAGTAATTTTTCTCCAAATATCAATTTTTCCACAAAAATCGAATATAATAATTAAAACCAATTATTATTGTTCACTTTGTGTCGAGCTTGCAAATTTTACAAATATATGTAAATAGAAAGACCGTAAAAAGCAAAAACAAAATACACTAAACCAGAGCACGGGTTTAAGTACAATAACAATGTACAAACAAACAAGCCCAACACACGCATTGATATACAGACTGATAGTCTAAGCAATGTGTGTATACTGTTGGCAAGACTAAAAACAACAAAACCAAAGGAAAAATTGAAGTGGGGATGAATGCATCGTGACGTCACAGGGCATCATAGCTGAGTTGTTAGATTTCTAACAGCGGCGTTGGTGCAGACACGGGTTCATATCCCAGTGTCCGAAAAGGGATCTGATGATAAGTGGGGACACTTTGAAACATGTAATCCTATCCATCGCTGTGACTAGCTTCGTAATTTTTCTCCAAATATCAATTTTTCCACAAAAATCGAATATAATAATTAAAACCAATTATTATTGTTCACTGGGTCTCGAGCTTGCAAATTTTACAAATATATGTAAATAGAAAGACCGTAAAAACCAAAAACAAAGTAAATACTGTAATATTTACAGTATTACCATCAATCGCTTGAAAGTGGTTTTGATATGTTACTTTCAATGTGCACTTTCAACTTTTTTATTTCAGTGTATAGCACAATATGTACTTATACACATATATATGTCGTTTTATGCATTTTTTTAAGGAATTAGCTTTTTCTTAATTGCTATAAGACTAAGGGTAACCATAACACAATATGTACTTATACATATATATATGTCGTTTTATGATTTTTTTTTTAAAGAATTTGCTTTTTTCTAATAGATTTTCCATAATAAATATAGCTATATATATAAGTTGACGTCATACTATATATATCACACAAAAAGTTATTGAAATGATATAAAAGTCAATATAAAATGTACTTATACATACATATATACATGTTGATGAAAAACCCTAAAAAATCCATCCTCCTATTGAGAACGCCAAATTCATTTTTAATAAAAAATATGTATATGTAGCAAAATTCTAACGATAAAATGTTTTCATTCTCACATTGAGTGACGATTCCTATTTCATTTGCTCTCACATTAACCAATTTAGTAAAGTATACACTTGCTTCGGCGCGTCTGTCCAATTGCATTTTGACCGAGCGTTGCCATCCCTTACGCAAATTCTCACCAAAATCTTGGCAAAAAATTTAAATTTGTTTTCAACATATTGACTGCTGATTGGAAGATTACCCTATTTAAAGAAAAATTTTAAAAATGTCTTGTCTAAGAATTCGTTTCAATAAGGGCGTTATAATAATAATAATAATGCCAACGGATTACTCACCATATCCCGCCCGACCGGCGCGAGGGGCGCATCCGCATGACGCACGGATTGTTCTTTCGTGCCGAGTCTTTGAAAGGCTTTGGTTTGTTAGTCGTCGAGATCTAAAACTGCTCAGCTACAGAGAAAACCTCATCAGCTAAGTAAGGTAGATAAAAAATACATGACACAATTAATAAATAGTTAGTTGACAGCGAATAGTCATTGTAAAGAATAAAGATAAGAATCAAAGGAGCAAATTGTTGCTATGTATTTAGGATGGAAAGAATTGACTTTTTTATGCTGCATAGTGAGTCTGAAATATCAAACGTACCAGAATGAGAGTTATAATCTTGACACAAACAACGAAAAGGCTCATTTAATTCAAAATTAGTTCGGCACTGTTTCAAGATAAGTGGTTTAAAATGTCTTGATGGACGAGAAAGTACATTGAAGTTCACTTCGCTCAAAAGAAACGGGCTTGTGATTGAACCATTTAGTAATTTAATCATGAAAACATTTCCAAGCATTTCCCTCCGACTAGAAAGGCTGTGAAGATTAATTAGTTTTAAGCGACTCGTATACGATGGCAAATTATACAAGGGATCCCAGTGAAGATCTCTTAAGGCAAATAGTAAAAATTGTTTTTGAACTGATTCTAAGCGATCCACGTGGACCTGGAATTATAGAACCGTATTCAAATTAAATTAATGATTTTTGGATATGTGTGTCGATTGGTCAAGATTTATGTAATTTTAGAAAAGTGGGCGGTGCCACGCCCACATTTTTTGTGTTTTGTTTGTACTTCAATAATTTCCAAAGTTTATGGTCGATCTCTTTTAAACTTTCCAGATTGGTTCAGAAGATTGTTGTGTACGATTTAGGCTATATCAATTTTTGGAAAAGTGGGCGGTGCACGCCCACGTTTTTCGTGTTTTTTTTACAGGTTTGTTTTTCGAATAGAGATAAAACTGGCATTTTGTGGTCAAATCTGGCAACTCTTATGTCATTTATGTTCAGTTTGGTTTGCCATTTCATCATGAACAGGTTGACAAAAGAACAACGCTTGCAAATCGTGCAAATTTATTTCGAAAATAATGGTTCAGTTCGCGAAGTTTACTGTGAGCTCCGTCCATTTTATGGTCAACATAATCGTCCATCAGAGCAATTAATTCGGTTAACCATGGATCGTTTTCGCACTACGTTTACTCTATGTGATAATACGCATCCGCAGAGACGTCGAACAGTGCGCACCGAAGAAACAATTGCCGCTGTAGAGCGAAGTGTTGAAGAGTACCCGAATGAATCGATTCGCCACCGTGCACAGCAATTGGAGCTTTGTCCATCAACTTTATGGAAGATTTTGCGCAAAGATCTTGGCTTGCGACCTTACAAGATCCAGCTTGTGCAAGAATTAAAGCCGCGAGACCATGCAATGCGTCGTGATTTTGGTGTATGGGCCGAAAATGAGATTGATTTGGAGTGAAGAGAATCCACATGAGACCCTTGAAACGCCATTACATCCACAAAAACTGACTGTTTGGTGTGGTCTATGGGCTGGTGGAGTCATTGGGCCATACTTCTTCCGCAATAATGCTGGAGAGGCAGCTACCGTTAATGGAGACCGGTATAGAGCCATTATAACCGACTATTTTGTTCCCGAATTTAATGGCATGAATGTGGATGAGTTGTGGTTCCAACAAGACGGCGCTACATGCCACACAGCGCACGTCACAATCGATTTATTGAAGGAAACATTCGATGAGCGCATAATTTCGCGGAATGGACCTGTCAATTGGCCACCAAGGTCGTGTGATTTGACACCATTGGATTATTTTCTTTGGGGATATCTGAAGTCGCTCGTCTACACCAACAAACCAGAAACGTTAGGGGAATTGGAAGCCAACATTCGTGGCGTTATTGCCGACATACGGCCCCATATGCTCGAAAAAGTGGTTGAAAATTGGACCTGTAGAATTGGCTTTATTCGAGCCAGCCGCGGCGGCCACATGCCCGAAATCATATTTAAACATTAATGGCATAAAATTGTCCTTCCAATAAAGCCAAATTGATGGACCCTAAAATGATTTTCTTGTGTTTTATTTGAATTCGAAGTTCTATACCCCTAAAAAAAACACCCGATAGAACACCACCCCCGACTTTGTTCAAGCGATCATGTCTATAAACTTGATATTCGTTACATAAAAACTCGGAATTGAAAATATGCGGTTTTAGCCAAGTTTCAGTAAAAGCAACTACGTTATAGTTCCAATGGAAAGATTTCAAATACAGGTCATTTAATTTGGTATTTAAACCTCTGACATTTTGGTAGAAGATATTCACGGACTTAGTACTTAGTAAGAACCCCGGGAGGCCAAAAAGAACTGTCCAAAAGAGAGTTAAAATCTTTTCCGGATACATCAATTTTAAAAGAGGACATATTTCGTTGGTAAGCGAAATTAAATTTTCTAACGGTTAAGGTTTGATCTTTAAGCTTTGAAGAAATATGGTACCTCAAATCATCTTCAGTAGTGTCTGGATGGAACCTAGACATAAAAATCGATTTTTTTGAGGGACCACAACCAGCTTCCTAGTCATTGGTTCGGGCGCCATCGTTGGAGGTTCCAAAGTTTTTTTATTTGTTGACTTTGGGGGGGCGTTTTTGGACGTTGCCCGAACAACCGCGTCAGGTATTGGAGATGCCAAATCAATAAGTTCAATGGCTGGAGGCAGGTTCGGCGCCATTGAAATAGAAGGCAGATCATCCGTACGTCTGCGCTTGTTTTAGCGATTCTCTTCGCGATTATCAGGGCATTCCAAGTTAGGCGAACTATCTAGAGGTTTTAAAGTTTTGAAAATATTTTCGTACTTTTTGAACTTTTCCGTCAACAATGAAAAATCTTTGCTGATTTCAGAAAACCCGTTTCTAATGTGCCTAAAAGTTTTGCAGCGAACTTCCGTCGATCGACATTTAGTACAGGGCCAGCGCAGGCCTTTTCCGTCGTTAATTAAGTCCGCTATTCTCCCTGTTAACCCGGCGCATTTTGCGTGGATAAGTCCATCGCACAACCAGCATGCTACACAGCGTTCGGAATCGCTTTTTATTTGACAGTTATCAAACATACACGACATTTTTAAAAAAAGTAATTAAAGCACTATATAAAAAATATGGAGATAAGAAATTTAGTTTTATCAAAAATTAAAGAAAATATTAATTTATCAAATGAAAATAAATACAACCCTGACAGTTTGAAACGCACAGGATTAAGCGACCAGTTTTAGACACACTGTATTTGACGTTTAACAAACCACGCAAACAGCTGTAACAAAAGAGAGATCAAAAAGCAAATCAGCACACAACAACAATTGCAATGTAAAGTACTAGCCTTTCAAATGCAACAAATACAATATGCAAAAAAGTCTGCACACACAAATTCAGTAGAATGATTTAGATAATTAATCACAATTCAAAGATTTAAGTAATTTTTCACAGCAAGTATTGAAGCACATTAAGTATTAAACTCTTTTAACTTTAAATGTAACTTTTAATATTAAGATATCAAGTAGTTATTTAATTATTAAAGAAAAATACAGAGCAAATAAAAAACACAACTACACAGCTTCACGTTTGCGAAATGCTAATTGGATATATAATAATGAAATATTGAATAAAATTTTTAAATAGGGAGTTTTATTTTTTAATAGAACTATATTATTCATAGTCTCTGCTATTCATGTAATTCAAAATTTTAATTCTTTTTTAAAAACGCAATCAAACTTATATATTTGGTCAAATTCTATAATGAAAAGGAGATTAGAAATCATTCGCGACCAATATTTTCTGCCGGGTATTTATATGCATCCTAAAATCCTGAAAAAGCTGTGTGTTTATATTTAAATGAACACTTTTACTGTTCATAAAACTCCAATAATAAAATGGGATTCCAAAGCACCCATGACCACCTTATAATTCAAAATTTTAAGTAAAAAGAAAGCAGAGTCAAAGTAGGTAAGAGCGTCGTTGAGTCGGATTTGATAAACTGAATTTGTAATATGCTCCCGGTAAATGGATTACAATAAATACTGCCTGCATACTAACAACAAAAAAATTACAATATGGCAACCATGTCTAAACGGTGGACATAACTCATGTGCATCTGTGGCTTTCAGATTGCGCATTACAATCGCATTATATATTATAAGTCTAACTATGTTGGTATATTTCCATGAAATTTAATTTTGTTTATTGAAATATTGACGGAATATGAAATTAGTGGTGGGTCTGATGGTGGACTTTCAAATATTGCTAAGTACCGTTTTTGCCATCTCCTATTAATGATTACTCGGCGGCCACCGTGGTGTGGAGGTAGTGTTGTCGGCCTACCACACCGAAGGTCCGGGTTCGAGCCCTGGTACAGGTTACATCAAAACTTGGTTTGAAAAAGTTTTTTCAAAACGGGGTCGCCCCTCGGCAGTGGGTTGGCAAACTCTCCTGGTGTATATCTGCCATGAAAGGCTTCTCAGCAAAAATTCATCTGCTTTGTAGATGCCGTTCGGAGTCGACGAAAAACCGTAGGTCCCGCCAATTTGTAGGAAAAACTTCAAAGCGGCACACCACAAATTGGAAGAGAAGCTCGGCGCAAAAATCTCCTAGGAGGTTGATGATATAACTGTTGTATATCGCGCCATATATATATATATATATATATATATATTAATGATTACTGATCTTTAATGGACGGATTTTTTTTGGTTAGTTGTCAAATTACCCGTCTTCAGAGTAAACCACCTTTTATGAAAGCGACTCTGAATAACTCAACTATATGTAATTAATTTCAGCAATTTTTATTGCTATTTCTATAGGTACTGGAGAAAAATGCGAACAGAGGATTTTATAAGTTAAACTAATTTAAGTTGGTCGTTTTTCGACCACGGGATATACTAGTACCAATAAAAGCAGTAACAATATAATATTTGTTGAATTTGTCTTCAGTTCGTTATGGAACCAATTTTCCTGTTTTAATTAGTTTTAGCATATTGTGTTACGACTCGTGACTCGTAAAGCATGATGTCGCTTACCGTATAACAATTCTGGAGGTTAGCCATACAAACGCTTAGAAAAGATAGTGAAAAATAGTGTATGATGTGTCTATGCTTAGTTCAAACCAGGGCTGCACAACGATATAAACGAAAAAATTTCGTTTTGTTAATTATCAAAAAAAAGTATCAAAAATATATTTCGTTTTGATAAATATCAAAAAAAAAAAATTTTGTTGAATATCAAAATCAAAAAATATCAAAAAAAAAGTTTTTCGTTGAATATGAAATCAAAAAATAACAAAAAAATTTTTTTCGTTATCGTTTATTCATTTTGCAAATTAGGCTGGGTCGGAAATCCACGTTATTTGAATTTATTTGTCAAGTACAAAAATTAATAAATCAAGGAACACAACAAAAAAACATAGTTACTAAGTACCAAAAGGGCGCATATACATTAGGCTCCATCGAAAAGTCATGTTGATAATTTTTTTTTTTCAACCACCTCTTCGGCTTTTGGTGGATTCTGTTCTGAGAGCGCAAGAAATGGTTTTCATGCTTTAGCAACAAATGGCTTTTTTTTGTGGTCTTTTGCAATTACAAAATTAAAGCACGACCGCACTGATTTCCTCTTTCTTTTGCGACCCATCTTAATTAATATTATTTTGAAATATTCAAATATTTTTTGTGAATTGTTTTGATAAAAACCGAAACGAAATTTATTTTGATAATTATTTTTTGATTTTCAACGCAACGATATATTTTTTTGTTGAGCTTGTAACGTTATTATTATTGAAAAACAAAACGAAATAAAAAGTTTTTTTCGTTTATTAATAAAAATAACGTTATTTTTCAGCCCTGGTTCAAACACGGCAATAGGTTAGTAAATTAGTTATTTTTTTGGTAAATTTGTATAAGAAAACATATTGGACTCGACGAAATCTATTCAATTGGAGGAAAGTTAGTAGTATAATAATATTTTTCCGAACAGCTAACTCCTACCGAGTTTTTGTCCATATTGAAAAGAAAACTTGTATTGAGCGGCTGAAGCACTGAACGATCCACTTCACTTTTGAAAAAAATCTACTTC
The DNA here is from genome assembly GCA_951509765.1 of Sphenella marginata. Classification (NCBI taxonomy): domain Eukaryota; kingdom Metazoa; phylum Arthropoda; class Insecta; order Diptera; family Tephritidae; genus Sphenella; species Sphenella marginata. The sequence continues at coordinate 30,916,032 of OX608078.1, read as the reverse complement.
GTTCGATCTATAAATTGAACAAAAATGCCTAGCTCTAGCACAAAAGATATTTTGAAAACAACAAATATGTATCTGAATCATAACTGTTTATTTTAGCTTCAACATTCTACTAGAAACAAAGAAAACGAAACGTAAATTGCGAAAAAGTGGTCTTGTCGTCGATATGTTTTTCTTCATTAAGTGGATTAGCATCTCCATAACTTCTTTACTACTTAAAGCAACATTTTATTCCATTATAAATGCTATTTTTTACAATGTAAAGTTAGAACTTATCCTTTGACACATTTCGGCTCATATTTCCATATTAAATATGCTTCAAAAGTTAACATACACAGCAACCCTATACTGGAATTTCACTCCATTTTTGATTGAAAATTACATCCCTGCTGCGATAGGGGTTGCTGTACTAGCCTTTTTTTCGACATTTTTCTCAGTGTCAAAGCCTTTGTGTTAGAAAGAGAAAGAAACAAAGATAACTTACTTGTGGAATTTTACAAAGAACATCGTGCGCCGCTTGATTGTTTTATGATACTATTTCCGAATTTACCCCACCAAAGTTATCTGAAATTATAACGTTTTATTTATGTTATACATTTCAAATGGGCAAAAATATACTAGGGCATAAAAAAAACATTGACATACCGACTACCTATGCTACCTCGTTGCTGTCTGCAACGCGACTCGCAGGAAAATCGATTCACTATCCCACAGTGCAAAACTGGTTTTTTCGCTCTCAATAGCGACTGAAATAAGAGCGTAAGAATACGTGTGCTGAGAGTAACTGCTCATATGAGTCAAAACGCCCATGTATGGTGTAGATTTCTACACAGATTCAAATTCATTAAAGTCACATCTGATGGTATAGTCAAAATCGTGGGATTATCCAAAAACAAAATAGGTGGTAAAAATCTTCTATCAGACTGTGTTTTGAAAGACACAATTGAGTATACAGCATATTTTTATGCTAAATTATAAACAAAAAGCTTGGAACGGCTACTGTACCACAAATGTGGAAAAGATCTATAGTTATACATGTAAAAAAACTGAAAATTATGTATAAACCAGAAGAAATTCGCCCAATAAATACACTCCCTTGATATGAGAAAATTATGGAAACAATCATAAAAGATATGTTCGAAACATATTTAGAAGAAAACAAGCTAATAGTAAATGAACAATCGGGGTTTAGAAAACAGCGCTCGTGTGTAAAAGCGCTCAATATCGTCATTGCTGATTGGAAGGAAAAGCTAAATGATAAAAAAGAAATTGTCAGCGTTTTCCTGGATTTAAAACGTACATTCGAAACAGTGGATCGTAATATTTTGCTACAAAAAATTAAAAAAATTGGGATACAAGAGAATTGGGATACAGAAAACAAAAGACTGTAATTGATTCTCATACATCAAATGAAGTTTTAGAGCCATTGGGTTTACCTCGAGGATCAGTATTAGCACCTTTATTATTTCTTATTTATATAAATGATATAGTTAATGCAGTAAAGCGTTGTAAAATAAAATTTTTTGCTGGTGATGCTTTACTTAGTATAAGTGGTACGAGCATTACAGCTGCAAATGTTAAAAAAACTAAATAAGTATATGATAATAAATAGAAAAAATGCAGGTGAAGCTGGTCACCAGCTAAAGGTAAAAAATTAAATAAAAGAAGTAGAATCTATGAAGTACCTACCTCGGTGTTGTAATCGATAATATACTTAAATTTGAAGAACATATTCAATATATTGTTGGCAATATTGCAAAGAAAGTAGGCTTTATGAAAAGAATATGTAAATTTAAAAATCGCGAGGTTAAGATAATTGTTTATAAAGCATTAATTGAGCCCCACTTTAAATATTGCCTTCCATTTTATTTATAGTACCTGATACAAAATTAGATGGGATCCAGATGTTACAAAGTAGGTGCATGAGATTTATTCTAACGGGTCGATTCTAGAGTGGTAACAACATTTATTTTACCGGCAAACAAATAACTTGGAAACTTTTACAGTCAGTAGTTGAAGTTTCTCCAGCTTTGCGCAAAAACGAAGCATTCTGATAACAATCAGAATTCCACGAGTGTGAGAACTTTGCTTGTCTAAAATTTCAAGCAAATAGTTACTAGGTATAGTTACCTTAAATTCCGATTTCCGAAGTTGTGCATAACATTTCCGCTGATCATTTTGCTGTTTCAAAAGGCCATTTTCTTTCATCTTCATTTGGAAATGTAGGACCAATGAGCCAAATAGACCTGCTTAGTTCAAATGCTCTGGACACAATGTCTCCTGAGTTGCTTTTCATTGGTACAAATCTTCGATACTCTGTTTTCAACAAATGCTGAAAGCATAGCCGACTGCAGCTTGAGAGAGTGCAGAACTATTTGTGAATCCGTCCAAGGAAGGTCCCAAAAATATAATAAGATTTGATTTTTGTAGAAAATCGGGCGAGAAGTAATGCATCTTTGGTAGTGACTGTCGTTTAGAAGGAGCTACTCTTGATTTTGCAGATAGCAGGTGAACGCGAATGGTAATTCCAAAATATAAATTCCGAATCTTAGTGGATAGGCAGTACCTGGTAACCTTGATTATAAAAAGGTCTGAGAGAATGTCGTAAAATCTTTTCCAAGCTTATTGGATGTTTTGTGGAACCGATTCCTCCTATTCCAGTTTCAGCCAGGAAGATTTTAATTTGGCAAGATGCATCGAAGGCAACTCTGAGTTTCGCTGTTGTAGTGTTCGGCTTCAAAACGCAGTAATGAAGGATATAGTAGTAAGGTTTGTTATTGTTGCTTGTATGCTGGCGTATCGACTGGGATGGGCTGAGGGTCTAGTCCCTCAGAGCCCTCCATAAGTTGACTTATTGTGGACCCGGGTACGCTTGAATTTCAGCACGAACCAGCTCGTCGGCATTGGGGGGATCTCGTTGGACCACAGCCCTAAAGGACGTGTGGCACTCGGGGACTGCCGCGGTAAAGCTAAATCAATTCAAAATCACCCTGCGAAAATACATATTTTTATTATTTTATTTTACGCACAATTTGAGTTGACAATTCCAACAACAAAAATCAAAGTGATCAACTATGTACATAATTACTGTACTAATCTAAACAGCAACAAAGGCAATTATGTACAGCGTGTGTGTGTCGGTGTGCACCATCTAGCGTGCAAGTCATCTGGCGTTTCCAGTGCCAGATACAGCGCAGTAGTGAAAATAAACAAAGACAACAACCAATATTCGAATAAATAGATCCAATTTTATGTATTCGGCCTGTTGCTAACACCTTTTCGAAGCTTTTATCCGTTCCGTTTTTTTTCGATTTAGGGGCCAAGCCCGCTATAAAATCTATGTAATAGCTTAAAAAATCAAAGGGATCAACTATCATCATATATATTATTTCTGTAAGGTCTTTTTGTGTTTGCTCCTAATTTTCTGCTCTCATTTCGAACCAATATTAATAAGTAACCCAATAAGCAAAATACGTTTACTATAAGCTTACTATAAACTTACTTTTGTAAGCTTTTCGTTTGGAAAACATTGTCGAATCAACGAAAGTGATCCCTTTTTAAATAATTGGAATTGAGGCTTGGAAAACAATGTTTAATAAACGTTTTATTCAATGTACAGTAAGGGTTTGTTGAAAACTGATTGTTACAGTTATCGCTGCTCTTCATTTGAGAGGATGTTCCAAATTTTAAGCAGATTCGTTTACCTGCAGCTACATCGTATGCAAGGTTCATGTCTAAAGATATTTACTGTTACAAAATTTTTTTGTTTCGGGACCAGTTTGAAATGACGGAAGCGGAACTAAAAGGTCTACAAAACATTTGTATTTTTTTTGACACGTATCCCTACCAACCAAACGCAGATAAAAAAATGGATAAAACATAGGTCGCGCTATCCACAAATGAAGATAAAAAAGTGGATAGTTTTCTATGGGCCGCGTGCAGATATTATCCACATTCCCCATGTAAATTTCGTGTACGTGTGACTTTGCATCACCATCGCACTCATTAGGAAATTCCATAAGAAAATACATAGCTGCGCCGTTCTAACTATAATAATTTCCCAGAACAAAGGGTTGCATTTTCATAGAGTTGCCAGATCTGAAACCTGTTATGCCTAAAAAATACCCCAAAAATATGGAAACGGCCCAAAAAATCCAAATAATTTCAAAACAATTTCTTTTTTATAAAATAGGTTTTAATGAAAATATATACTTTAATTTTAAGAAATATAATACAAAATTTACTTAAAGTTATTATAGACATAAATATATGTAATTAAATACATGCTGTTTTATTTGTTGCAAAAATTATTTAGCGATTTAAACGAAATTAGCACCAAAAGAAAGGTAATTTAATAACCTTTCTTTTGATGCTAAACAACTATACAATTACAAAATAAATCTTTAAGAAAAATGTAACTTTGTTACAACTTGAAAAAAATCCATGGATTTTGTTCATATTACACATACATATGTGTTTACAAAATTGATAAAAGTTACAATAAATTATTTAGGGATTTAAACGCCATTAGCATCAAAAGAAAGGTAATTTAATAACCTTTCTTTTGATGCTAAACAACTATACAATTACAAAATAAATGTTTATGAAGAAATCCAAATAATTTCAAAACAATTTCTTTTTTATAAAATATGTTTTAATGAAAATATATACTTTAATTTTAAGAAATATAATACAAAATTTACTTAAAGTTATTATAGACATAAATATATGTAATTAAATACATGCTGTTTTATTTGTTGCAAAAATTATTTAGAGATTTAAACGAAATTAGCACCAAAAGAAAGGTAATTTAATAACCTTTCTTTTGATGCTAAACAACTATACAATTACAAGATAAATCTTTAAGAAAAATGTAACTTTGTTACAACTTGAAAAAAATCCATGGATTTTGTCGGTATTACACATATGTGTTTACAAAATTGATAAAATTTACAATAAATTATTTAGCGATTTCAACAAAATTAGCATCAAATGAAAGGTAATTTAATAACCTTTCTTTTGATGCTAAAAAACTATACAATTACAAAATAAATGTTTACAAAATTGATAAAAGTTACAATAAATTATTTTGCGATTTAAGCGCAATTACCATCAAATGAAAGGTAATTTAATAATAACTAAACAACTATACAATTGTAAACTAAACGTTTAAGAAAAATACAACTTCTCAATGTCTTATTATATTATTAAATACAACCAGCCGCAGACTTTCCACTTCCAAAAAATACATATGTACCTGTAAAATATGAATAAATAGTTAAAATCTGAAGGATGATAAAAAGTTATTTCTAACATACCGTTAAAGTTGACATTATTCCTGTCAGTTATGGAAATCCTACTTTCGTTGCTGCATAGTGTGCTAAAATTAAAAATTAAAAAATTATTCTCGCTCCCATTTTACGATTTTATGGTTTTTACAGCACATTTATAAAAAAAAACACCTGCATTTATTTGGTGCTTTAGTTTTGTCGCATAACCTTTGGCCACAACCAAGATATGCAAATGCTCAAGCTCATTAACATATGTCACCGTAATATACCCCTGATCTTGGCCAGGACACTGTTCTCAACTCACTTTGGCAACAACCATATTAAACATCTCATATTTGGACGAAAATGTTTCGATTGCCCTGCTGTGTAAAATTAAAAATTATTCGTGGTATTTATCAGAAGCACCTATAGCACTTGGATGTTTTGACGACACAATTTCCTCCGCAATAAAGCTTAAATGCCAAATACAACGAGAATGATATTCCAAAACGATTAGTGGTCACAGTCGAACAAATGAAAGCATTCGCGAATAACGACATAAGCGGCACACCACATACATGGCGGTTTTTAATATTTTCAATATTGATATGGAATTCTTAGAAACCGGCCAATATCCTCACGAATATGTTGTGGGATTTTGCTCCGAAGGTTGCTGGTTCGAATCCTTACCATTTCCTTAACATATTTTTTTTAATTAATTATTTAAATATTATGTTTTATAATAAATTCTTATTTGGTGCAAGAGGAGATAAAGGGCCAGTTTTTGTGTGCTGCTGCAATTTTTTATGCAGTCTTCATCTGCAAGGCAAATATGTGCATTTTTTCTGAGAAGCCTGAGGGTGTCATCGTTTTAAAAATCTTTTCAAATAATTTTTCATATTGCCTGTAGCGGGGTTCGAACCTAGGTCCTTCTGTGTGGTAGGCCAGCTGCACTACCGTCACACCACGATGCCATATAACAAAATCAATATAAATGAAGCATATAAAATTTCATTTCATTATTTTTTAAAACTGACAAATTTTTCACCTCGCTGAGAGTTCACCTCAAGTAATTTCTCCAAGGCTACCACACCATTGTAAAAACATATCTAAACGTTTGTGAAATTTTCTAGTTACAAGCTCGTTTGGAAAACATTTACTTTTTACACTTGGAAAATATTGTTTAATAAACTAGCTTACTTCTTTATTTATTGGGAAGGTATCGTTTTAAAGGTGTGGGTTACCTCTACATGCGAAATCATTTATTAATTACGGCAGTGCTTTTGTTTAAGCGTATTTTATAAAAATTAATTTTTTTAAATAAACCATTGTGAATGCACAAAATAATCAATTTGTACTGCAACGCCATTGTGAATCAGAGACTTTATCTACTGGGTTGTAGATGTCGCTGAGGGTAGTGGTGAAATTCTTTGCGCAAGGTGCGCACGGGTCCATCTAGTGTACATAATTACTGTACTAATCTAAACACAAAGGCAATTGTGTACAGCGTGTGTATGTGTTGGTGTGCACCATCTGGCGTGCAGGTCATCTGGCATTTCCAATGCCATCTACAGCGCAGTAGTGAAGATCAACAAAGACAGCAACCAATATTCGGATAACATCTTTTCGAACCTTTTATCCGTTCAATTTTTTTTTTGATTCAGGTGCCAAGCCCGCGATAAAATCTATGCAATAGCTTACAATTTATTTTGGAATTGAAAAAAATACCTTGCGCAAATGTAATTTCTTCTCAAATACTTTCGAAAGGAATTGAAATTTTTCCAATTACATTACGAGGAATGCCAAAAGTACTCTCGAATTTCCAATTACATTCCTCAAAGGAATTGTAAAAGTAATTAAAAATCGATGTATTAATTCTTGCATAAAAACATATTTCAATCGACTTTTCGGGAAATATTTTTCACTTTTTCAAAGAGGGATCCCTTCTAAGCGATAATGACCCCTACTCGAAAACACCAGGGAGCATGAAGTTGTCCTGATTTTGCCAGCCACGAAGAGCCTCGGCTCATATGATATTGGAAGCGTCCACGTTTTCTTGAAAGTATGTCACGAATGGATTGACTTATAGAACGTGACCTTTATTCATCGATAAGACAGGCTGTTCAATATTTGTTTTATCCTCGTCCTTGCGCTGACGGACCGGAAGAAATACGAGGACAGGAAGTCCTATGACAAAAGATATCAAGCAAATAATGAGAGCTTCTCTACCAATAGTTAACGACAACACCAGTAAGATTAGCTGTTTTGTGCAGCATGGCTATATACAACCACAGCTTTAATAGCTCACAAATTTAATAGGCAAATAAACATTTATCAGTTTTTCAATTACTTTTGCAATTCCTTTGAGGAATGGGAAATTTGAAGTTACATTTGGGATTCCTTGTAATGTAATTGGAAAAATTTCAATTACATTTTTAATTCCTTTCGAAAGTATTTGAGAAGAAATTACATTTGCGCAAAGTATTTATTTTCAATTCCAAAAAAAAAATTGTTTGTACTTGAGCCTCAAAATGAGGAAACTACATTTGGTATTTTTTTTTGAGGAATTTAAATGTAATGAATTCCTTTTATGTGGGGCAAAGTAACTGATTACTTTTCCCATTACATGTAATTGGGAATTGAGAGTAATTTAATTCCTAAAGTAATGATTATTACCCAGTTCTGGTAATATTGTTATGAATAGCGACCATGTTGTGTTTGAATTTTTTTTCGGTTTTTTATTATACTGAAGTGATATTTATTTGGCAAACATATATTTTATATCTGATGACTGAGTTTTGAATAAAGTTGTTTCTAAAGTCATTTTTAAATTTTCTGTTATTTTGCCATATATGTAATACTTCTATATTGCTAAAAAACACAAAGTACACTAACGAACATCAGAGGGGGAAGTCTCCACGGGTAAGTTAGCCACGTATTAAATGCTCTAAGCATTTGGGAATGAACCGGTTCAAGGGTCCCGGAAACAAATATACGAAACTAATTTTATTCGCACATCAGTAATGCATGTCCGAATGTGTATATAAATGCACATAAAAAAAATTGCATATGCTTGAACCGGCCCTGTGATGATTTGACGTTTCAGTCAGGGATGCTCAACTATCGAAACGATTCTATTTCGTTTTGCTATTTCACAAAAAAAAACTTAACTGGGAAATTCCACCGTCACTTACGTTACATCGCAAGTAAAATTGTATGATTTAAACTCAAATTGCATTACCATTTGCACGTTTTAGTACACGAAAAATGGTTTATTACTTGGAGTTTAGCTACTCAAAGCTGTTATGCCTAAACTTTGTATTTAAATTCTAAAAACATACTAAATACGGACTAAAATTCCGTCGTCACTGACGTTACAATTTTAGGACTAGGGGTTTTGGGCACCGGTGATTTATTCAAATTTCTGCGAAACCCCTTGACAGAACTAAATTTCAATGTTTGGGAGATTATTAGAAATAGAATGAAGTCTTTATAAAAATCTTTGTTATTAGGACTTTTATAAAGATGTAGCATGCATAGTTAATTATGTACCGTCACTGACGTTACGCAAAATTCGTCACTGACGTTACCTCCGAAGTAACAGAAAAAAAGCCGACTAGGTTTTCTTTTATGGACGTGATAACAAACAGGTCAATTGATTTATTGCAGAAAATCGTGAAAGGGTTTATCTTCAGGTGTCCTTTGCTCAGTTTAGACTTTTTTTAGCTGGTTTTGCTCATACGCCAAGTACTAATTGTATTACAAGAAATGTGTTGCATTAACCACCAAATATTGTTCGAGTCTATTGTGTGGAATATTTATACATAGACATTCGATATATATACAGAGGATCTTTACGTTTTAACAAAAAAAAAAAAAAAAAAAAAATAGAAGCAAAAATAAAAAGTTTGTTTGAAAAGGTGGGTAAGAACGTAAGCGTTCGTCACTGACGTTACAAAAGCGCACCGGTTTTTTTTAGATTGTATACTATTTTAAAAACAAATTTACTTTACATAGTTTATGTAATTACCTTGTAGATGGAGAATCGAAGATTTTAAATTGATTGGCAGAAAACTATATATTTTATGCAATAAAATGCTTATTTTCGTCACTTACGTTACAAAAAAAGGCGCACAACAATTGTTTTTTCTACACCCAAAAATGTTTGTACAAATTTTTCATACTTTTCAAAATTTCACTAAGAATTAAAATAAAAGTAACATGTAATGCCTGGTTACTAAGATTCACACAGCATAACAAATATAAAGTAGTTTCTTAACAAGGTATTTAAGAACAAAAAAAATTTTTTTTTGGTTGTCCTAAATAGTTTAAGAATATTTAAGTTAGGCTTATGCGAATGTCATTCTGGCATTTATTCATCATGATTTAATATATTTACAACAACTTAGCCATATTACCAACTTAAAAATAAAATGTTGGTTTTTTCGCTTTCATCAATCTCTGCCATGGAAATTCCCTAACGCAATAATTTCGTTCCGTTGATTCACAAAACAAAATTATCAAAATTATTTCGTTTCGGTAATTCACATAACTAAATTATAAAAACAGTTTCGTTTCGATAATTCACAAAACTAAATTATCGAAATGGAAATGATAACGTTGCAACATATATATAATACTTATATATATGCGTTGCAACGAAATACATAAATCAACAAAAATACCTCAATTAAACTGAACTGGCAATGCCTCCACGAGCACATATGTACATACATAGTTACATTTGCGAAAGGTGATGGCTGTCCTTTAATCAGCTCAACTTGCAGAAATATAGCATTATTAATTTATTATGTATATTATATACAGCACTTAAATGGAATATATTCTAATTTTTATATCTTAAATAGTGAGTATTTAATGAAAAATTAACCAAACTCACTCATTCCAAAAAAGTTTTGTTTACTTTTATTTCGTATGTCAAGTTTGTGTGTATGGCAATGAGCCGATAGTTGGTGACGGCATTGCCAGCAGCATAAAAACCAATAGTGTAGTGTTTAAACGTGTCATCAACGTTTCGTTTACGTTAATTACCGAAATGAAATTATTTCGATAATTTCTTTTCGTTAATCACCGAAATATTTTTATTTTGATAATTCCATTATCGTTGTCAGCGAAAATAAATTATTGTGATAATTGCTTAAGAAGCTGGATCGTTGCAACAGAAACGATTTATTTTTTTCGGTAAGCGATAATATTAACGTTACGATGCATCCTTGGTTTCAGTCTATTTTATTACTTAAAAACATACCTATATACAACACTCATTACGATATCAGCCTTGGTCAACTTCTTAATGTACATCATAAAACCACTTGCACATTTCCAAACTAAAGCTGCCATTATGCTTACTTAGCTTAGGTGCCTAATTTGATAAAAATTCGATCTTCGACTGTGATCGAAAGAGTTGATCGAACGAATTTTCATTTGGTATTACCACAACGATTCGACAAGAAGTGGCGTCAGTTCATTCCCACGACATCCGGTTCTACGTACCGGAATGACAAGGGGGTTTCCCCGACCAAGGGCTGTTATTTCGCTACCCCGCTGCCTAAGTGGCGTCATTTTGTAAAATAATCAGTTTGTAAAAATAATAATTTTTTTTTATAGATTTACAAATAATTTTAGATTGCAACTTTCGCCAGGTTCACATTTTTTCCATTATTGAAACCAACGTTTCCAGCTGAAATATTTGCATTATAAATCAAAAAAGTAAAAGCTAAATAAAAAACTTACATTTCTTAGCAATTGTATAAAAATTCGCCACAGGATCGACAGCAAAATTATATTCGATCAAATAATAGATACACAACGAAAATTTCGACAGCGATGAGCTACTCATTATACGAATTTGAAATTAGATTTTCGATCTTCGATAGCCAAGATCGAACACCGAAAAATGCTCATAATAAGGGCCTTAGACTTGACTTGACTTATACTTGACATCGCCACTTATCATCGATTATACTATACTTAGCGCATACAGGCATATTATGCTTCAATTTAAAGTAAATTACTCACTTTTTAATTATGAAACTAAAAATTCGTCCGATACATATACTTTTTGCTTTCAAATAAATGTCAACATGTAAAAATAAATGCCAAAATGGAATAAGAAAGCAAAAATGACATCCCAAAAAGTATATGTTACTTAGAACTTACATAGAAAATCCAAATTCAACAGACTTCTAAATCAAGTTAAGTACTTCTAAGTGTTTGGTAATCGATAGCACGCAAACTTCATTTACCAGAACTGTAAGTTACAGTTTTCAAGTCAAGTCAAGCCTATGCTAAGTATGCATAGTTGCAGCTTAAGGCAATACATTTTTTTTTAAATCAAAATGAAAGTTCGGTAATTGACGATACATTTACAGTATATGAGTTGCACTCCAGCTCTATTTCAAATTTCTAAATCCCAGAAATTTACTGCAGTTGGTAAAGTAATTATAATTTCAAAACTAAGACTTCCCGAGTTTTTTTGGCTACGTAATTATAAAGGCAGTCTTTAAAATTTGTGTATCAAATAGCTTTCTATACTATATAGCAGGGGGTATCGAAATAACAGCCCTTGGTCGAAAAAAAACCCGAGTCATTCCGGTACGTAAAACCGACTGTCCTGTTCAACGGCACTAAACCACAGCATCCGAACACGCGCCTTGTCAACAAAAAGCCGCCCGCAGAAGAATAAGGAGCCATATACGCAAACATTTCGACGAGATCCGGCACATGATTTCTACGCCATTTGATCCTTAGGTGCACCGACAGGACATTACCCTCATCCACACAGAATCGGTAAACTCCTATGTCAGTTCTCTTCCAGCGAAAACCGTTCTTCAAGCAAAAACTCCACCCGTTGCCGAAGAGGAACGTGACCTGCCTATGAAGACAGGTGTGATCCTCAGCCAACTTCGCTCTGGATATTGTAATAGTTTAAACTCTTACCTATCCAGACTGAACCCCGACATGCCGAATGTCTGTCCGGCATGCGGCCTCTCTCCACACGACACTAACCGTATATTTGTCTGCTCAACAGAGCCTTCTTTTCTAGCACCCATTTCCATCTAGTCCACCCCTGTCGAAAGCCCCTAGATTTCTAGGACTTCCGTTAGAAGAGTTCGATGACACTAATGGGAACTGACTACCTAGGCAGGGCAAAGTTGCGATGCAACAACTCTAAATTCTCGGGGTGATCCTGCTCTCATCAATTAGTACATTTTGAAACAGTGTCGTTACTGAAATCCTCTTAGCCCGATTTTTTATGGAAGATTTTGAAAATATAATATATTTCTGTTTTATTTATTTAGGATCCGGGTGCTGCAGATGGTGGTACTTACCGATGTAATGTGCAAAACGAATATGGCGAATCAAATGCAAATCTTAATTTGAATATTGAAGCCGACCCTGAGGCAGAAGGGGAAGGGCCTACTTTTGTTGAAAAACCTCGCATTGTATCGGAAAACAAAGGAAAGCTTGTGATTATGGAATGTAAAGTAAAAGCAGAGCCTAAGCCAGATGTAATTTGGTATCGTAATGGAGAATTGATTCAAGAAAGTACTAAAATTAAAATGTTTATGGAGCAACGTGGTGATTACTATTACATCAAATTGGAACTTTTTGATCCGCAGTTAGAAGATTCCGGGCTATACAAATGTAGTATCAAAAATATACTTGGCGAACTTAATGCCAATCTTACGTTAAATATTGAAAGTATGTAATATTTTATAGCCTAATTCTAAATTCGCGATTTTCAATTTTTATGTTGAGTTTACTACAGGTTCTTCGCCCAATATTGGCGAGTTAAACTCTAGTTAAAAATTGTAAGATTGCTCAGCGTGCATTGCCCAGTAAATATTCAGCAAAATAGAATAAATAAAATTGAGAATCGATAGTTAACTTTGGAATGTATGTAATTTAACTTGGAACTGTAAAGATTTCAAAAAGTTCCCCGTGAAAGACGAGAATATTAGCTTTTTATATTTTTAAATTAATTTTGGTGAAAGTATTGTTCGCTCCTTTAAATTTCTTTCAACAGAATTTAGAAGTATTTTTCACGCAAAATAAACATCCTAAGACTTTAGTTGCAATAGAAAAAGACATACTGGATGCATGAGCTTTGCAGAACCTAGATTTCTTCTCCACCTTTGATGAATCAGGATTTGCATAAACCTGAATTGATAAAATGACCATATTTGCAATGTGTATGTTGTTCACACACCTTTCACAAGTGAACCAAGATTCACAGTTCAAAGTTCCTAGGTGCCCGGGTTTTAGTAAAAATTGGGCAGCATGATTTACCGAAAAAGGCGAAGCAAACATTCTAAAATATAATATGGAAACTATCCGACAAGCATAAAGGTAGTAAAAGCTACACCTCCCACTCAGCTGTGGATAAAGTCCTCAACGACGTTGTTGACAACGTGGAAGGCACAAGGGGAGATGTGATTAGACATATAGGTGCAAAGCATCACATCCCCGATTGTTCGTCACCCCAAAATCTTAAGGGTGTCGTTTGATAACAAACACAATTTTACTTAATGCTAGCAGTATATTTTGGCAGTATGTTCTTGAATTTTAATTCCCGATTGTGCTGAAGTCACAAGTCAGTACTGTAAAGTACTCTACTCTCATTACCACACTTCCTTCCTCCTTACGGAAAAACCTAAAAGGAGTACCATATTGACTTTAGTGCCTTTTATAAAATTTAAAATATGTACCAGTTTTTCAGTTTCTTGAAAAATTGATAAATTATAATGACAAAAATCATCGGACAGGACAATGGCTGCCAGATGATTATAAAAGAACGTCAAGAGTTTAAAAATTAATGGAGATTTGTCGGTTAACTCTCGGTAAAAATTGTCCTTCTCTATATCGATAGACCCCGATTATCTGAACACAATAAGTAAAATGCTTCCAAGCCACGCCAAACATTCAACTCAGGATTTTCCTTTGCAAACTCATAAGATTTCTGCTGTTTTTCTTGTTATATCTTCTTAGTTCAAACATATTCTCATCAGTCATAACTGCTTTTTTTAAATACACTTTTTTTGAGTTCTCTATATTTTTTTTTTCGATTCCCATTTTTCAGCATTTTGCTACAGTTTTTTACGATATTTAGCCATCAACACTTTTTTTGGAAGTTGTCAAAATATGTGAAGCTAAGAATAGTTTTTAAGGAACTGACATTGGTGGAAAATGATACGTTGACTAACCGAACCAATTTCATGTCATCTCCCTTACCAGGTTTTCTTCTGAAATACATTGAATAAAAATATGAAAAAAATACTGTAGGTACTTTCTCATTGCGTAACTTTGTTTAGGATTCGCTGGTCTTTCCAATCGAATACATCGAATTTATTCAAAGTTTGGTCCTTTTTGGGTAACGGAGGTGACGATCAAATAACAAAGGGTTCTTAATCTTGTATATTTCTAATAAACATACCGTTAAGGCTGAAATTCAGGTCAGTTGTAGCACAAAACAAGTCTATTAATTATACAACTTCAAAAACGTCATAAACATGTGTAAGCGTCCCACAACAGGCTTTACAATGATGGCATTACATTGCGCCGACGCTAGCGTTACTGCCTGTACTGTAGATTACACTCAAAAAAAAAACCCCAAAAGGAATTTTCTAATCAATTGTTATATTTCATTTGTTATGAAACATCACTAAGTTCATATCAGATTTAAAATAGTACTTTTATATTATTTCAAATCATACTACTTTGTTTCACTTTTTTTAGAATGGCCGTTGGGCTTAAGTAAAATCTAAAACTTAGATGAGAGTAATAGCTGTTGTTTGTTGTTGAGATTAAAAGATTGGAAGTAACGCGAGAAAATCTGCCTTTGAACTATTTGGAGGAAATCAGAGGCGATCGGTGAAAAAAATTAATACTTTATTGTATTTTCTAAGAGTGTACAGGTTTTAAGTGATTTCCCATTTGGCCCGTTTGCATTGGTTGATCAAACGTCTGACCTGATGCGAACGGCCATTTCTGCTCTGGGTTGAATTGGATTTGAAGGCCAACCAAGCTTCCTTGGTTCCACAATCTTATAAATAAAAATGAATGTGTGTCTGTGTGTCTGTGTGTCTGCGTGTCTGTGTGTCTGTGTGTCTGTGTGTCTGTGTGTCTGTGTGTCCTTTATGGGCGTCCAAAGTACTCAACCGATTTTTATGAAATTTTCACAGTATATTCTTGGGATCATGGGTTAAAGCATAGGCTATATTAATTTTTGGAAAAGTGGGCGGTGCCACGCCCCCAGGCTATATAAAACTACAACTCTTCATAACTCTGAACATATTTGGTCTAAATTAATGATTTTTGGATATGTGTGTCCTTTGGTCAAGATTTATGTAATTTTGGAAAAGTGGGCGGTGCCACGCCCACATTTTTTGTGTTTTGTTTGTACTTCAATAATGTCCAAAGTTTATGGTCGATCTCTTTTAAACTTTCAAGATTGGTTCAGAAGATTGTTGTGTACGATTTAGGCTATATCAGTTTTTGGAAAAGTAGGCGGTGCCACGCCCCCCGGCTATATAAAATTTAAATTCTTCATAGCTCTGAACATATTTGGTCTAAATTAATGATTTCTGGATATGTGTGTCCTTTAGTCAAGATTTATGTAATTTTGGAAAAGTGGGCGGTGCCACGCCCACATTTTTTGTGTTTTGTTTGTACTTCAATAATGTCCAAAGTTTATGGTCGATCTCTTTTAAACTTTCAAGATTGGTTAAGAAAATTGTTGTGTACGATTTAGGCTATATCAATTTTTGGAAAAGTAGGCGGTGCCACGCCCCCAGGCTATATAAAATTTAAATTCTTCATAGCTCTGAACATATTTGGTCTAAATTAATGATTTCTGGATATGTGTGTCCTTTGGTCAAGATTTATGTAATTTTGGAAAAGTGGGCGGTGCCACGCCCACATTTTTTGTGTTTTGTCTGTACTTCAATAATGTCCAAAGTCTATGGTCGATCTCTTTTAAACTTTCAAGATTGGTTAAGAAAATTGTTTTGTACGATTCAGGCTATATCAATTTTTGGAAAAGTAGCCAGTGCCACGCTCCCAGGCTATATAAAATTTAAATTCTTCATAACTCTGAACATATTTGGTCTAAATTAAAGATTTTTGGATATGTGTGTCCTTTAGTCAAGATGTATATAGTTTTGGAAAAGTGGGCGGTGCCACGCCAACATTTTTTGTGTTTTGTTTGTACTTCAATAATGTCCAAAGTTTATGGTCGATCTCTTTTAAACTTTCAAGATTGGTTCAGAAGATTGTTGTGTACGATTCAGGCTATATCAATTTTTGGAAAAGTAGGCGGTGCCACGCTCCCAGGCTATATAAAATTTAAATTCTTCATAACTCTGAACATATTGGGTCTAAATTAAAGATTTTTGGATATGTGTATCCTTGAGTCAAGATGTATATAATTTTGGAAAAGTGGGCGGTGCCACGCCCACATGTTTTGTGTTTTGTTTGTACTTCAATAAGTTCAAAGTTTATGGTCGATCTTCTCTAAATTTCCAGATTGGTTCAGAAGATTGTTGTGCCACGCCCCCAGGCTATATAAAATTTAAATCATTATAACTTTGAATATTTTTGGTCTAAACTAATGATTTTTGGATATGTGTGTCCCTTGGTCAAGAATTATACAATTTGGGAAATGTGGGCGTGGCACCTGTTGATCTGTTTTAAACTTTTCCAATACGTTAAAATCTTCGTTGGGTACGACATATGTACATAGGCTACATTTGTAAATTCTTTGGAAAAGTGGGCAGTTCCAAGACCACAAGCTAAGTAATATTTCAATTCGTTATATCCCTGAATGTATTTGCTTTAGTGACATTTTAACGTTCTTAAATCTTAATCAACGCACTTAATTTTTTTTGTTTGTTATTGCCGTTCATACATATCCAGAGTATTATAGGTAGATATTGGATATAATTAAATAGGTACTAACTATACATCTGCTCAGCAGCGCATAATGGTTTTTGTCATACCCATTGAGTTCAAAAGATCCGTTTTTTGAGTTGGACATCCAAAAAATTTATTTGTTTATACCAAAGACTTTAAAGCCACAAACATTGTATATCCTAAAGCACTGCAATAAATGGAATGTTAAAAGTTAAAGAAAAATATTTGAAAATGTATTTCTAGGGAAGTCACTGGTCAGGCAGAACAACGTCTGCCGGGTCTGCTAGTCTTATAAATAAAAATGAATGTTTGTCTGTGTGTCTGTGTGTCTGTGTGTCCTTTATGGGCGTCCAAAGTACTCAACCGATTTTTATGAAATTTTCACAGTATATTCTTGGGATCATGGGTTAAAGCATAGGCTATATTAATTTTTGGAAAAGTGGGCGGTGCCACGCCCCCAGGCTATATAAAACTACAATTCTTCATAACTCTGAACATATTTGGTCTAAATTAATGATTTCTGGATATGTGTGTCCTTTATTCAAGATTTATGTAATTTTGGAAAAGTGGGCGGTGCCACGCCCACATTTTTTGTGTTTTGTTTGTACTTCAATAATGTCCAAAGTTTATGGTCCATCTCTTTTAAACTTTCAAGATTGGTTTAAAAGATTGTTGTGTACGATATAGGCTATATCAATTTTTGGAAAAGTAGGCGGTGCCACGCCCCCAGGCTATATAAAATTTAAATTCTTCATAGCTCTGAACATATTTGGTCTAAATTAATGATTTCTGGATATGTGTGTCCTTTGGTCAAGATTTATGTAATTTTGGAAAAGTGGGCGGTGACACGCCCACATTTTTTGTGTTTTGTTTGTACTTCAATAATGTCCAAAGCTTATTTTCGATCTCTTTTAAACTGTCAAGATTGGTTCAGAAGATTGTTGTGTACGATTTAGGCTATATCAATTTTTGGAAAAGTAGCCAGTGCCACGCCCCCAGGCTATATAAAATTTAAATTCTTCATAACTCTGAACATATTAGGTCTAAATTAAAGATTTTTGGATATGTGCGTCCTTTAGTCAAGATGGATATAATTTGGGAATAGTGGGCGGTCCCACGCCCACATTTTTTGTGTTTTGTTTGTACTTCAATAAGTTCAAAGTTTATGGTCGATCTTCTCTAAATATCCAGATTGGTTCAGAAGATTGTTGTGCCACGCCTCCAGGCTATATAAAATTTAAATCATCATAACTTTGAATATTTTTGTTCTAAACTAATGATTTTTGGATATGTGGAAACAAAAAAGATATACTAATTTTTAGGGAGGAACCTATGAAATTTTTTTCTTAAATAAATTTAAATAAATATTTATGTGGGTATCAGCATATCTATACTATAATAAATCTCTAGAAGGGTCGTGTCTGTACATTGAAAATTTCTTTGAAAAGATGACTGGGGATGACCTGGGGAATGCTATAGAGTTCATCTGATCCATTTTTAAAATTATTGTCTGTCTGTTTGTCTGTTTGAACTTAAGGATCTCGGAAACTAAGCAATGGATTTTGATGAGACTTTCACAAATATACTGCTTGAAGCTTAGAAAGGGATCTGCACTTTGTTTTATCAAAATCGGACCACAAACAAAAAAGATATACTAATTTTTAGGGAGGAACCTATGAAATTTTTTTCCTTAAATAAATTTAAATAAATATTTATGTGGGTATCAGCATATCTATCTATCTATCTTATAAATAAAAATGAATGTTTGTCTGTGTGTCTGTGTGTCCTTTATGGGCGTCCAAAGTACTCAACCGATTTTTATGAAATTTTCACAGTATATTCTTGGGATCATGGGTTAAAGCATAGGCTATATTAATTTTTGGAAAAGTGGGCGGTGCCACGCCCCCAGGCTATATAAAACTACAATTCTTCATAACTCTGAACATATTTGGTCTAAATTAATGATTTCTGGATATGTGTGTCCTTTATTCAAGATTTATGTAATTTTGGAAAAGTGGGCGGTGCCACGCCCACATTTTTTGTGTTTTGTTTGTACTTCAATAATGTCCAAAGTTTATGGTCCATCTCTTTTAAACTTTCAAGATTGGTTTAAAAGATTGTTGTGTACGATATAGGCTATATCAATTTTTGGAAAAGTAGGCGGTGCCACGCCCCCAGGCTATATAAAATTTAAATTCTTCATAGCTCTGAACATATTTGGTCTAAATTAATGATTTCTGGATATGTGTGTCCTTTGGTCAAGATTTATGTAATTTTGGAAAAGTGGGCGGTGACACGCCCACATTTTTTGTGTTTTGTTTGTACTTCAATAATGTCCAAAGCTTATTTTCGATCTCTTTTAAACTGTCAAGATTGGTTCAGAAGATTGTTGTGTACGATTTAGGCTATATCAATTTTTGGAAAAGTAGCCAGTGCCACGCCCCCAGGCTATATAAAATTTAAATTCTTCATAACTCTGAACATATTAGGTCTAAATTAAAGATTTTTGGATATGTGCGTCCTTTAGTCAAGATGGATATAATTTGGGAATAGTGGGCGGTCCCACGCCTACATTTTTTGTGTTTTGTTTGTACTTCAATAAGTTCAAAGTTTATGGTCGATCTTCTCTAAATATCCAGATTGGTTCAGAAGATTGTTGTGCCACGCCTCCAGGCTATATAAAATTTAAATCATCATAACTTTGAATATTTTTGTTCTAAACTAATGATTTTTGGATATGTGTGTCCCTTGGTCAAGAATTATATTATTTGGGAAATGTGGGCGGTGACACGCCTACATTTTTTGTATTCAGTGCTTTGTTTGTACTTCAATAATGTCCAAAGTTTATGGTTGATCTGTTTTAAACTATTCCAATACGTTAAAATCTTCGTTGGGTACGACATACATAGGCTACATTTGTAAATTCTTTGGAAAAGTGGGCAGTTCCAAGACCAAAAGCTAAGTAATATTTCAATTCGTTATATCCCTGAATGTATTTGCTTTAGTGACATTTTAACGTTCTTAAATCTTAATCAAAGCACTTAATTTTTTTTGTTTGTTATTGCCGTTCATACATATCCAGAGTATTATAGGTAGATATAGGATATAATTAAATATGTACTAACTATACATCTGCTCAACAGCGCATAATGGTTTTTGTCATACCCATTGAGTTCAAAAGATATGTACGTTTTTTGAGTTGGACATCTACACTGAAATAAAAAAGTTGAAGGTGCACATTGAAAGTAACATATCAAAACCACTTTCAAGCGATTGATGGTAATACCGTAAATATTACAGTATTTACTGTAAAATTGGCAGTAAAAACATGTGATTTTTGCATAATGATATGAGTCGACTTTAAAATGTACAGTAAATCATGTCAATATGATAGTATATTCGAAGAATGATAGGGGCTCACTTTCAAAATTTATATTACCCACTGTTGGACGAAAAATGACAGGGTTTACTATCAATTTGACAGCCGGTTACTGTAGATTTTTTTTTCAGTGTAAAAAATTTATTTGTTTATACCAAAGACTTTAAAACCGGAAACATTGTATATCCTAAAGCACTGCAGTAAATGGAATGTTAAAAGTTAATAGAAAAATATTTGAAAATGTATTCCTAGGGAAGTCACTGGTCAGGCAGAACAATGTCTGCCGGGTCTGCTAGTATCTTATAAATAAAAATGAATGTGTGTCTGTGTGTCTGTGTGTCCTTTATGGGCGTCCAAAGTACAAAACCGATTTTTATGAAATTTTCACAGTATATTCTTGAGATCATGGGTTAAAGCATAGGCTATATTAATTTTTGGAAAAGTGGGCGGTGCCACGCCCCCAGGCTATATAAAACTACAATTCTTCATAACTCTGAACATATTTGGTCTAAATTAATGATTTTTGGATATGTGTGTCCTTTGGTCAAGATTTATGTAATTTTGGAAAAGTGGGCGGTGCCACGCCCACATTTTTTGTGTTTTGTTTGTACTTCAATAATGTCCAAAGTTTATGGTCGATCTCTTTTAAACTTTCAAGATTGGTTAAGAAAATTGTTTTGTACGATTCAGGCTATATGAATTTTTGGAAAAGTAGCCAGTGCCACGCCCCCAGGCTATATAAGATTTAAATTCTTCATAACTCTGAACATATTAGGTCTAAATTAAAGATTTTTGGATATGTGTGCCCTTTAGTCAAGATGGATATAATTTGGGAAAAGTGGGCGGTGCCACGCCCACATTTTTTGTGTTTTGTTTTTACTTCAATAAGTTCAAAGTTTATGGTCGATCTTCTCTGAATTTCCAGATTGGTTCAGAAGATTGTTGTGCCACGCCCCCAGGCTATATAAAATTTAAATCATCATAACTTTGAATATTTTTGGTCTAAGCTAATGATTTTTGGATATGTGTGTCCCTTGGTCAAGAATTATATAATTTGGGAAATGTGGGCCGTGCTACGCCCACATTTTTTGTATTCAGTGCTTTGTTTGTACCTCAATAATGTCCAAAGTTTATGGTCGATCTTCTCTAAATTTCCAGATTGGTTCAGAAGATTGTTGTGCCACGCCCCCAGGCTATATAAAATTTAAATCATCATAACTTTGAATATTTTTGGTCTAAACTAATGATTTTTGGATATGTGTGTCCCTTGGTCAAGAATTATATAATTTGGGAAATGTGGGCCGTGCCACACAAAATTTTTTGTATTCAGTGCTTTGTTTGTACCTCAATAATGTCCAAAGTTTATGGTCGATCTTCTCTAAATTTCCAGATTGGTTCAGAAGATTGTTGTGCCACGCCCCCAGGCTATATAAAATTTAAATCATCATAACTTTGAATATTTGTAGTCTAAACTAATGATTTTTGGATATGTGTGTCCCTTGGTCAAGAATTATATAATTTGGGAAATGTGGGCCGTGCCACGCCCACATTTTTTGTATTCAGTGCTTTGTTTGTACTTCAATAATGTCCAAAGTTTATGGTTGATCTGTTTTAAACTTTTCCAATACGTTAAAGTCTTCGTTGGGTACGACATACATAGGCTACATTTGTAAATTCTTTGGAAAAGTGGGCAGTTCCAGGACCACAAGCTAAGTAATATTTCAATTCGTTATATCCCTGAATGTATTTGCTTTAGTGACATTTTAATGTTCTTAAGTCTTGATCAAAGCACTTAATTTTTTTTGTTTGTTATTGCCGTTCATACATATCCAGAGTATTATAGGTAGATATAGGATATAATTAAATAAGTACTAACTATACATCTGCTCAGCAGCGCATACTGGTTTTTGTCATATCCATTGAGTAAAAAAGATCCGTTTTTTTAGTTGGACATCCAAAAAATTTATTTGTTTATACCAAAGACTTTAAAGCCAGAAACATTGTATATCCTAAAGCACTGCAATAAATGGAATGTTAAAAGTTAAAGAAAAATATTTGAAAATGTATTTCTACGGAAGTCACTGGTCAGGCAGAACAACGTCTGCCGGGTCTGCTAGTCTATATATAAAAATGGAACCTATTTTCCTTGCTGACGCTACAACTCCAGAACGGCAGGACCGAATTAAACGAAATTTTGCGCGTAGTTTTTGATTGAGCCCGACATGGTTTATGGGCAAAAAAAATATAAGAAACCGGGAAGGTTTTGGAGATATTCCACAAAATGTGGACCAGGGGTGACTCCAGAAAGTGTTTGTACGATATGGGTATCAAATGAAAGGTATTGATGAGTGTTCTAACATGGAGTGGTTTTGAGTCCCATATGGGGTCCCGTTTTCCGAGATA
This sequence comes from Sphenella marginata, assembly GCA_951509765.1. Lineage (NCBI taxonomy): Eukaryota > Metazoa > Arthropoda > Insecta > Diptera > Tephritidae > Sphenella > Sphenella marginata. The sequence continues at coordinate 30,893,049 of OX608078.1, read as the reverse complement.
TCTACCAAAATGTGGACCAGGGGTGACCTTAGAAGGTGTTTATAGGATATGGGTGTCGAATAAAAGGTGTTGATGAGTGTTTAAAAAATAGGTGATTTTCAGGACCCTATGCTACCCCGCTTACGAGATATCCAAAAATGAGGATCAGAGGTGAGCCTGGTATAATATAAAAATAAGTCGGAAAGCAGGAAAATAATGGAAGTCATTTTTCACATACATCGCCATTAATTTTATGTGACATTTTTTCTTATGCGCACGTTCTTTCAAACGCAAAATTAAAACCGGTATTGTGTTCACTGTGAAATTGAAAAATGTATAGTAACTCATCAATTGAGAACGGCTGGACCGATTTCACTAATTTTTTTTTTGTATTTGTTTGTGCCCCGAGAAGGTTCTTCAGAAAGAAAAAGTTAAAAAAGTTTCTGTAATCCTGAGATATTGACCAAAATGTGGACCAGGGGTGACCCCGAATGTATTTTAACAATATGCGTATCAAATTAAAGGTGTTGATGAGAGTTTTCACAAGGAACAGTTTTCAGGTTCATCTGCGAACCCGTTTCCAAGAAATTGACCATTAGGTGGACCAAGGCTGACCCAAGAATAAGCTCATATAATATAGCTGTCATATCAAAAGTGTTGATGACTGTGTCCGCTTAGAGTGGATTTTAGATTCATCTGAATTCAGGAAAAAAATTATCATACAAAAGCTTTTTCATAGAGCTGTTTGCCTTATCTATATATATAAAAATGGAGGGAAAAAATGTATAGTAACTCATCAATTGAGAACGGCTGGACCGATTTACTAATTTTTTTTTTATTGTATTTGTTTTTGCCCGAGAAGGTTCTTCAGAAAGAAAAAGTTAAAAAAGTTTCTGGAATCCTGAGATATTGACCAAAATGTGGACCAGGGGTGACCCCGAATGTATTTTAACAATATGCGTATCAAATTAAAGGTGTTGATGAGAGTTTTCACAAGGAACAGTTTTCAGGTTCATCTGCGAACCCGTTTCCAAAAAATTGACGATTAGGTGGACCAAGGCTGACCCAAGAATAAGCTCATATAATATAGCTGTCATATCAAAAGTGTTGATGACTGTGTCCGCTTAGAGTGAATTTTAGATTCATCTGAATTCAAGAAAAAAATTCTTATACAAAAGCTTTTTCATAGAGCTGTTTGCCTTATCTATTTATAAAAATGAATCCCTATTTCCCTTGGTCATCGCATCACGCCTGAATTTATAAACTAATTACAAGAGATAAATTAGGTTATGTCGATTTGCTATTCCTTTTTCAATTCAGTTCGCAGTTTTGGTAAGTTTGAATATATTAACTGACGGTAATTCTTTCATTTAGGTGTCACCTCCTAAAAAAATGGAATGGATGTCGTGAAATATAAAAATTAAGAATATTCGACGATTTAATAAGATGCTTTAGTGAACATCTAAGAAAGACGAAAATTTAAAACATTCATTAATGATATCTTAATAAATGGTAAAAAATTTAGATCAAATCAAAACTGTAGCGAAATTCACCACATTCACCAAAGTTCAAATAACTAAATTTATAGATTGAAATATACTATGGCTGGGTATGAAAGATAGTTCGGGGAAATTGTGCTACGCAATAAGGTAAGATACATACATATGTATAAATGAAATACGCCCTAATTTTTGGCAGTTATATAATAGAGATAGCTCGATGAAATTATTTTTGTCAAGCAGTCATCCCCCACTTGCAGACGATTGATCTATTAGTATAGAGTTTAGCCTGATGCATTATCTTTGTGGAGGATTTGAAGATGCTGGTACTACACCTATCAATTAAAACAAGTGAGGAAAGGGCTGTCTTGGGCTGTGCCGTAGGCTTTATACCTTTCATGAATACGCATAACTTTTTTGAGTGTCCGATCCTTACTTACAATTGGTACAAACTCTGCAGAACTTTTAATTTAAAAATACATAGCCCAAACCACACTTATCAGAACAATCGATTGTATGGGAGCTATATGTTATGTTGGTGCGATCTGGCTGATTTTTACTACATACCGTACATATGTATATAATATGCACTTAACCCCCATTCTGCGTTCTTAGTTTGTGTTCAAACAGACAGACGGGCATGGCTTAATCGACTCAGCTCATACATAATAGTGGGTTCTATCTCTTCTTCTTCTCCTACTTACAAACATCGAACCAAAGTTTTAATACCATTTCATGTTCATAAAAGGTATAAAGATTTTAATCACTGGGAAAACCCAAGGGATTTGTCCATATCTATATCTATACTATTATTTAAAATTTCAATTCAAACTCGAAATTTTGTTAGAGCCAGCCCAAAGTATGTATATTAAATAAAGTAGAAGTGAACTTGACAGTTCTCTCGTTTATACAGATATTCTTACGTCAAATAAAAAATTATTTTAACCCGTTTGAATTTCAATTTGATAAAAACCTATACATTTTTTCCATAAATATTTAAATACAATTAAAAATGAAAAGATCCAAATGTTTCACGCGTTGTGCCGTTTGCGGAGTGAGTTGGGATGTGTCGACTGTGCGGTGTTTTAAGGCTCCGAGCTGAGATGGAAGGCGACGTCGGTGGGACGAAAGTTGTGGTGTATTTTAGAAAACTCCTCGCATGTTTGCGAACAACACTTCAAGCCCACCGATTTCATTGACTGTCCAGCTCAAACGAGCGTGTTTAAGAAGGCGCCTGTTCCCCAGGGCAGTACCCATACCGCTTGAGGTGCAACATTCTGTAGGAGCACAAGCTTTGTAAACAAATGTAGGGCCGCTGTATGTGGATGCGCAAACGCAGACTGAGTAAGTTAACTACAGGTCGAAAAACCGAATATTGACCCTGACTCTATCTCTCGGTAAATTTTTTATTTAGGGACGGTTCAAGTGAATAAAGTTTTATAGCAGAAATATATTTATTTGCAAAAAAGGTAAAAACCCTGGAAGCCAGTGTTGCAGACCTCAATGCCCAACTAGTGGACGCAAAATCTTTCACGACATCGTTGAAGAAATATTTTGCAGCGGGCCAAATTCAAAAACTGATACATCCACAAAAGAAAGTATTTTGGGGCTGGGAAGGTATTTCTGCGGCTATATGTTTGCACTCTGTAGGACCTAGAACATAATATGCGCATTTATATGCTAGTTAGCAACTTCCCATTACCTCACGTTACCACACTTCAATCTTGGGCTCGAGAGATAAAGATTGAAGAGGGTATATTACAGTTTTCTTTAGATTGTCTAAAATAAAGTAGCGATATTTTTTAAGATGATCTTGTTTGCATGCTTTCCTTCGAAGAAATGACGGTTTCAAAATTATTCGAATACGACCCGTCCAGTAAAGTGGTTAAAAAACCAAATAACTATGTACAAGTTGTGATATGTACTAATCTATTGTCTTGATGTATGCCCCAACAGTAACACTTAGAACACAAAGGGTTAATGCGGTTGTTTAAAATTTTTTGAAGTAAGAATTTATGCGGAGAAAAAAATTTCAATTGTCACTTCTACCTTGTTTAATATGCCTTGAGCCAGCCTATCCACTGGCCACATTTCTTTCTTTCAAATTTGAAAATATCATAATCCTGCCAGCATAGGACCATAGATACTTTTTTTAAATAAAAGTTTTGTATCAAAATCTTGTTTAATTCAAATAAATTTCATATGTAAACCCATATTTGCTTGGACGCTTGATCATTCAGTCGTTTGTGTTAGAGAGCATCAACAGACCACATATTGCTCTCTATTTGCTCCTCTTTTTGTACTCAGCTAGCACAGCTACAAAAATATGAGCGCCACCGCATAACAATCAAAGATGACTAGATACGAAACTTCGCGCTCTCTGAGAGCGCTCAAAAACATTTTCCAATGATGCCAGTATGGTGAAAACAAAATATGGACATTTTGAGTAGCTTTTTAGGAATTTTGCAATTCCCACAGACCAAGAGTTGTGCAAAAAGGTGCTATCGAATTAATTTTTGAAATTTTCTTGCTCGGAACGTATAAAACGAGACAAGATATATTTAAAATAAAATATGTGAAATAATAAATAATTCATAATCTTTCTTCTTTAAATGGCCATCTAACCGCCTGAGCGATTTTCACCGTCAAATATAGCTCGCCAGTCGTTTCTTCGTTGCGCCAATTGTAGATCGCAGGTCGGTCTCCACTTGGTCCATCCATCGGAGTGGTATTCTTCCTCTTCCTCTGCTTCCACCGGCGGGTGCCGATGAGTATACCTTCTGGGCTGGAGCGTCTTCGTTCATTCGCACGACGTGGCCTAGCCAGCCGCTGCGTTTTAATGCTCTGTACTATGTCGACGTCTGCGTAAAGCTCATACAACTTATCATTAAATCTTCTTCGGTACTCGCCGTCGCCAACGCGATAGGCCCACAAATCTTTCGCAGAATTTTCTCTCGAATACTCCCAATGCAGCCTCGTCAGATGTTGTTAGTGTCCACGCCTCTGCACCATATAGCAGGACGGGAGCGATGAGTGACTTGTAGAGTGTGATTTTCGTGCGTCGAGAGAGGACTTTACTTTTCAATTGCCACTCAGTCCAAAGTAGCATTTATTTGCAAGAGAAATTCTTCGTTGGATTTCCAGGCTGAAATAATTCATAATATAAAGTTAAAGTTTCCAAGATATCTTAAAAAAAGGTAAAATCCTTAATGATGTACATTTCGTAATGAAATAGAACATGGTAATGGAAATAATATGATTGCAAATAAAAATAATTATATTTAAAATAAATATTTGAAAATAATACAAAAAGAAAAGGCGTATTGTTTTTATCTTGTAAGCTTTTTTTTATACCTGTAAACCACTTAAATTCGTAAAAAAATATCAAAAATTTTCTACATATATTTTCTGCAGCTATTTTCTTAGATTATAGTACAATCTACTACTTTTCGTATTTTTTCTCAATCGTGCGATATTTTAAGTTTATCGAATTGTTCACTTCTTTGATTTTTCCAAATTTGGTACGTTTTTTGCTTTCTGGCTCCTCATTGTTTATGTATCTAATGTCAGATGGTCCTCGACTGTGTAGTATTGCCAACTAGCGCACACATAAAAAAGTAGGCAACACTGCATAATCGAGGACCGAAATGAGAGAGCGGGAGAGAGTTAACAATGCGTTGGTGGGCAACACTGCATAATCGAGGACCGAAATGAGAGAGCGGGAGAGAGTTTCGGTTGGTGGGCAAAACCCTGTAAAAAACGTTGGAGTATGGGAGTACTACAACACTTATCCTCACTCATACAAAAAGGTGGTCCAATTTATAAGCCCATGCCCGGTGATTGGATCACCTAGTCCATATCGGAGCAACCTGCTGAATAGTCTATGGAACACCTACGTGAAAGTACTTTGAAAATGCTGCCAAAAGATTACTCTATAGAGTACTCTGCAGTAAAGCGAGAGAGGGAATATGTGTTCTTTTTGAGGACCACCTACTCCCTCTCTCGCTTTGCTGTTGAATACTCCATAGAGTAATCCAATAGGAGTATTTTGGGATTACTCTCATGTAGGTGGTCTATAGAGTATTCAAAAGCAAAGAAATGGAGTACTCCGAGTCGGATTAGGTGATCCATTTACCGGACATCGCTATATAAGTTGGACCACCTTTTTTATATGAGCGAGGATAAGTATTGTAGTACTCCGATACTCCTTAAGGAGTACTCTATGGAGTAAGGAACGGAGTATTTCGGTTTTTTGCAGGGAAGTGTCTACCATGGGACAAAGAACATTTGCAGTCAGTTGATTAACAAACAACAGCGAAGCAACATCGTGCGACGCTTGATTGTTTTATAAGGTAAGCCTTATTTTTAAGCATGATTTCTCTAGAACTTCTCAATTTAAACTTTATCTTAAAATCTGCCCAAAAAGTTTTTTTTTTTTTTTTTTTTTTTTTTTTTTTGTTTGTAAGTTTTTGCAAGCTCGAGACCAAATAAACAATAATTCGTAATGAATTTAATTGTCAGTTTTTTGGGAAAAAGTTTAAAAAGTAGTTTCCAATATAGCTTAGTGCCTGTGGAAAACCTTAATAATAGCTGGCTTTGATCTCAGAAAATAGTAAAAATGTTTGGAAAATAGTTGACATGTCCGAACAGAAAGTTCAAAGTTTTTTATTTTCCTTGTAATTTAAAATTAATTCTATACTTTTGCGACAGTTTCTTATTAAAATGTATTCACTATTTGAAGTTTTTAAGAACTCCTTAAGTTACCGCTAACTAGTTACTTAGTAAAAGTAGTCAACTCCGAATTTACCCCACCAAAAGTATCTGAAATTATAACATTTTATTTATGTTATACATTTCAAATGGGTCAAAAATATACTAGGGCATAAAAAAACTTAACATACCGACTACCTATGTTACCTCGTTGCTGTCTGCAGCGCGACTGGCAGGAAAATCAATTCATTATCCCACAGTGCAAAACTGGTTTATTCGCTCTCAAAAGCGACTGAAATAAGAGCGTAAGAATACGTGTGCTGAGAGTAAAGCTTCAGTTATGCTTACTTAGCTTAGACTTGACTTGACTTGTACTCGACATCGCCACTTATCATCGATTATAGTATACTTAGCGCATACAGGCTTCATTTTAAAGTAAATTACTCACTTTTTAATTATGAAACTAAAAATTCCTCCAGTACATATACTTTTTGCTTTCAAATAAATGTCAACATGTAAAAATAAATGCCAAAATGGAATAGGAAAGCAAAAATGGCACCCCAAAAAGTAGATGTCACTTAGAACTTACATAGAAAATCAAAATTCAACAGATTTCTCAAGCAGCCATTATGCATACTTAGCATAGACTTGACTTGACTTGGGAACTGCCACTTAGCGTTCTGTTTAATGAAGTTTGCATGTATCCGATTACCCTACTTGACTTGACTTAGAATTCTGTTGAGTTTTGATTTTCTATGTAAATTCTAAGCTTAGTGAGCGTCGTGAGAGAACTGTGTGATGCCATACATTTTTTTTAAACATTTTGAATAAAATCATCCAACTATTCTATAGAGATAAGATTTTTTGGATGTATATTATTCATATGACAGCCGCAAAACTTACTGTCAAATAAATTGAAGAAGTGTGCTAACAATATTTACCAACCCCTTACCAATTTGTTCAATCTGTCACTAAAGTGTGGTGTTTTTCCAAAAGCATGGAAAGAGTCGTTTCTTCTACCGCTTCATAAAAGCGGAAGCAAGGCTTCTATAGAGAACTATCGTGGCATAGCAAAGCTTTCTGCCATCCCAAAAGTGTGTGAAGCTATTGTTACCAATCAGCTTACGAATCCTATCTCTACCTTGATTTCCGACTGTCAACACGGGTTCTGTAAGGGAAAGTCCACCGTTACAAACTTACTTGATTTTACTTTGATTTCAGCAAAGCTTTCGATAAAGTGTGTCACTCTTTACTTATTCATAAACTGGATCAGTTGGGTTTCCAGCCGGGTCTCAATCGCTAGATCTCTTCTTACCTTAGCGACAGAACACAAAAAGTGGTGTTTAAAAATTGTGAATCCGATGTTATTTATGTCTCCTCAGGAGTTCCACAAGCAAGCCATCTTGGCCCGATTCTGTTCTTGTTGTTTATAAATGATATTTCTACAGTAATATAATTTTCGAAAATTTTAATGTATGCCGACGATGTAAAGCTTTTTATGTCATTCGAAGAAGCTTCAATCAGATCTAAATACACTTGTTACTTGGTGCGATTTAAATTATATGCCGTTTAATCTAAAGAAATGTAAATACATGCGTTTTTCGAGAGGAAAATCACAGCCAGCTTCCTATACAATTAACAGTTATAGTCTTGAGCAAATGTATGATTTTGTTGACCTTGGGGTTACTATGGACTAAAAACTCAGTTTTAACTGCCATATTAACGTAGCAGTCAATAAAGCTGGAGGCGTTCTAGCATTTGTTAAACGATGGTCTAAAGAATTTAGCGACCCTTATGTAACTAAAACTCTTTACTACATTAGTCAGACTGATACTTGAATACGGTTCTATAATTTGGAATCCACGTTACCAGGTCCACGTGGATCGCTTAGAATCATTTCAAAAACAATTTTTAATATTTGACCTAAGAGATCTTCACTGGGATCCCTTGTATAATTTGCCACGTATACGAGTCGCTTAAAACTAATTAATCTTCACAGCCTTTCTAGTCGGAGGGAAATGCTTGGAATTGTTTTCATGATTAAATTACTAAATGGTTCAATCACAAGCCCGTTACTTTTGAGCGAAGGGAACTTCAATGTACCTTCTCGTCCATCAAGACATTTTAAACCACTTATCTTGAAACAGTGCCGAACTAATTTGGAATTAAATCAGCCTTTTCGTTGTTTGTGTCAAGATAATAACTCTCATTCTGGTACGTTTGATATTTCAGACTCACTATGCAGAATAAAAATGTCAATTATTTCTATCCTAAATACATAGCAACAATTTGCTTTCATATCCTTTGATTCTGATCTTTATTCTTTACAATAACTATTAGCTGTCAACTAATTACACTGGTTTACAGCCAAAATGCACCAGAGACGCCATAGTGAAATTCCTATGTAAAATCACCTCCTAATTCCGAAAATCAAGGTTATTTTTACTTGAATGGTACCGTTTTTGAGATATTTACGATTTACCGTTATTTCAAAAAACAAAAAAGATGGCTCCACTTAATCGTGTATATCTCAAGAACAAATTGAGCTATTCGAAAACGGTTTGAAAAATTTGAGAGCTTCTAAAATTTACTATAATCAGTACATACAAAATTTTTTGCTAGGTCCTGCAGATTCAAACATAGTGAACAATCATTACGGTACTTTGCGAGGAAGCATCTCGAAAACTTTTTTTTTTTATTACAAAAAAAACAAGCTATCAGTGAACAAAATCGATGAACTAATACAAAAGTTATAAGTATTCAAGTAAATATATCCATTTAATACTTAAGTACCCTACAAATAATAGCCTATGTACATATGGTTCTGTCTTAACTCTGTGATCTTATTTTATAATTGAAAAGTTATGTGTCTTGTTTTGAAATTATTTAGATTAGGATTGGTTTCTCTAATGAGAAACCAACAGTAGTCGCCCATCATAGCGACATCCCAGAATCCTTGATACCGACTTTCAATCACTTTCATTTGCTGGTGAAACCTTTCGCCATGCTCGTCACTTTCGTCGCCAAGATTTTGCGGGAAAAAATTTAAGTGGGAGTGTAAGAAATGAATTTTTAAAGACATATTTACTCCTGAAAGAAAATAAAAAAGTAAATTAGATAAATACATAAGTGACACATTAGTATATAATTTTCTTAGGCTGGATTTATCTTTCAATTCAGAACAAATTTTTTGTTTATATTTTTCCCGTTCTTGTTTGTTCGGAACTGGACGATGAATTCAGATTTATGGCTATATATTCTCATGTAAACTTATGTAATATATAATTTATTATAATATGTTTTTTTATTAACCCATTTCCGCATAGTTTTTGATTAAGTCGTTCACTATCATCTCGTAGTTAGGACTTTTGTGTTTGCCTAAAAAAGAAGTAACGACCTTTTCAAAAGAATCCCACGCTGCTGCCTCCACTGGTGGCAATAGTTCTGAAATGGTTATTGGTCATCATTTTCCTTATTTGTGGTCCCACAAAAATCCCTTCCTTTTTTTTTGCTTCTGCAATCTCTGGGAAGATTGTCTTCAAATGTCCAAAGCCTTCACAAAGTTTTTGATAAGGCCGAGCTTGATGTGGAGCGGAGGTAGAACTATTTTTTCCTTCTTTATAAGTGGAGAGTATTCTATGTTATCTACCCCAACTTGAAACTCGATTCGTTCTGGCCAATCCTTTATAATGTACTGGTCTTGACGAGCTCGGCTATCCCATTAGCATAGAAAGCAACAGTATTTTGTGTATCCACTTTGTAGACCACATAGCATTCCAACGACTTTAAGATCGGCACATATTTTCCAATCATGTTCTTCGTATTTGATTAACTTGAGCAATTTTTGCATTATCTCATATGTTTCTTTCGTATTTACTGCATGTGCGATCGGGATAGATGGCTTTTGGTTGCCAATATGCAATAATACGGCCTTTAAACTTAATTTATTGCCGTCTATGAACAATCGCCACTCTTTTGAATCATATGGTTCACCAAATTGTTTGAATAGACCAGCAATGTCTTTGCAGTAACAAACACTGTCCTCCTTCGTATAGTACTTGGAAAATTCTTCGTGGCGAGTTCTATAATATGTTACCTTAACATCGGATGAAACAAATTTAAATTGTTGCATTCGAGAGGCGTGTAGTTCGGCCTTTTCCTTTGACAATTCCAAATCCCTTATCCAATCATTGAGTTGTGCTTGTGACAAAGAATTTCTTTCGTTTTCCGTTTGAAATTCAGTACAACATGATGCCGCGTAATCAGATACTACTGTTGACAATGAAACTGGAACCAAAGTTAAATTTGATTCTGGCAATGCCGCTTCTGTTGAAATTAGTTCTGGTAATGACACTGTAGATACGCTCGCATAGGTTACTTTTCTGGACTTTCCAGCCCCAAGTACTTTTGTTGTACAAATATAGCAGTCCGTTGAATGGCAAGTTGGTTCCCTCCACTTCATTGGTGTAATGAATTTCACACGTCGCCTAAATAGATAGTTTCAGAAATTAGTCAGCTATGCATTAAAAGGGAACAAATTCCTAATTTTTACAACGTACCTTTTTGTTCCGGTTTCCGAAGAAATCAATTCGACTCGGCATGTGGTGCACACAGTGTTCGGTGTCCATGGTTTTTCATTGTTTTTAGGCTCAATTCCAAAACACTTATAGTATGTAACTTTCAAAGGATTTGAAAACACACGTCTCATACTTTTAACAATAAATTGACCGCAGATGAAACAGAACATATCTGGATCATTTGTACACTCAAACTCTCGCGCCCTTTTATTCATTTTTTATTTTTAAGTAAATGACGAGTTATAAACTGAACAGTATCCGGCGAGCCTTGCAGATATTATGAAGGAACAAGGCGCATGTACTCTTATTTATACTTAGATCCAGTAAAAATTCAAGCCTACCTAAACAAAAAGGTTCCCTAGTTCTACAAAGAAAACACTACCTGCCTCAAAAATATGCTCTTGTTTAAAATGTACCTAGGTTTGAGAAAACGACACTAACAGCTTTTTGTATCTAATAACTTTTCGAAAATTTACCTGCTAACTAACTGATATACGAATACTAACACATATGTACCAGTAGGGTACTTAAGCATTAAATGGATATATTAACTTGAATGCTTATAACTTTTGTATTAGTTCATCGATTTTGTTCACTGATAGCTTGTTTTTTTTTGTAATAAAAAAAAAAGTTTTCGAGATGCTTCCTCGCAAAGTACAAATTTTTTCATATTTTTACAAAAAAAATTTTAAAAATCAAAATTCAAATTTTTCAAACCGTTTTCGAATAGCTCAATTTGTTCTTGAGATATACACGATTAAGTGGAGCCATCTTTTTTGTTTTTTGATATAACGGTAAATCGTAAATATATCAAAAACGGTACCATTCAAGTAAAAATAACCTTGATTTTCGGAATTAGGAGGTGATTTTACATAGGAATTTCACTATGGCGTCTCTGGTGCATTTTGGCTGTAAACCAGTGTAATTAGTTAACAGCGAATAGTTATTGTAAAGAATAAAGATAAGAATCAAAGGATATGAAAGCAAATTGTTGCTATGTATTTAGGATAGAAATAATTGACATTTTTATTCTGCATAGTGAGTCTGAAATATCAAACGTACCAGAATGAGAGTTATTATCTTGACACAAACAACGAAAAGGCTGATTTAATTCCAAATTAGTTCGGCACTGTTTCAAGATAAGTGGTTTAAAATGTCTTGATGGACGAGAAGGTACATTGAAGTTCCCTTCGCTCAAAAGTAACGGGCTTGTGATTGAACCATTTAGTAATTTAATCATGAAAACAATTCCAAGCATTTCCCTCCGACTAGAAAGGCTGTGAAGATTAATTAGTTTTAAGCGACTCGTATACGTGGCAAATTATACAAGGGATCCCAGTGAAGATCTCTTAGGTCAAATATTAAAAATTGTTTTTGAAATGATTCTAAGCGATCCACGTGGACCTGGTAACGTGGATTCCAAATTATAGAACCGTATTCAAGTATCAGTCTGACTAATGTAGTAAAGAGTTTTAGTTACATAAGGGTCGCTAAATTCTTTAGACCATCGTTTAACAAATGCTAGAACGCCTCCAGCTTTATTGACTGTTACGTTAATATGGCAGTTAAAACTGAGTTTTTAGTCCATAGTAACCCCAAGGTCAACAAAATCATACATTTGCTCAAGACTATAACTGTTAATTGTATAGGAATCTGGCTGTGATTTTCCTCTCGAAAAACGCATGTATTTACATTTCTTTAGACAAAACGGCATATAATTTAAATCGCACCAAGTAACAAGTGTATTTAGATCTGATTGAAGCTTCTTCGAATGACATAAAAAGCTTTACATCGTCGGCATAAATTAAAATTTTCGAAAATTATATTACTGTAGAAATATCATTTATAAACAACAAGAACAGAATCAGGCCAAGATGGCTTCCTTGTGGAACTCCTGAGGAGACATAAATAACATCGGATTCACAATTTTTAAACACCACTTTTTGTGTTCTGTCGCTAAGGTAAGAAGAGATCTAGCGATTGAGACCCGGCTGGAAACCCAACTGATCCAGTTTATGAATAAGTAAAGAGTGACACACTTTATCGAAAGCTTTGCTGAAATCAAAGTAAGTTTGTAACGGTGGACTTTCCCTTACAGAACCCGTGTTGACAGTCGGAAATCAAGGTAGAGATAGGATTCGTAAGCTGATTGGTAACAATAGCTTCACACACTTTTGGGATGGCAGAAAGCTTTGCTATGCCACGATAGTTCTCTATAGAAGCCTTGCTTCCGCTTTTATGAAGCGGTAGAAGAAACGACTCTTTCCATGCTGTTGGAAAAACACCACACTTTAGTGACAGATTGAACAAATTGGTAAGGGGTTTGTAAATATTGTTAGCGCACTTCTTCAAGAAGCATGTAGGAATCCTATCAGGACCACATTTAAAAGATTCTTTCAAGGTTTTCAGATAAATAAGAACATCATTGGCGCATATAGTTGGACAATTAATTAAATTGTTCCCATGCAGCTCATAGCGATTATTTAGAAAGTCAGAGTTGGTGACGGTAGAATAGTTAGGAGTGAATAATTGCGCAAAGAAATTATGACCCAAAAGAAATAAAAAACGACCCCAAATAAGCTTCAGAAAAACACCAATAAAAGGCTCCGACAAGTGTTCAAAAACCCTCTGAATGGATGAATGAAAGAAAAGCACCAATTAGAGGGCACCGAATGGCGTCTGAGAAGGCTCCAGAAACCCTCAGAATGGAGGAATAAAAGGCTCCGAAAAAGGTTCAGAAAAGCACCAATAAAAGGCTCCGCAGTTCATTTAAAAAGAGTCAAAAAACGCTTCAAATTCATCGAAATCGGACTCATTTCGGACTCTTTTTTATGCGATTTTTCGCTCCATTTGGGCTCTGAAAGAAGCTCATTTTGGAGAGTAAAGTTCTGAGAAATGAGCGTTTTATGGCTCCGAAAGGAGCCTTTTTATGCACTTTTAGTTAGCTGGGATATGCCATCATATCACCAATTCTCTATCAAATACAGAAAAATGTGTACAACCAAAAAAATAGTAGTTTTAGGCATCAGAGTATGCAAATTCAGGAAAGTTAAAGAACATTTAAATTTGTGAGATATGGGTCTAGGTATCTGTTTCAGCAAATATGTTTAACTTAGTGAAAAATGTATGCGAATGCAAATCTAAATTAAACCCCCCCAAGGCCAATTCCTGCGCACGGCCCTGGCTGGAAATATGAAATATAATCAGTAAAGGTCTACACCAAATTAAAAACAGGCTTTCCCATTTTGGAGCTAGTTATCGAAGCGCGTCTTTCTTTCTTAAAAAATGTTTTAATGCGCCTTTCTTTCTTAAAAACTATTTTAATGCACCTTTCTTTCTTAAAAATTATTTTAATGCGTCTTTCAGCCCCTTTCGTTTGATACCCATATTGTGGGGTAATAGTAAGGTTTTTGGCAATCGCATTTTGACCGATAACTCAGTTGTCGATGAATTTATCGAAATATATCGAAGTTGAACTGAAATCTGGGGCCATCCTATATCTGTATGCGAAATATCATAAGTATAGGTGAAGTATATTCAGAGTTATAGGTCAAGTATACCCAGAATTGTATGGGGAAAAAAATATCAAAAAATAATGGTCCTTAGAAGCGTCCGAACCCCTAAAATTAATAAAAAAAAAATAACCTATAACTCCTTCCAGATTATAACATGTCTGCGTGCCAAATTTCATCAAAATCTGCCTTGCCATTCTCACGTGATTGAGTAACAGAAGCAAACGTCTGGACATCCAAACATCGCTACTTTCACATTTATATTATTAGTATGATTATGCGGTATTCATTGGTAACGTTAGGCGGCGTTTCAAGAATTCAATTTTGACAAATTGTGCCAGGATGAATGCAAACGCAAATGTTGATTTGATAAAATATTGTAGGATAATAGTAAGGTTTTTCGGCAATCGCATTTTGACCGATAACTCAGTTGTCGATATAATCGAAATATATCGAAGTTCAACTGAAATCTGGGGCCATCCTATACGTATATATGAAATATCATGAGTATAGGTGAAGTATACTCAGAGTTATAGGTCAAGTATACCCAAAATCCGTCTTGCCATTCTCACGTGATTAAGTAACAGACGCAAACGCACAACGGGCTGAAATCTGGAAAAAGCGGTCAAAAATCAATAACTCGAGATATAATATATGTATATATCTTTACCAAATTTTGCATAAATAGACTATGTGGTTGCCGAAAATGCGCGAAATCGGACAATAACCACGCCCACATTTTAATAATGAAAATATCGAAAAATATAAAAAAAATAAAAAAAAATATATATGTGTATTGCAAATATATTTTGTATTTTTGTTTTTAGAGCTATTAAGAGAACTTAAAGGAAAAAATTCATTTTATTTTTTACACTTTTCGTTTGTGCTTGTCGTTTTTTTATTTACTTTTTAATTTTCTTTATTTAACTTTTTTAATTTTTTAAAATTCTTGTTTTGGGTTTTTTTTGTTTTTAAAACAAACAAATATATATCGCAAAAACATTTTATGTTTTTTTAGACTTATTAAGGGAACTTAAAGGAAATAATTCATTTTATTTTTTATACTTTTCGTTTATACTTGTCGTTATTTAAATTATTTTTTAATTTTATTTTATAACTTTTTTAATTTTTTTTTGTTTTTACAGAAAACAGAAAAATTTACATCGCAGATACATTTTGTACTTTTCCTTTTTTTAATTATTTAAAATAGCAGGGTACCCGGCGTTGCTCGGGATGTAAGATGTAAGTAGTTAGGGGGCCTTTCAAAATCAATAATATACTTTAAGATTTCATATTTATATAATGTTAGTGCCTACTGAAGAATTTACCGAATTCGAATTGAAAATTTTTAAAAAAGAGTATTTAAAACCCGTTTTTCAAAAAATTTGTTGCGGTATTCGTTGGTAATGTTACGGGGCCTTTCAAGAATTCAATTTTGACAAATTGTGCCAGGATGAATGCAAATTCAAATGTTGATTTGATACCATATTGTAGGGTAATATTAAGGTTTTTCTGCAATCGTATTTTTACCGATAACTCAGTTATAGATAAATTTATCGAAATATGTCGAAGTCCAAATGAATCCTGCGCCCATCCCCTTTCGTTTGATACCCATATTGTAGGGTAATATTAAGGTTTTTCGGCAATCGCATTTTTACCGATAACTCACTTATAGATAAATTTATCGAAATATGTCGAAGTACAAATGAAACCTGGGGCCTTCCCCTTTCGTTTGATACCCATATTGTAGGGCAAGTTTAAGGTTTTTGGGCAATCACATTTTCACCGATAACTCATCATCGATAAATTTATCGAAACCTATCGAAGTCCAAATGAAACCTGCGGCCTTCTCCTTTCGCTTTATACCCATATTATAGGGTAACGTTAAGTTTTTTGGCCAATCACCGATAACTCAGTTATCGATAAATTTATCGAAATATATCGATGTCCAAATAAAACCTGGAGCTATCCGCTTTCGTTTGATAGCCATATTGTAATGTAATATAAAGGATTTCGGGCAATCGCATTTTGACCGATAACTCAGTTATCGATAAATTTATCGAAATATAACGAAGTACAAATGAAACCTTGGGCTTTCCCCTCTCGTTTGATACCCATATTGCAGGGCAAGTTTAAGGTTTTTGGGCAATCACATTTTTACCGATAACTCAGTTATCGGTCAATTTATCGAAACTTATCGAAGTCCAAATGAAACCTGCGGCCTTCTCCTTACGGTTTATACCCATATTATAGGGTAATGTTAAGTTTTTTGGAAAATCACCGATAACTCAGTTATCCATAAATTTATCGAAATATATCGAAGTCCAAATGAAACCTGGAGCTATACGGGTCAATTTCAAAAAAAACGTACACAACGAGTTTTTTTTGCTTATTTTTAAAGTTTTTCCAATTCGCCTGTAAGATTGGCCAATTTATGTAGAAATTGATGAAGAATCCGGTGGGACCTTTAGGCTCTCAAAAAAATCAATATTTTTGGTTTTTTTTAGGTTTTCTATGATTTCTATCTTGAGCGTCACACACCAAATATGTATAAAAAATCGCTGAAAATGCAAAAATATTTGAGATTCAAGTTTACTATGTTGTTCTTTTGTTTTTCAAGATTCACTTCTGCCAAAATCACCTTTTCGATTATAAACACAAAATCACGATTCACCTTGATTTTTTTTTTTTTTTTAAGTGACTAGTTATTTACAAATTTTAAGATGAAAATATGTAAATTATTGTTAAAAAGAGACTTGAACTAAGGGGTTACTTGCAAACTAATAGGCTTGTAACAATGTATTTTAAAAAAACTGCATTTATAAGCGTTTTAAGAAAAAAAACTGAGTGTGACGCTCAAGATATTTTGTGACGATCAAGAGATTTTGTTGCACGTAAACAAGAAATAATGCCAAATTTAAAGTGTAACGAAAAAAGTTTATTTTTTACAAAAAGTAAATAAAAGAAAACAAAAATTCTTCAAAAAACAAAAATTTTCATACGAAACTAAACATGTACATATTCTTTGATGTCTTTAACAAAATTTTAAAAAAGGAAGTAATTCTTGAAGAAACTTATACACATACGCGCTTTATCGAGCTTTATTTTCTCGCGATATTTCCGTGCTCTTTCATCCGCCGTTAATTTTGTTGTTTTACTCTTGAAAATTAAAAAATAAAATCAAAATTAAGCATTTTAAGCAATATGTATGAAAAGTGATGCTCATGAAATGTTTGCCTATTTTTGGTTTTTTCCGTAGGCAATTTACTTCCCAAATTCACAAATTATAAAAAAATGAGTTGAGACCATGTAAACAATGATTGTCAACTTTAATTTTTTACATTTAATATATTCACTTTTAAAAAAATTAGCGTGACGCTCAAGAATTTTTATCGCGCCCTTACCATGGTGTTCACAAAAACTACGCAAATCCACACTTTTTTTAATAGTTTTTGTTTTCGCTTTTTCACTATTGTAAGAATTAAAGTTTGTACTTTTCTTACGTTATTTACTTTATTTAAATGAAAATTGAAAACTGCTAATATTTCTTGATTTATAAAAAAGTGACGCTCAATGTAAATTGTGGGGACAACTGTTCTTTGCAACGCCAAATTCGCACTAATTAATTTTTGACAACTGTATCAAATCAAAACAAAAGAAAGATACCCAATAATTCGAAAACTGTTATTAAATGTTGCCCAGTAACTTTTTTCTTGATTTTATTTTATTTTGTTTACTAAAAATTCTAACGGGGGGCACATGCTTTTGTATGAAAGGAGTCAGAGGGAGAAACAAAACACCATACTGAATAAACAAAAAAACAAATATACAAATTTGAGAATTATGTTTTTTGTTACATATTCCTCGGTGATCACTGTCCCATTTTTGTTTTTTTTTTTTTAATTTGTTTTTTACCTAAAATAGTAGTGTAAAGTGCGGGGACACAAAAATTGCGTTTTTTTTTTAAATTGACCCATACCCTTTCGTTTGATACCCATATTGTAGGGTAATTTTCAGGTTTTTGTGCAATAACATTTTCACCGATAACTCAGTTATAGATAAATTTATCGAATTATATCGAAGTACAAATGAAACCTGGGGCCATCCCCTTTCATTTGATACCCATATTGTAGGGCAAGTTTAAGATTTTTGGGCAATCACATTTTCACCGATAACTCAGTTATCGGTCAATTTATACCCATATTATAGGGTAATGTTAAGTTTTTTGGAAAATCACCGATAACTCAGTTATCGATAAATTTATCGAAATATATCGAAGTCCAAATGAAACCTGGAGCTATCCCCTTTCGTTTGATACCCATATTGTAGGGCAAGTTTAAGGTTTTTGGGAAATCATATTTTCACCGATAACTTAGTCATCGGTAAATTTATCGAAACCTGTCGAAGCCAAAATGAAACCTGCGGCCTTCCCCGTTCGTTTGATACCCATATTGTACGATCTTTCTAACCTGTAGGCGTGCCAAATTTCAACAAAATCCGTCTTGCCATTCTCACGTTTTTAGGGACATCCAAACATCGCTACATTCACATTTATAATATTAGTAGGAACGATTATTGCCTTCTGAAGAATTTACCAAATTCGAATATTTTGAAAATTTTGAAAAAAAGAGTATTTAAGACCCGTTTTTCAAAAATTTTATTTTGCGGTATTCATTTGTAACGTTACGGGGCCTTTCAAGAATTCAATTTTGACAAATTGTGCCAGGATGAATGCAAATTCAAATGTTGATTTGATACCATATTGTAGGGTAATATTAAGGTTTTTCTGCAATCGCATTTTTACCGATAACTCAGTTATAGATAAATTTATCGAAATATGTCGAAGTCCAAATGAAACCTGGGTCCATCCCCTTTCGTTTCATACCCATATTGTAGGGTAATATTAAGGTTTTTCGGCAATCGCATTTTTACCGATAACTCACTTATACATAGATAAATTTATCGAAATATGTCGAAGTACAAATGAAACCTGGGTCCATCCCCTTTCGTTTGATACCCATATTGTAGGGTAATATTAAGGTTTTTCGGCAATCGCATTTTTACCGATAACTCACTAATACATAGATAAATTTATCGAAATATGTCAAAGTACAAATGAAACCTGAGTCCATCCCCTTTCGTTTGATACCCATATTGTAGGGTAATATTAAGGTTTTTCGGCAATCGCATTTTTACCGATAACTCACTTATACATAGATAAATTTATCGAAATATGTCGAAGTACAAATAAAACCTGGGTCCATCCCCTTTCGTTTGATACCCATATTGTAGGGTAATATTAAGGTTTTTCGGCAATCTCATTTTGTCCGATAACTCAGTTATCGATAAATTTATCGAAATATATCGAAGTACAAATGAAACCTGGGGCCTTCCCCTTTCGTTTGATACCCATATTGCAGGGCAAGTTTAAGGTTTTTGGGCAATCACATTTTCACCGATAACTCAGTTATCGGTCAATTTATCGAAACTTATCGAAGTCCAAATGAAACCTGCGGCCTTCTCCTTACGTTTTATACCCATATTATAGGGTAATGTTAAGTTTTTTGGAAACTCACCGATAACTCAGTTATCGATAAATTTATCGAAATATATCGAAGTACAAATGAAACCTGGAGCTATCCCCTTTCGTTTGATACCCATATTGTAGGGTAATTTTAAGGTTTTTGTGCAATAAAATTTTCACCGATAACTCAGTTATCGGTCAATTTATCGAAACTTATCGAAGTCCAAATGAAACCTGCGGCCTTCTCCTTACGTTTTATACCCATATTATAGGGTAATGTTAAGTTTTTTGGAAAATCACCGATAACTCAGTTATCGATAAATTTATCGAAATATATCGAAGTCCAAATGAAACCTGGAGCTATCCCCTCTCGTTTGATACCCATATTGTAGGGCAAGTTTAAGGTTTTTGGGAAATCATATTTTCACCGATAACTTAGTCATCGGTAAATTTATCGAAACCTGTCGAAGTCCAAATGAAACCTGGGGCCATCCCCTTTCGTTTGATACCCATATTGTAGGGGAATATTAAGGTTTTCGATAACTTAGTTATCGATCAATTTATCGAAATATATCGAAGTCCAAATGACACCTGGAGCTATCCCCTTTCGTTTGATACCCATATTGCAGGGTAATTTTAAGGTTTTTGTGCAATAACATTTTCACCGATAACTCAGTTATCGGTCAATTTATCGAAACTTATCGAAGTCCAAATGAAACCTGCGGCCTTCTCCTTACGTTTTATACCCATATTATAGGGTAATGTTAAGTTTTTTGGAAAATCACCGATAACTCAGTTATCGATAACTTTATCGAAATATATCGCAGTCCAAATGAAACCTGCGGCCCTCCCCTCTCGTTTGATACCCATATTGTAGGGCAAGTTTAAGGTTTTTGGGAAATCATATTTTCACCGATAACTTAGACATCGGTAAATTTATCGAAACCTGTCGAAGTCCAAATGAAACCTGGGGCCATCCCCTTTCGTTTGATACCCATATTGTAGGGGAATATTAAGGTTTTCGGGCAATCGCATTTTGACCGATAACTTAGTTATCGATCAATTTATCGAAATATATCGAAGTCCAAATGAAACCTGGAGCTATCCCCTTTCGTTTGATACCCATATTGTAGGGTAATTTTAAGGTTTTTGTGCAATAACATTTTCACCGATAACTCAGTTATCGGTCAATTTATCGAAACTTATCGAAGTCCAAATGAAACCTGCGGCCTTCTCCTTACGTTTTATACCCATATTATAGGGTAGTGCTAAGTTTTTTGGAAAACCACCGATAACTCAGTTATCGATAAATTTATCGAAATATATCGAAGTCCAAATGAAACCTGCGGCCTTCCCCTTTCGTTTGATACCCATATTGTAGGGCAAGTTTAAGGTTTTTGGGATATCATATTTTCACCGATAACTTAGTCATCGGTAAATTTATCGAAACCTGTGGAAGCCAAAATGAAACCTGCGGCCTTCCCCATTCGTTTGATACCCATATTGTACGATCTTTCTATACCTATATGAGAAATATCATAAGTATAGGTTCAATATACTTAGAGTTATATGGAATAAAAAAAATTTCGAACAGTAATGGTCCCTAGCAGGGTCGGAGCCCCCAAAATAATAAAAAAAAGCCTATAGCTCCTTCCAGACTATAAACTGTAGGCGTGCCAAATTTCAACAAAATCCGTCTTGCCATTCTCACGTTTTTAGGGAACAAAAGCAAACGTCTGGACATCCAAACATCGCTACATTCACATTTATAATATTAAATAGTAGGAAGGATTATTGCCTACTGAAGAATTTACCAAATTCGAATATTTTGAAAATTTTGAAAAAAGAGTATTTAAAATCCGTTTTTAAAAAATTTTATTTTGCGGTATTCGTTTCCTTTCGTTTTATACCCATATTATAGGGTAATGTTAAGTTATTTGGAAAATCACCGATAACTCAGTTATCGATAAATTTATCGAAATATATCGAGGTCCAAATGAAACCTTTAGCTATCCGCTTTCGTTTGATACACATATTGTACGATCTTTCTATACCTATATACGAAATATCATAAGTTTAGGTTCAATATACTTAGAGTTATATGGAAAAAAAAATTTCGAACAGTAACGGTCCCTAGCAGGGTCGGAGCCCCCAAAATAAAAAAAAAATAGCCTATAGCTCCTTCCAGACTATAACTTGTAGGCGTGCCAAATTTCAATAAAATCCGTCTTGCCATTCTCACGTTTTTAGGGAACAAAAGCAAACGTCTGGACATCCAAACATCGCTACATTTATATTTATAATATTAGTAGGATTTTTTTTAAATTTTTTTTGGTTTAACAGAAAACTAAAAAATATGTATCGCAAATATATTTTGTATTTTTGTTTTTAGAGTTATAGCTATAAGACACTGCAAACCAATATAAAGAAAAAATGCATTGTGATATACCTATTATTAAGAGAAATTAAAGGAAACAATTCATATTTTTTTTTAATTCTTTTTTAATTTTTTTTTTTGATTTACTCTTCAGTTATAAGAACGAGTTTGTCCAAAGCCGAAAAAAATTGTGTTGTTTCTTGGTCAACATCATCATC
The DNA here is from genome assembly GCA_951509765.1 of Sphenella marginata. Classification (NCBI taxonomy): domain Eukaryota; kingdom Metazoa; phylum Arthropoda; class Insecta; order Diptera; family Tephritidae; genus Sphenella; species Sphenella marginata. The sequence continues at coordinate 30,870,653 of OX608078.1, read as the reverse complement.
ATCATAACTGTCATCATTAGTGTCATGATTGTCTTCGCTATTTATTACATCTAATTCCTTTGTGCTAGAAATTTCTGGTATTGAAAATAATTCAATAACTGCAGATGGTAATGGATTTTTGTTTTTAGACGCGAGCTTAAATTATAACTCGCCATATGCAGATATGCAAATTCCTGTAAGAACGAGAACGGCGACCTGGTGACTGATGTTCAGAGAATACTAGAGATATGGAGGGATCACTTCTCTGCCCTTTTAAATGGAGAAATTGAGCAAGAAACCAGAGAAGAGCTCGAACCCGAACCCACAATCGAAGACGACGAAATTGACGTCCCAGAACCCGACTATAATGAGGTGCGAATAGCAATATCCCGGTTAAAAAACAATAAAGCAGCTGGCGCTGATGGTTTGCCTGCTGAGCTATTCAAGCATGGCGGCGAGGAGCTGGTAAGGCGTATGCACCAGCTTCTGTGCAGAATATGGTCGGATGAATGCATGCCCGAAGATTGGAATCTAAGTGTTCTTTGCCCAATCCACAAAAAAGGTGATCCTGCAAACTGCACCAACTACCGCGGAATCAGCCTTTTGAATATCGCATATAAGGTCTTGTCAAGCGTATTGTGCGAACGATTGAAGCCTGACGTGAACAGACTGATTGGACCTTATCAGTGTGGCTTCAGACCTGGAAAATCTACCATCGACCAGATTTTTACAATACGTCAAATCCTGGAGAAAACCCGTGAGAAAAGAATCGACACACACCACCTCTTTGTTGATTTTAAAGCCGCTTTCGATAGCACGAAAAGGAGCTGCCTATATGCCGCTATGTCTGAATTTGGTTTCCCCGCAAAACTTATACGGCTTTGCAAAATGACATTGAGCAACACCACCAGCTCAGTCAGAATTGGGAAGGACCTCTCCGAGCCGTTTGAAACTAAACGAGGTTTCAGACAAGGTGACCCCCTATCGTGCGATTTCTTTAATTTGATGTTGGAGAAAATAATACAATCTGCAGAACTCAACCGCGCTGGAACAATATTCTATAAAAGCGTGCAACTGTTAGCATATGCTGACGACATTGACATTATCGGCCTTAACAACCGTGCCGTAACCTCTGCGTACTCCAAACTAGAAAAAGAAGCGGAAAAAATGGGTTTGGTGGTGAACGAAGGCAAAACGAAGTACATGCTGTCATCAAGCAAAGAGTCAGCGCATTCGCGCCTTGGCACCCACGCCACTGCTGGCACCAAAAAGTTCGAAATAGTGAAGGACTTCGTTTACCTTGGATCTAGCATAAACTCCAACAATAATGCCAGCCTAGAAATCCAACGAAGAATTGCTCTTGCAAATAAATGCTACTTTGGACTGAGTAGGCAATTGAAAAGTAAAGTCCTCTCTCGACGCACGAAAATCACACTCTACAAGTCACTCATCGCTCCCGTCCTGCTATATGGTGCAGAGGCGTGGACACTAACAACATCTGACGAGGCTGCATTGGGAGTATTCGAGAGAAAAGTTCTGCGAAAGATTTATGGGCCTCTACGCGTTGGCGACGGCGAGTACCGAAGAAGATTTAATGATGAGTTGTATGAGCTTTACGCAGACGTCGACATAGTACAGCGCATTAAAACACAGCGGCTTCGCTGGCTAGGCCACGTCGTGCGAATGAACGAAGACGCTCCAGCCCAGAAGGTATACTTATCGGCACCCGCCGGTGGAAGCAGAGGAAGAGGAAGACCACCACTCCGATGGAAGGACCAAGTGGAGACCGACCTGCGATCTCGTGGGGTCTCCAATTGGCGCCAGTTGGCGCAAAGAAGAAATGACTGGCGAGCTATGTTGGACGGTCAAAATCGCTCAGGCGGTTAGATGGCCATTTAAAGAAGAAGATATGCAGATCTTATGTGTCCATAGAGCGGTAAAAAACATCGTGCATCATGGCTATTCGGTTACATGTTCGACTGTTTCTGTTTCGCGGTTCGGAGGCTTCTTCTGCAAGCATTCTTACAGGTAAAATACTATTTTCAATGATCGCGGAGCCGTGTGCAGCCATGCTTAGCCCTAAATCCAGACTGCAAAAGTCAAAGCAACTGTTTACTCTGAACGTGGTACGTGATTTGTTCGGAGATCAAGGCTTCAAAGGCTTTGGACATAGCAGGCAGTATGCTTATAGGACGGAAATCCGAAGGAGTATTAGCAGCCCTCTTCTTTGCAATTGGCTGAACCGATGCAACTTTCCATTGATTAGGAAACGTCGTGATACAATGATTTATAATATGAGTTACCGTCCCAATAATATACGGTAGAACCATTTTTACAAATTTAATAGGAATCCCATCATCTCCAACAGCATTGGATTTTATATTAGCTATACTTTTAATGACGTTCAACTCGAATACCGTTGCAAACTCAAATGCATCACCAAAATAACAGATGTCATCACGAGGCACAAAAGCACGCCGAGTTGCACCATATGAAGGGCACATAGTAAACGCTTGATTAAGCAGGTCAGGGTCCAAAGGACAACCTTTGTCATTCTCACTACCACATACACGCAAGCGTTTAAGGTTACGCCGTTAGATATTTGAAGGCAGGGTGACGTCGAGTTTGGCTACATAACACTTGCGTTTTTCGCTTCTAATGGTGGAAGTTGCATTGTTTCTGGCAATTTTGAACGACGTCCAGTTGTTCTGATTAGTTACCTTTTTCCATTTAGACAGGGCTATGTTACGTACTTTAATGGCTCTTAATACCCTCGCCGTGAACCAGGGGGAAACCGAGGACTTACTCTAACTATGCCGTATCGGAACATGCCTATTAAAGAGATTTAGCAGGTTGTGGTTCAAAAACTCAAGCTTATCATCAACACTCGCAAGACACCAACAATCACACCAGTTCACTGAACTAACATCATCAGCCAATGCGTTTACATCAACGTCAGACTCACATTGTCTAAGATTAATATCAAGTGAACAGAACATTAAATCGTGATCAGATATAATAGTCCGGTAGGCTGGGCGTGCAACTGCTGGAATATCTTGTGGAAGTAGAGGTGTTAACTACGGTGCAGTGAAATAACGCCCAAGGAAAAAACGCCCATGGGTGTTATTTCCCACTCAAAAGAGAAAAAATGCCCATGGGTGTTATCACATTTTGCTGATGGGTGTTATTTCCGTTTTCGAAGAGAAATAAAGCCCACGGACGTTAAAAACGAATTAAAACAAGCTGATTCAAGAATTAAGTATATGGTTTTCTTTATTTCATTAAATTTTACATGCAGAATACCGCAACCTCTAGAATTAAAAATTATTCCCTTTATGTTATCTTTATTGCCAATTCAGAAAGGTGTTCTGCACAAAAATACCATGGATCCCGTGGCATGTTGCAGAGAATTATTTATCATGGCTAAGCTATTTTCCCGAATACCACAACTATTGTTATTTAGAGCCATTTTTGGCTTATATTTTAATTTTTGTTTTATATTATACAAGACAAGAACAACTATAGGTTGCACAAGTTTCTTTTTGCGATACGCTGAGAGATACAAGGAAATAAGCAGGCCACCGATGCTCACGGATAGCTCTTAAAGTGCGGTTGCGATCAAGAGGACAGTGAAATTTAACTATTATTGTACTCTTATCACTCGATTTATTATCATTATCATCATTGGCTGCCTTCGATTTAGTAGAGCGAAAATGTCTCTTACTTGTGGCGCCAAAAAATGGATGGACATGCAAATAAATTAAACAAACTCTTAAGATTTTCTCCCTTTGTATATGGTATACCAAACACAACAGCATCAGTAGCGAAGTCATAAACAGCTTTGCTTAGCTGCCCATTAGCTGTTTGTTGTTGCAGTTCTTCAATTGTTTGCTGCAATTTTAGTGCATTCTCCTCAAGGGCGGCAAATACGTGCTGCGAATTCGTTCGTCTTAGCGCTGAGTAAAGCAATCTCTTCGTCGACTCTCTTCGTAATGGATTTCTCAAGCTCCGTGATTTTATTTGAGAGACTCTCAAATCGCGAGTCAAGCCTATCGAATTGCGTTGTTAACTTTTCTTCTATTTCCCGTAATGCAGTCAAAAGAGAAGAGGTGATTGCCCTCTCATCAAGTTTAGCTGCCTTTGCTTGCGGGGAATGTTTGCTCGCTCGACGTTTGAGGGATGCAGGGGGAAGTGACATAACGCGAAAAATATAAACAAATGCGACAACTAAACTTCACAAAAAAAGGTATTTTCTTGTATTTCGATTGATTCCTGCCTGCCTACTTCTTTAGCTTAACCTAGTCGATCATATGGAGGCCATATATCAGCACGACTGGATTTTGATTCCAGCATCATATTTGTGTAAACTGATTTGAAAGCCCATTTTCGAATAAGAAACAGAGGGATTGTATTGGAGATTTGGGTATAGGGGAAAGTGGAGCTTTAAGGCATTGCTTTATTTTGCCACAATTTTCAGGACTTTTAATAAGTTCTTTCAAAATGGAACCCATTTCCTTTTGCTGCGATATTTCGGCTGCATGTCGGGCTGCCTTTAAAATTTTAATTGGGTCATTTTGTAACTGCTCACTCACTTTTGAAGCCGGCTTGTTTTTAGATCGGTCTGACAATTTGGCAAGGTCAGAGGTTGGTCGGCCACGTTTCCCACAACTTGCATTAAATACAGTTGTCCTTAACCAGCCGTTACTCACGCACTTGTTTTAGGACGCGGTTACTCGCGGGGTGAATTTTTCACCCCAAACTAAAATGTATCATATCTTGGAAGTGTGAATAACTACAAATCCGCAACCGTGTATGTAATAACATGATGTCGTAAATATAATGACTAATAGTTTCTTTTATATAAGGAAACTTTTTTATTGAGTAATTGTATACATAAGAAGAACGTATATAAACTTAAAATATAAGACTTAAACTTAAAAATATTTCATTTAGCGTAACTAAAAAACAAATTTTCCTTTCTTAGGAAATAAATACAATGAACATAAATTATTTATTAATAAAACAAGGAAAAACGAAACTTAGTTTAACGTCGAAAAATCCTTACATTTTAGTATAGAAACTGGTATCACTCTTTTTTTACGCTGTTACTCGCGTAAGAGTGATACTGATTAGCGTGCACTGGTACATAAATTACATCAAAACATTAAGTTATTAGAGCATTCATGGAACTGGTGCAAGTATTAACAAAGATATGACAAAAAATTAAAACAGTGGGGTGAAAATTTCACCCCGCGCGAGTAACGGCGGGTTAAGTGTGGAATGAGGAACTGCGAATTCATCCATTCAAAATTTTTCTCCATAAACAAATCCTCACTTTTCTTAATTTTTTTGTACCTATCTCTTATTTAGAAACAAGCTTATTCACCAACTGACCAAATGTTTAATATCCTCAGAATTTACGTTTGATTTTTCAATATGCATTTTATTTAATATATAGTCTACCCCGCTTCCCTTTTCAGCATCTTCTAAAATTTCTTTCCTTGTAAACTCAGCCATACTCGTGTTTTGTGCAAGTCGTTTTATGTTGTAACTTTCATAAAATAAGCATATGTATAATAATCGAAACACAATTTTACGAAGCAATTATGAATTACTATGCTTAATGTGCGTGCGATAGCAAGCGCTCTACTACTGCCTAACTGTAAATATCTCGGCTCATACAAAAAAGCGCATAGTTGCGCATTAACAGAAAAAAGTAGATAACCCAAAGAATACTTGAAAAAAAAAATATTTTAAATATCTAGCGGGGATCGGCACTCGGCGTGGCCTCCCTATTGGAAAAATTTTAAAAATTTCTATAAATAAAGGGGAGATTTTGTTATATCTGCCTTTTCTTAAGCAGGAATTGGTTCAAACTAAATCAGTACGATATCCACTAAAGGCTTCAGCATAAAATGCTGATTTTTTTTTACTCATATCTGTATCTCGCTATTTGAAGTGCAAAATGATTGCTATGCCTGAGTAGATGCCCTTTATCTAACGAAATACTCAAGCACAATCAAAAAAATTTTACTCAGTCCTACTTTGATGTTTCTAGATTTTAAAAATGTTCTACACTTGCCCCACTTCTGATACCGACTTTTGGCACCTTTTTTTTTAAATCCAGCCCATTGTGAAACGTCTGGACATTCAAACATCACTACCGATAACTCAGTTATAGATAAATTTATCGAATTTCTATTGAAATATCATAAATATAGGTCAGGTATATTCAGAGTTATAGGTCAAGTATACTCAGAATTGTATGGGGGAAAAAATGTCACAAAATAATAGTCCCTAGAAGCGTCCGAACCCCCAAAAGTAATAAAAAAAAATCAGCCTATAACTCCATCCACACTATAACCTGTCTGAGTGCCTAATTTCATCATAATCCGTCCTACCATTATCACGTGATTGAGTAACAGAAGCAAACGTCTGGACATCCAAACATCGCTACTTTCACATTTATAATATTAGTATGATTATTGCCTACTGAAGAATTTACCAAATTCGAATATTTTGAAGAATCGTCCGAACACCCAAAATTAAAAAAAAAAATTGCTTATAACTTCTTACAGACTATAACTTGTCTGAGTGCCAAATTTCATCAAAATCAGCCTTGCATTCTCACGTAATAGAGTAACAGAAGCAAACGTCTGGACATCCAAACATCGCTACTTTCACATTTATAATATTAGATGATTATGCGGTATTCATTGGTAACGTTAGGGGGCGTTTCAAGAATATAATTTTGACAAATTGTGCCAGGATGAATGCAAACTCAAATGTTGATTTGATACCATATTGTAGAGTAATAGTAAGGTTTTTCTGCAATCGCTTTTTTACCGATAACTCAGTTATAGATAAATTTATCGAAATATATGGAAGTCCTATTGAAACCTGGGACCATCCCCTTTCGTTAGATACCCATATTGTGAGGTTATAGTAAGGTTTTTCGGCAATCGCATTTTGACCGATAACTCAGTTGTCGATTAATTTATCGAAATATATCGAATTCCAAATGAAACCTGGGGCCATCCCCTTTCGTTTGATACCCATATTGTAGGGTAATACTAAGTGTTTTAGGCAATCACATTTTGAAAGATAACTCAGTTGTCGATTAATTTATCGAAATATATCGAAGTCGAAATGAAACCTGGGGCCATCCTATACGGATATGCGAAATACCATAAGTATAGGTAAAGTATACTCAGAATTGTATGGGGGCAAAAAATATAAAATAATAATGGTCCATAGAAACGTCCGAACCCCCAAAATTAATAAAAAAAATAGCCTTTAACTCCTTCTAGACTATAACCTGTCTGATTGCCAAATTTCATCATGATCCGTCTTGCCATTCTCACGTGATTGAGTAACAGAAGCAATCGTCTGGACATCCCAACATCGCTACTTTCACATTTATAATATTAGTGTCACACACTACGGGTGGACGATTACGACGGAAGTGTAAACCTGTTAGAAATAACTCACGCAACACAGATTTAGCTTTAAACGTTCGAATATAGATATTATTTTATTTAAGTAAAATTTATTAACATAAAATATAACGCTGTTTTACATTCACGACACGACTTGTCAGGATACGATGCGAGACTGCGCTCGTTGAACTTATCTATGCATGGTTATCTTGAGATCGTCAGATAAATATTATATTGTTGCCAGATCGTGTGACAGCTCGGCCAATTCTTGCGACAAATCGCCCTCGATTTCGGAGCTCGTATCTAAATCGTCAAACTCAGGTGCGTGAATACTGAACAAAACTTTTTGTTGGTGATTTGCATACCGGGTATATCGGTGATAAGATAACGATCTTTGTCTAAAACTTTTGATACGATATACGGACCTCGGTATCGTGGTTCTAATTTCTTGGATTCGCCTGTTGCTGTAGGTTCGTTTTCGATCACAACAAGATCAGTTTCGGCATATTTCGTAGGTTCAGCATGTCGTTGATCAAATCTTTTCTTCCATTTGGCTCGTTCTTCGTTAATATTTACCACGGCTTGTTCGCGTTTATTTGCTAATGGTATCGTAGAATTAGTTTCGGGTATGTCGTCTTGGATATCAGCGAGTGGTTGGTTTGGTACGACATCACGAATATTAAAATCGAAGACTAACTCGTTCGGACAAAAACCGGTTGTTGAATTACGTTGGGAGTTGATAGTCCACTGAAGATCGGTGAGATGTAGATCTCAGTCTTTTGGGTAGGTAAACCAAAATAACTCGACATTTCGTTTAACACGGTTAGTACGGGAGCGGTTTTAGTGCTTCTTACGGCTTTCACGATTAGGAATTTCGAGAACGCGTCGGATATCGCTAATACGTAAGTATTACCACGTTTACTACGTACGAACGAACCCATATGATCGATATGTATCAATCTGAACGGTATAGGTTGTGTCGGGCCGAAATGCATTCGTCCTTCGGACTTTCCTGGATGATGTTTTTGGTAGCAGCAAGGTACACAAGCGGAAATATAGCTTTTCACATAACGACGTTTGTATGCGTTGTATGGTTTTTTCGAGCGCGGGATGACCCGCGTCATCATGACACGATTTCACGATTCGCCAGCGTGCGGATTTTGGCACAACGAATAAATGTCCATTTGGTGTTTTACGGTAAAGTCTATGATTTTTAAGCTCGAATTGCGATTTAAGTTGTTTTTCATCAGGAGACAGGGTTTCGGCTGAGTGCGTCCACATGAGATAGCAAGCTACCTTGGCGATGGAAACACTCAAAACTAAATTCCAGCAGCCTAAGCCACCAGCGAGCGATTTTCGGTTTGATTTCTTTGTTGTCACTCATTTTCGCGAGCGCGAAACAATCAGTAATTAAACGGAACGATTTTCCAAGAACATACATTCTAAAACGGTTAAGAGTTTCTACCACGGCAAGCGCTTCTAGCTCGTAGCTATGATAGCGGCTTTCGACATCGGTACAGTGACGACTGTAGTATGCGACGGGTTTCCAGTTTTTACCATCATTCGATTGTAGCAATACACCCGCGAGACCAAGACGAGAGGCATCGGTATGTATTTCATGTTGAGCGTTTAAATCGTATAGCACAATCACAGGTTCACTGATTAGTTTTGAATGATTTTTGTTGTGTCTCACCCCATTCAAAGTTATTGATTTCACTTTTATGCAGTAAGCGCGTTATCGGTTTGGCAATGAATGCATAGTTCGGTATAAACTTTCGGAAGAATCCGGTAAGTCCTAAAAACCTACGGACTTCGGTTACATTTTTCGGCGGAGTAGTCATTTATCGCGATTACCTTACGTTTTCCCGGTGTAATTCCGTTTTCGTTTATTACGTGGCCCAAATACTCGATTTCAGTTGCGAGAAACTTGCATTTGTCCATTCGGAGAGTTAAACCGTTTCGTTTTAAAATATGTAGGAATTTTTCTAGTCGTTCCAGTAATTCGTCTAATGTCTTACTAGGGTTGATTATGTCATCCAAGTAAGCTAATGCTTCATTAGGCGGCATTTGAGCAATTATTTTGTCCATCATGGATTGAAAATAAGCAGGCGCGTTAACCAGTCCGAACGGCATTCGGTTATACTCATAATGACCGTCGGTGGTTACAAAAGCGGTATATAGTTTCGAATTTTCTTCAATCTCGACTTGATGATAACCGGTACGTAGATCGAGTGTAGTAAAATTCTTTTTCTCCACTAGAACTACGGGAGATGCGTGCGCAGATTCGCTAGGACGTATAATTTCGTTGGTCAATAGCTCACTTACGATTTCCGACACAATTGTGCGTTTAGCGACTGGAACACGGTAGGGTTTAAGATTTATTGGCGTATTTGTTTTTAATTCGATTGTCGCAAACTTTCAAATTTTTTACGATCACTCACGTTTAAATCATTTGTGATTTTAATATTTTGAATTTGCTCGATTCGGCATTGATTTTTTCGATAATTAACCGTTTACCCTCGCAACAAAGTACGTCTCTACCTAGCCAATATTTGTTCACACAACATTTCATCTTCGGTTAAGAGAATGTCCGTCGGAATTTTATTGCCATCGATTTCGATAATAGCATTTAATTTTTCGGTACACACGTATTGTCCTCCAGCAAAACCCTGTAATGTCGTTAGGTGCTTTTGTGGAAGTCCAATACTACGCGCATATGTTTTTCGAATCAACGTATGACTACTTCCGGGATCAATAAACGCGACGGTCTCGTTTTCGTTAACCTTGATCACTTTGTTAATTTGTTTATCATTTGTAACTTTCTCGATTTTATTAATTGGATTGTTTACTTTCACTGGGCACTCGGCAGTTTTATGTGTAGTACGTTTACATTTTTCGCACCGCGGTTTACGTTGAGGCTCTTTGCAATTTACCGAGTAGTGCCCTAGCTTAAAACAATTGTAGCATTTCACTTTTTCTAAAGCTACCGGCTTAGAATTCAACTCGTTTTCGAGTTGCGGCGGTTTTCGATTTGGAAATTTTTCTTGCGGCATCTTGCTACCGATTTTAGGCGGAACGGATTTTACTTCGTTATAAACACTATAGTTTGTTATATCACGGAGTAAATCTTGACAACGCATATATTCGTTGGAGATTTTCTTTCGTAGATCGGGATCGTTTACACCATTGATGATATGGCGACATATACTTGCATCGGACAGACCACCCTTGGCTCCTAATGCAAGCATGCGGTAATAATATTCTTGACCGGATTCGTTATTATGACGTTTTGACTGTGCCATCTTAAGATGTACATCAGCTTCGTTTATAATACACGGAAAGTCTAAGGTTTTCAACGCGTTTAATAAATTGTTTTGAATTTAGCGATTTATCCGACGACGGATCAAAATACGGTAATAACTCGACTATGTCGCGAACGTTATCACACGGATTATAATAGTGCGGTACTGCCGGCGAAGCACCATATCCCTGCATATACGGAGCAGACGGATATTGTGGATAGCGTTGATTTGTATATTCTGCGTTTGAAATAGGTATATACTTTGCGGTGGCGGAGTCGCTGAATGTAAAGTTGGCTGCGGTCCAAACGTTACATGTCTCGATCGCGAAAAATCTAAGTCACCAAAACTACTCGGATTTTGCGCGGTAGTCCACAGAGAATTTAGACTACTAAACGGTATTTGCGTTTGCGCACATGCATATGTACTAGTTGTTGCTTGATTATTTTTGGCAGTTGTTTCTACTGCACTTATTGGCGACGACGACATTGGCGGCTCAAAATTCAGCTCACGTTGTTTACTTCGACTTTCAGACATAAATTCTGTTATTGTTTTTTCTAACGTTGCAATGCGTTGTAACACTACAGTGCCATTGTCACTATCGGAAAAATTGTTTTCACTCAGACGTTCAATTAATTGCCTTTTGGTACCAGCAAAGGGTAAGCCTGCAACACGACACTTCTCTTTTAACTCACACACTTTCAATTTATGTAGAGGCATTTTATTTCGTTTTTGTTTTGATCACTTCGTTCTTGTTTGTTGCACTATACGCGACAGATATATTTGAAACAACTTCGATTTTCGTATAACATTTTTCGGTTACGATTCAATTTTTCGGATATCGGATACACATGTAGATATGTATTTCGTGTGCATGTACATATGTATGTATATATGTAGATACACGAACGGCGTTTTACGACTGCGTTCGACTATATGCGCGTTGGATTGTTCTCGATTGTTCACGCGTCTAATTGAAATTTACATACATACGTTCGTTTTTCGTTGTACCGATCGGCTTTCCAATTAGCGTAGCTTATGTATGGCTGTGGAACTATGCGAGTTGCTACCAGTGGAGCCCCATTTATAACGGCACTTTTTTATGAGTCTTATGCGTAAATTCACTAGCCCCTTCTGAAAATGTCACACACTACGGGTGGACGATTACGACGGAAGTCCAAACCTGTTAGAAATAACTCACGCAACACAGATTTAGCTTTAAACGTTCGAATATAGATATTACTTTATTTAAGTAAAATTTATTAACATAAAATATAACGCTGTTTTACATTGACGACACGACTTGTCAGGATACGATGCGAGACTGCGCTCGTTGAACTTATCTATGCATGGTTATCTTGAGATCGTCAGATAAATATTATATTGTTGCCAGATCGTGTGACATTAGTATGATTAAGGTTTTCGTATGAATGGAAAAATCTACCACAACGCATAAATAAATGTATAATTCCATTAAAGTGGTGTCACTTAGCGCCACTTCACAACGAGAGAAGCTCAATAACTAAGCAAAAGTAAGAAGATCTACAAATTTTGAAAACTACATTACCAAAAGACTATCACAAATACAACGAAGACTTACCAAACTAGTCCCTCAGTTTTAGAGATATCTTTGTCGGAAGCAGTAAGATCGGACCGATACAACGCATAGCTCCCATATACTCGATTGTTCCGATAAACAGGTTTTGGCCCATAACTCTTGCAATTAAAAAGTTAGGAACGTAAAATTTTGCGGTTTGGTACATACTATATATGTAACGTATGTATGTGGTAAAAATCATCCAGATCGCACCAACATAACATATAGCTCCCATACAGTCGATCGTTCCGATAAATGTGGTTTGGGCTATGTATCTTCAAATTAACAGCTCCGAAGAGTTTGTACCAATTGTGAGTGAGGATCGAACACTTAAAAAAGTTATGCATACTCATGAAAGGTATAAAGCCTTCGGCACAGCCCTTTTCATACTTGTTTCTCTATAATATATACATATTATAGAGTGGTTTTCTTGTTTTTTGCGCCTGTTTTATGTTCGTTGATTCTTATACCCAGCTGGCGTTTGGTAGTGCCAATATAATTTTTACCACACGCTTCATTATCGCGACCATTGCATTTAATTTGATAAACTACGTTACTTTGTTGTTCTTTTGTAATTTGGTCTTTTGTTCTGGAGGGTAAATATGTCTTTAAAAGTTCACTTTCTGCAGTCACATTTGAGCTTTTTCCGGAAAATCTTGGCGACGAAAGTGACGAACATGGCGAAAGGTTTCACCAGCAAATGAAATTATATGAGAACTGATATCAAGGATTCTGGGACGTCGCAATGATGGGTGATTACTGCTGGTTTGTCATAAGAGAAACCGATAATAAACTGAATAAGCGTCAAAGTAGAACACATAATTATTTCGACTACATAGTAAAATCAAATTAAGATAAAGATTGTTAGAATATAGTATGAACATAAATAAATTTAAAAAAAAATAGAATAAAAAAATATTTTCAATCTAAAATGTTTTTAAAATTAACTAAAAACTGCAAAATAGTTTCTCCTTGTCCTGAAGATTTATTAGTAGGAACTCTCATAGGCATTACAGTACTTGGCAAGATTGATATGTATAAAAACATTTGCGACTTCCACCTATCGGGTCCAATTTTTTTTTTTGAACATTTGGAAATTGATTAAGTAACACACACATAAAATATCAGCGAAATCGGTCCATAATTACGATTTTGAGTTTTTATTACCGCGATCTCAGCCCCACCTAGCAGAATTTTTTTTTCGAAATATTTATTTTCATCGTAGTAATACTTGTTCCGAATTTTATACAAATCGGACCATAAATGCAAATTTTGGAAATATAGCGACCCACGCGACACCTATCGTAATTTTTATTTTTTTTTCATAATATTGCATTGCCATCGGGACCTGACTATGGTGAAAATTGCAAGATCCTAGCTCAACAGGAAGTTGGTTTAAAATCGAATGCAAAAATCCGCGGACAGATTCGACGAAAGCGACCTAATAAAAACATTTTCATTCATAAATTTAACTTTTAACTCAATAGAAACAGAGCATAGCTAGATATTTCACTGTTCTTCACTCGTGCCATACATACGTTTGGAGGTGTACGTTGAAATTGCGCAACCTGGGTATTTTTATTTGATCGTTAATAACTTACGTAGGTTTGCATCGATTTTCTTTGATAATAGCTTATCTTTTTTCTAACTAAACAGAACTTTACATAAAGAAAAAAACATTTGGAAAAAAAGATGTGGTTTTGGAATGCTACCCTCGCAAAGAGTAATTTTTTTCATATCTATATATGTAAAAATGAAATGGTGTTCAGTTGTAACGCTAAAACTCGAAAACGGCTGAACCTAATTATATACTTCCTTTGGAGGGTTTCTTTGTTATTACCACGCGCAGGTCATGTATTAAAATCAAAACAAAATATTAGGGGGGCGTGGTACTTCCCATACAATTTTATTAATTTGGCTGTTATATTTTGTGGCTATGTATGATACAATTGCTATGTATGATAAAATTGGATCTATTTATGCGAATATTGGTTGTTGTCTTTGTCGTCTATGTTTATCTTCACTACTGCGCTGTAGATGGCCAGAACGTCAGATGATGCTAGATGGTGCACATCAACACACACACACGCTGTACATAATTGCCTTTGTTGCTGTTTACATTAGTACGGCAATCTATATCTATATTTATTCTTTATATGCATATAAAAATGAAATGGTGTTCAGTTGTAACGCTAAAACTCGAAAACGGCTGAACCAAATTATATACTCACCACCAGATGGCGGTGTTAGTCATGAATTGGTACAAAGTTAATTGAACGAAAAATTCTTTATTTGAAAGCTTTTCACGTTACTCTTCGTATTGCAATCGAACATGCAAAATTTAATGCGCGTTGGCCCATTGATATATGTACATACATACATATCTTACTAATATACAAAAACGTAAGAGTGTGAGTGACTGAATTTTTGTGACTCTTTCACGTCTAAACTAATGCCTCGAACTTTACGAAATTTTGCACACTAATTCTTTGGAGTACAGAATAGAAACACGCATAATTATATTTCGATATATTTATCGATAACAGAGTTATCGGTCAAAATGTAGTTTTACGTAAACTTTGGATTATTCGCAGAAAATTGGTATCAAACGGAAGTGGAAGAACACCGTTTTCATTTGGACGTTGGTTCACTTCGATATATTTATCGATAACAGAATTATCGGTCAATATGTGGTTTCGCGTAAACTTTGGAATATCCGCACACAATTGATATCAAACTAAAGGGAAAAACGGCAGCTTTCATTCGGACTTTGGTTCATTTCGATATATTAATATTCGCACAAAATTGGTATAAAAAGAAAGGGGAAGGCCACAGGTTTCATTTGGACTTTGCTTCATTATGGACGGCTGGACCTAAATTTGGAAGGTAGATTTTGTATCCGCTCGAGATGGTTATACGCTAAAAAAATAAAGGCATCTGGAAAGGTTTTGGAGATGACCCTAAAAATGTTGACCAGGGTAACCTTATAAAGTGTTCTTTCAATATGAGCCCGTTTTCGAGATATTGGTCAAAATGTCAACCAGGAGGGGCACTCAATCAAATGAAAGGTGTTGACAAATGATTTAAAATTTTTTAGCTATTTTCTAATATAAAACGAAGGTTTTTAGATATTAACAAAAACGTGGACCAAAATTGGAGCTGGAAGGTTTTTGTGAGCAAATGGGTCTAAAATGGAAGGTCTGCATGAGAGTTTTAAAATGGAGTAATTTTAAGTCCTTTTGGGATTGGGATTGAGAAAGGGACAGGTATATGGATGACAATTAAAAAGCAATATGAAAAGACAAAAGCATATGAAGAGGATGGACGGAGAGAAAGATGTGGAGCTGAAATTAGGAGGGCGACTCACATATTTTAAATGCAAACAAGTTAATGTTTGGGCAGGACAACGTCTGCCGGGTCTGCTAGTTTTTTCATAAAAAAACAAAAATCTGAAATGATGAGCTAATAGATATCTCGGATACTATATTATATATTAAAGGGAGCCATCTTTTTGGTTCGAATAAAATTCGGAACAAATATTACTACGATGAAAATAAATATTTCGAAAAAAAAATTCTGCTAGGTGGGGCTGAGATCGCGGTAATAAAAACTCAAAATCGTAATTATGGACCGATTTCGCTGATATTTTACGTGTGTGTTACTTAATCAATTTCCAAATGTTCAAAAAAAAAATTGGACCCGATAGGTGGAAGTCGCAAATGTTTTTATACATATCAATCTTGCCAAGTACTGTAATGCCTATGAGAGTTCCTACTAATAAATCTTCAGGACAAGGAGAAATTATTTTGCAGTTTTTAGTTCATTTTAAAAACATTTTAGATTGAAAATATTTTTTTATTCTATTTTTATACCTTTCATGAACATGAAATGGTATTATAACTTTGGTCTGTTGTTTGTAAGTATGAGAAAAAGAAGAGATAGACCCACCACTAAGTATACCGAAATGATCAGGGCGACGAGCTGAGTTGATTTAGCCATGTCTGTCTGTCCGTCTGTCCGTCCGTCTGTTTGAACGCAAACTAGTCCCTCAGTTTTAGAGCTATCTCGATGAAATTTTGCAAGCAGGCGCCATTTTGCATAGGATTAATCATTTGTCGGAACCAGCAAGATCGGACCGATAGAACGCATAGCTCCCATACAATCGATTGTTCCGATAAACGGGTTTTGGTCTCTAACTCTTGCAATTAAAAAGCTATTAGAGCGAAATTTCGCAGGTTTGGTACATATTATATGAGTAATGTGTGTAGTGAAAATCACCTAGATCGGACCAACATAACATATAGCTCCCATATAATCGGGAGCGTGTCATTATTCTGTATTACAAAATTCTGGGTGACAAAATTCTGTAAATTGCAAAAAAATTCTGCTTGAACAAAATTCTGCTTTTTAAAATTCTGCTTTTTAAAGTTCTGCTTTTTTAAAATTCTGCTTTTTAAAATTCTGCTTTTCAAAATTCTGCATGTTTAATGCGGAAATTCTGCTTTATTCAAGTTTTGTGATTTTCGTCATATAAGAAGTAACAAAATAAACATTTATTCCATAAATATACATATATGTTTAAGTGATAACAATATTTTAGTTTAACCAATTACAATATTTTTTGCAATTCTTTTTAAATATGTATGTACTGTGACTTAATTCATTTCTTTTCTTAAAAGTTCTTCGCAGCTGTTTGTTTTTTTTAATTATTTTCCTTTTTTTCTAACTCTTTCTCCATTTTCTATTCTTGCTATTTGAGTTTTCGCTAAAATAAGTTCCTTTTGCAAACTTAGCACAAGATGGTAAAATTGCGAGCTTCTTCTTCCAACAATAAGTTTCAGCCGGCGATGCCACGCTTCAATATTGTTTTGTGTTCTAGGAAATTGTAATTCCTCATTTGTGATAGAAGTTGTCATCTCTATGTAATATTTGATTGCAAACATATGTACATACCAATGTATAACTGTTGTCAACTATAATTAATGTAGGTATGTACATATGTACGAATATGTTAAAAACAATGGGGCGCATATACTCAAATTGTGTAAAAATTTTTACTAACTAATAACCATTCCTAAATTTGACAATGAATATCCCACAATGTTCTGTATTACAAAATTCTGTATTAAAATATAATGTTAACAATGTTAAAGAGGTCATGTAATTATTTTGAAAAAAGTGCGCACTTTTTCAAAATAATTACATGACCTCTTTAACATTGTTAACATTATATTTTAATACAGAATTTTGTAATACAGAATTTTGAAAGCAGAATTTTAGAAAACAGAATTTTAAAAAAGCAGAATCTTAAAAAAGCAGAATTTTAAAAAGCAGAATTTTGAAAAGCAGAATTTTGTTTTTAGAATTTTGTACATACAGAATTTCGACACCAACCCATATAATCGATAGTTTCGATAAATGGGTTTTGGGCTATAAATTTTGCAAATAGAAAGCTAGAAACGTAGAATTTTGCAGGTTTGGTACTTATTATATGAGTAATGTGTGTAGTGAAAATCATACAGATCGGACTTACATAACATATAGCTCCCATATTACCGATTGCTCCGATAAATGTGGTTTGGCTATGTATTTTTAAATTAAGAGTTTTGGAGAGTTTGTAAGTAATTGTAAGTAAGGAGCGGACACTTAGAAAAGTTGTGCATATTCATGAAAGGTATAAAGACTTCGGCACAGCCGAAGACAGCCCTTTCCTTACTTGTTTTTTTTTTAATTCATACTTTCATTCATGTTCATACTATATTCTAACAATCTTTATCTTAATTTGATTTTACTATGTAGTCGAAATAATTATGTGTTCTACTTTGACGCTTATTCAGTTTTTATCGGTTTCTCTTATGACAAACCAGCAGTAATCACCCATCATTGCGACGTCCCAGAATCCTTGATATCGGTTCTCATATAATTTCATTTGCTGGTGAAACCTTTCGCCATGTTTGTCACTTTCGTCGCCAAGATTTACCGGAAAAAGCTCAAATGTGACTGCAGAAAGTGAACTTTTAAAGACATATTTACCCTCCAGAACAAAAGACCAAATTGAAAAAGAACAACAAAGTAAAGTAGTTTATCAAATAAAATGCAATGGTCGCGATAATGAAGCGTGTGGTAAAAATTATATTGGCACTACCAAACGCCAGCTGGGTATAAGAATCAACGAACATTAAACAGGCGCAAAAAACAAGAAAACCACTCTATAATATGTATATATTATAGAGAAACAAGTATGAAAAGGGCTGTGCCGAAGGCTTTATACCTTTCATGAGTATGCATAACTTTTTTAAGTGTACGATCCTCACTCACAATTGGTACAAACTCGTCGGAGCTGTTAATTTGAAGATACATAGCCCAAACCACAGTTATCGGAACTAGGGTTGCCATTCGTACTGATTTTGGTAGTACTTTGCTGAATTTTGACCCTAAAAGTTGATGTGTACTGATTTTAAGTAAACTCAAAATCAGTACTGATTTTTGCATGTTCTTGAAAAATTCTACTGATTTTTGCATGTTTTTGAGAAATTTGTATTATTTATTAAAAATGAAATGAAATTGACGACGAAAAATTGCAATCAAAGCGGCGCAAGTCAATGGCGCCACCATCGCCAACAGCGCAATTGCACGACGACATGCAGCGTTAACGTTCTTTAACGCAAGTGACAGCTGTTAGTTATTTTTTCACAAATATAAGTTCTATTTGTTAAAGTTTTCTTCTTTTAAAGAAATTATATGCTGGAACAACTCGGTAAATATTTAAACAAGGAGCACCTAGATTCTTAGATACTTATATGTATATTATTTTCAAAGTGGTTTCATGGTTTCAGATTTAATGGCATCATCTGGACCTTCGAGCGTCGATTCTGGTTGCAGTAAGCAGAATCACAAACCCGACTCATTAGAAGCTGACTGCCAAAAAAAAATGCCGAATGTAAATAGAAGAGGAAACAAGTTAAATGATGATTGGATGCAAGATTTTAGCTGGCTGAAGCCGAGCAGAGATGTATTTAAGGCAAAATGCATAGCTTGCGGATCTGATTTTTCCATACTCAACGGAGGCATAACAGATGTTAAAAAACACATGAAGACAGCAAAACACCAAAGCAAGCTAACATCTTTTTCAAAACAAAGATCGGTCACGTATTATTCAAAGGGGAACATAAAAAGCGCTAGGGCAGAAGCAGCTTTTACTTATCATACAATAATACATAGCCACAGTTATAACTCAGCAGATTGTTCAAGTAAGCTTTTCGCAACACTTTTTCCAGATTCCGCTGTAGCTCAAGAATTTTCCTGTGGGAGAACTAAATGTACGAAGATTAATTCTAATTTGCTGGCAAAGTTCTCGGTAATGACAATAATTGATGACCTAAGTAAAACTCACCCATACTCTGTATCTACAGACGCGTCTAATAAGGGTAACATTAAAACATTTCCAATAATTTTAAGGTACTTCAGTAAAGAGAAGGGCCTTCAAATAACACTTTTAAGCTTCTTTCAGTTAGAGTCGGAAAAATCTCAAGTTATATCGAATATGTTAAAACTGAAGCTGGAAAAAAGTGGTTTAAGTTTGCTCAATGCAACAAGTTTTTGCGCTGACAATGCTAGCGTCAATTTTGGAAAAAATCAAAGCTTATTTGTTGAGCTAAAAAAAGAAAATCCTGGAATGTTGGGAATGGGCTGCTTATGCCACGTTATTCACAATTCAATTAAAAACTCTTTGCAGAATCTTGTATTTGATGTGGAGGTTATTGTTATGAAAATTTATAATCATTTTAGCTCATCTACGAAAAGGACAGCTAGCCTTAAGAAAATATTTGAATTTTGCGACCTACAGTGGTGCGAAATGTTAAGGCATGTGCCAACTCGGTGGCTTTCTTTAGTACCTGCCATGGAGAGGCTTTTGAAAAATTTTGAAGCAGTCAAGTCATACTTTACCTCTTTGGAATGTTGTCCGCCAGTCCTTAAGCAATTTTTCGAAACAACAAGCAATAAAAAAGCTGGAAGAAAACAAGAATTTAGTAATAATAGACATGTTCAGCGTTATGAAAGTTTTGCGCGATAAAATTTATGAGCAAAGAGAGCAAGCTTTCTACGGCTCAATTGCAGATAGCATTTGCAAGAAGAGGGATGACATGAAAGCCGTTAGGTTATTTAAGAAAAGGGCTGGTGCGTTTTTAGTTTCTATTGAGACCTATCTACAAACCCATTTCGACTTTAATAATAATATATTTGAGAAGTTAAGTATATTTCGCTTAGAATCAGATACAGAATTTCAGAACTTTAAAGATATTTGTGAAGCTTTTTCCATAAACAAATAGACTATGATTGTCTCTTTGATGAGTTTGTAATGCTTAAGGGTTTCCTTCCTAGGGTAAAAGAAAAATCAGTAGAAGGAAAGTGGATGACATACATACCTTAATAGCGGTAACTACCCAAACTTCGAGAAAATATGTGAGTTCATATTTTCCATACCACATTCGAACGCTGCAACGGAGCGTTTATTTAGCCTCATGTTCAATAGTTGGCGAGATGATAGAAATAAACTTTGCTTGGAAAATGTTGAGCGCGAATTGCAGGTTAAAACAAACTACAAACTTATCTGCCAGGAATTTTATAACTTTTTAGGAACTGCACAGGGTATAAAAGTAACTCAACAAGTTCAGAAAGGTGATAAGTATTCGAATTAAGTTGTAGTTCATTGCGAAAATTTATTAGTTTTAACAAAAAAAGTACACATGTTTATAAATTCATCTATGTGTTCATTTATATATACATATGTACATATGTATTTATATAATATGTAATCAAATAATATCTTAGCTTCAAGCAAAAAAAAGTTTACGAAAGACTGTTTTTTAGACGTGAAATATGCTTATATTTATTTTCTTTATAGTTTATTTTTAGTTATGTCCATTAGTTTTATAGTAACGGCGCAGTAATATGTACCTAAATAAATATTTTTAAGCCTGTTAAATAAAAAATAAACTGTTTGTACAAAATATTTCTTTACTTGTACCGATTTAATAGGTGAAGTACTGATTTCACTGGTGTTGTACTGATTTTTAAAACGCACGTACTGATTTTTGATCAAAAAATTCTGGCAACCCTAATCGGAACAATCGACTGTATTTGAGCTATATGTTATGCTGGTGCGATTTGGATGATTTTTACCACACACATACGTTACATATCTAATATGGACAAAACCTGCACAATTTTACGTTCCCAGCTTTTTAATTGGAACAGTTATGGGCCAAAAGCCGTTTATCGGAACAATCGATTGCATGGGAGATATGCGTTGTATCGGTCCGATCTTGCTGGTTCCAAGAAATGATTAATCCTATGCAAAATGCTGCATCGGAGTGGTGGTCTTCCTCTGCTTCCACCGGCGGATGCCGATAAGTATACCTTTATTCGCACGACGTGGCAAAGCCAGCAAAGCCGATGTGTTTTAATGCGCTGTACTATGTCGACGTCTGCGTAAAGCTATCATTAAATCTTCTTCGGTACACGCCGTCGCCAATGCGTAGAGGCCACAAATCTTTCGCAGTACTTTTCTCGAATGCTCAAAATGCCGCCTCGTCAGATTTTTATAGTGTCCACACCTCTGCACCATATATACGGTGACCAACCGTCCTGTATTATACGGGACAGTCCTGTATTTCGAACACCTGTCCTGCATTTTTTCAAAAAAAATACGGGATGCAAAAAGTCCTGTATTTCGATCAATGTCCTGTATTTTTTAAGGAAAATGTCCTGTATTGTAGTGTATTTTATACATCTTGGTAGAACTATTAAAAAATTGCTAGTTATAAAGCATGAAAATCACTAAAATAATGACGCGAAAAAATATTGAACATGTGGCATTACTTTGTAATCCATCAATTTAAAAGTGATAAACATTGAACATGTGACAACTGCCCAACCATGCATATCGGAATAAAGTGTCATCGTTGAAAAGTATCGGAAACAAAGTATTCGCCAATAAACAAACAAAACTGTGATATCATTATACATAGTTCATTGCCACATCCCTAAATACAGAAAAATTGCTGGGTAAGTTTTATTTCGTCTTTTATTTATAATTGTCTCGGCAGCGACAAGAAAAAAAAGAACGACCGAATGTACTAATACGATGCATATATTGCAGGGTTTTAATACCTGATAAAAGAGGATTAAATTACAAAGATGTTATACAGGAAAATTCATATAGCATTAGAGACTTACTTATTCGTCCTCTCCGTACGAACGTTTCCGAAAGAAAAGAACGGAAAACGAACGAACGTCATTTTTAAACTAAACAGAGTTGCATAGAAAGTAGTAATAAAGTTTACAAACAAGTATATCGATATTTTTAAGCATTGTAAATGGAAAATATAAATCATCAAATAGTATGGACTTAAGGTCCGTAATTAAAAATGAATATTTAGGTTTTATCGGCAACATCCTCCTCTCCGTGATTCGGTTCGCCGCCGAGAGAATCACCCTTTACATCGAGAACGGCAATCTTTGATGCAGGCCTCCGTAGATTTCCAGTCACGGTTTTTACCACCGCCGATCTCACCTGGCCGTCTGCAGACTTTGTTACCTCCGAAACTAGTCCCCGCTTCCATTGCCCACGACTTTCATTATCGTCGCATATGATGACGACGTCTCCAACACATATTGGTTTCACCCGTTTAAACCACTTTGTGCGCCGTGTTAGGGTTGGGAGATACTCTAGAACCCACCTCTTCCAGAAAGTTTGCATCAACTGTTGTGAAATGTGCCACTGTTTTCTTAAACACAGCTTCCCCTGAGGCTCAGGTGTCTGAACGAAATTCGGGCACCCCAAGAGAAAGTGGTTCGGTGTAAGCGGTTCGTCATCCACACTATCTAGTGGAACTTGAGTAAGTGGGCGAGAGTTAACTAGATTCTCTGCCTCAATCAGGAGACTTTGGAGAGTTTCCACTTGAGGTGCCTTCTCCTTCAAGGTAAATTGCAATACCCGTTTTACCGTCCGTACCATCCGCTCCCATACTCCACCCGCCGCGGGATTTGCCGGAACATTAAAAATCCATTCGAAGCCTCTGCGACAGCACTCCTCGCCAATGCCCCTCTCCACCTGGACCCACATCTCCTTACTGGCTCCAACAAAATTCGTCCCCCGATCGCTCCTGATGCGGATAGGAACTCCTCTTCGGTTGATGAAATTGCGTAACACGATGATTGTAGCGTCAGCTGACAATTCTTTTGCCAGCTCGATGTGAATGGCCCTTACCGTAAGGCATGTGAAGATTGCGACCCATCGCTTTTCATGGCGACGTCCGATGGATACCATGACAGGGCCGAAGTAGTCGACGCCTGTATACGAGAACGCTCTTACAAACGGCGTAAGCCTGTCTTTGGGGAGTTGACCCATTTGCGGAGTTTCGGGTACCGCCATTAAATTTTTGCACAACTGGCAACTTGCCTTTACGGACCTCAGCAAGCGACGTATACTTGGGATACAATATGCGTAACGTATTGCGGCAACGGCAGCTTCAAAATTGTGGTGGTGGAATACCTCATGGTAGTGTCTTGCAATAAGCCGTGAAAATGGGTGATCCTTTGGTAAAATTATCGGTCGCTTGGTCGATGGCGCCACACAACTTGCATAATCTATGCGACCACTCAAACGCATAACACCCTCTTTATCCAGCATCGGACACAACTTGTATAAGGAACTACTTTTCTTAACAGATTGCCCACTGCGCAATGCCTGCATTTCCTCTGGGAATGCAGCTTCCTGCATTCGTCGACAAATAAACGCTTCTGTTTGCTTTATGCATGGTGCTGCTAATGTTGTTGGTACCGCGAAGACTTTTTTTTGTGACAATGCTTTAAATTTTAACAAAGCATATCGAAGCCACGACAGAACTCGAAGAAATTTATGCAAATTCGTGTATTTCTGAAAGGGAATGCAAATATTTTGTAAATTAGTTGTGTACAATGCCTTTGATCGTATCTCTGTGTCATTGTGATTCTCGTCAAAATCTTTGGGCATTCTAGGCCAACACTCTTCATCCCTCTTCAAGAATTGCGGACCGCTAACCCACTTGCAGTTAGGGTTAAACACTTTTGGGCGAGTCGCATCATCCGCCGGGTTTTCGCTACCCGATACCCATCTCCAGTGAGGCACCTCTGATGACTGCAGTACCTCCGCTATGCGATGTGCTACAAATTGTTTATAATTTCGAGCATCTGACCTTATCCACTGGATTACGGTCTTTGAGTCCGTCCAAAATCTTATCATTCTGGGATTAACTTCATGGCTGCTAATGATGGCTTCTTTTAACCGTACACCTAAAACTGCTGCCTGCAGCTCTAACCGTGGTATCGATAACGGCTTAAGCGGGCTGCACCTCGATCTTCCAGCAACAAATACCACATCCGTGTCACCTTCGAAGCTAACACGCCAGTATGCGACTGCCGAGAACGCCAGCTCGCTTGCATCTGTGAATATGTGCAGCTGGATGTCAGCTCTATCATCGAGAAAATGTAAATGATAGCAACGCCTTAATGTCAAACCTTCAATAGTCTTCAAACCTGTATACCATTCAAACCATTTTGCGTATATATCGTCAGGAATTGGTTCATGCCAATCTACGTTGCGTTTCCATAAATGCTGTAGCAATACCTTGGCGCAGATGGTTGCGTTGCACAATAATCCGAAAGGGTCAAAAATGGACATTAAAAGGCTTAACATCTCGCCCTTTGTTGGTTTTCGAGTGCCATCTAATACGGCCTTTGGAACTCTGACAAATGAGAGCCGGAAACAAAAATAATCATCCTTTGGACTCCAGTGCATTCCCAGCACTTTCTCCGTAACACTTTCACCCTTGTTAGTGGTTATTTCATTTTGCGTGCATGGCGCTGCACTGCTTGCTACTGATTCCATAACCGCTTCAGAGTTGGAAATAATATTCCTCAACTCGAATCCGCCCAGACCGTGTATTTTGATAACCCTTTTTGTAACGCTGACAGCGTCTTCAACTGCATTGAAGCTATCCATATAGTCATCAACGTAATGACGTTCAACTACAGCGTCAACAGCCCTCGGATATGTACTGCGATATTTTTCAGCATTCAGATTTTTTACATATTGCGCTGAACACGGTGAGCCGATTGAACCAAAAAACATAACGCCCATTACATACACGTCTGGAGGTTTATCGATATTACCTCCTCTCCATAGGAAACGCTGAGAGTTCTGATCTTCTTTGCGTATCAGCACCCTATGAAACATCTCGCGAATGTCTCCGCAGACGGCTACTCTACCCTGTCGGAATTTAAATAAAATAGACAACAGTAATTTGGGTTGGTATGATGATGGACCCTTCATCAACGCACTATTTAATGACACGCCGTTTGCTTTAGCAGCGGCGTCAAAGACCAATCGACGTTTGTTCCCTTTATTTGGGTTACTTGCGGCAAAATGTGGCAAGTACCACGTACGACCGTCGACTTGTTTAGCTTCTACCATTGACAACTTCTTGGCATAACCCTTTTCTACATATTCGTTTATTTTATTACAATACCAGTTACAATAATCTACATTATTTAGCATTTTATTTTCAATTTGTTGCAAACGTTTTACTGCAACCTCATAGCTATCTGGAAACTGCACTTGATCGTCGCGCCACAGCAATCCGGTCTCGTACCTACCATTGGCAAACTTCGTTGTGCTTTTCAGCAATTCTTCAGCTCGTATGTCAGCGTCGGATCGCAATAATGGTAACGTTTTAACTTCAAATTGTTCAGCTGCAAAATACTCCGTGATTTGGTTGTTAAGTTCGTGCCACTCCGGCATTTCGTAGTCCACATGACCGACAATACCATTGGCTGCATTCTGCTCATTTGACCCAAAAATAGTCCATCCTAGCTTTGTTAAATGGGCGGCAAATCCTTCGTCAATATTCGATACACTTATTGGCCTTATTAAATTTGTGTGCGGCAATCCAATTAATAGTTGTGGAATTGCATTAACGTAGTCGAAAATATTTTCTTTCATCAGCTGTTCTTGTTGACAGGTGAATTCGCATAGATTCAAACTTTGCTGTGGTAAGTATAATTTTTTTGTTGTTCGAACATCCCTCATTTCATATGTTGTCGCTCCAACAAAATTGCCTGCTATTTCAACACACACTCGCCGCGACTGTTCGCTCGTTGTTTGGTTGCCAATCCACTTCAAGCGAAGCAAGTCAGCCTTCCCTTTGACACCAATAGCGTTGGCAACACTTTCTTCAAGTAATGAGATTTTCGCCCCTTCATCTATGAACGCAATTATATTCACCTCACCCTTCGGCCCTTTCAAAGTGACTGGCAAGTATTTCAACAATGTTTGTGGTTGTTGTTGGCATGACAAGTTCGATGTTTGAAGCGAAGAAGAAGAATTATGAAAGCAACTGACCGTCGCCACTGAGATATTTTCTGTGTTGACACTTTTGTCATTGTTTTTATTTGCATCTGTTTTGTGCAACATTCTATTGTGGAATCTATCACAAGATTGTAATCCACATACACGGCGTTTTGAACATTGCTGCAAATTATGGCCCGATTGCAAACACGCAAAACATAAATTGTATTTCTTTACTATATTCCATCTAGCCGAATAATCTGACGCTTTGAATTGTTTGCATTGAAACAAACTGTGCATTTCGCTACACAAGAAACACTTTTGATCACCTTTGCTGATAGACAGAACTGTTTTTGCTGGCGGTTTGCTTCTGAAGCTAGGATGTTCATTTGCAGAGGATTGTTTTGTGGGCATTACATCTGTAGCCATTGATACGTATAAGGCGACGTGCTGTAGCCAATTGCAAAAATCCCTCACTGTGGGATATTGCTGCCCCGAATTTAGCAAGTGTCGCGTCCATTCTTCCCTCTTGTTAAAGGGCAACTTGGCCACTAATTCCTCAATTAATATGGGGTTGTTCAAGTGAGGTGTAGCTCCTGAACTTTCGAGGAACGCGGTCAAGTTCGTTACCATTGTGCTAAAACTCAGTATATCGGAAATCTTTCCGCTACTGACAGCAGGGTGTGCTCTTGCTTTTGCGATCTGGCTTCTGACAAGTAATTCCGGCCGCCCGTAATGATGTTCTAGAGCGCTCATAACAGCATTCACGTTCGAAGGGTGAATTAAAAGCGTTTCTACCTGTTGACGTGATTTACCTTTCAATGCCTTTTGTAGGCAAAGCAGATTTTCTAGGTCGGTATACGCGTATAACCTGGTTGTTTCCCTGAAGGCTACTGAAAACATTGGCCATGCTTCTGGCGAGCCATGAAATTCAGGAAGATCGTGTACCTTCCGAATGGGTGGTTGACTGGTAATGGCTAATGGCAAATTACCGAAATGACTAATTGGCACGGCAGGTATACCTTGACTGTTGGCAGAACTAACATGACTGATTGGCACGGCAGGTGTACCTTGACTGGTGACATAACTAGCATGACTGATTGGCACGGCAGGTGTACCTTGACTGGTGACATAACCAGTGGCTGGGTATGTTGAGCGTACAACAGTTGACGGGACATTCCATTGGGTCAGTATACACAGAACTGTGGGCGGTATAGATGCCGTTGGCAGAGGCACCACCATTGACGTTCGCGCTGGCAGCGCTACTCATGGATGAGGCAGTGTATGCATTGAATGCAAAATTGTGTGGAGTACTTATAGCGTTTGACGTGCAACCAGCTACTGTGCTGATGGCGGGGTTATTGGCGGATACAGCTTCCGCATTTTGGGAGGTAACAATTGGAATGGTACTTACGGCTTGTTGGCGGCTAATTACGTTATGTAGTTCTTGTTTCTCCTTCTCTGATGAAGCTAGAGACATTTCTAGTTGACTTATTTTTTCAAGTAGATCATCCACAGAGGTTTTGTTGGATATGACTGTGCGGTCGAAATCCTCGCCACTATTTTCGCCGGTGTCGGACATTTCTGGAGTTTCTGATTGTTCCTTGGAGCGCAAATTGTAGGGGTTTTGGCGTTGGGTTTTCTTATGATTGCGGCCACCAATTTGTGATGCTTTCATTGGTACACCACCAAATCGCGTGGAATAAGTATTAAAAGATAATGTCGCGGCAGCGACAAGAAAAAAAAGAACGCACGAATGTACTAATACGATGCATATATTGCAGGGTTTTAATACCTGATAAAAGAGGATTAAATTACAAAGATGTTATACAGGAAAATTCATATAGCATTAGAGACTGACTTATTCGTCCTCTCCGCACGAACGTTTCCGAAAGAAAAGAACGGAAAACGAACGAACGTCATTTTTAAACTAAACAGAGTTGCATAGAAAGTAGTAATTAAGTTTACAAACAAGTATATCGATATTTTTAAGTATTGTAAATGGAAAATATAAATCATCAAATAGTATGGACTTAAGGTCCGTAATTAAAAATGAATATTTAGGTTTTATCGGCAACAATAATAGTTATTTATAAAATTAAATTATTTTAAAGAACTGCAAAGGCGCAACTTAGCATGCATCCGAAACGTAAGTGTACTTTTAACGACGAGCTGCAGAAGGAGTTCCCCTTTATTACAGGAACTAAAAAGTCTACTGAAGTTTACTGTGAAAAGTGCAAAGCGGTGTTTTCAATTTCAAATTGAGGGCGGTCTGATATTCAGCAACATCTAAAAACGCAAAAACCTAAAACTTCAATTTCTGCAGCCGCATCTAGCAAAACATCGAACAATTACTTTGGTAGGAACCTGGGCTTTCCATACTGTTCAACACAATTTTTCGTTCCGTTCAAATGACTGCACAAGCAAGCTTATAAAAAGTTGTTTCGATGAGAAGTTTGGCTGTGCTCGCACAAAGAGTGAGGCAATTGTGTGCAACGTTTTGTCACCATATTCTATTGCACAGACTAAAAGTGACTTGCAACAAGTTAATTTTGTTACCGTTTATATGGATTGCTCGAATCATGGGGGCTCTAAAGTTTGCCCTATCTTGGTCAGGTACTTCAGCCCCCAAACTGGGATCGTAGTGAAAATAATAGAATGTCAGGAGCTTCCTGGTGAAACATCGGCCATTCTTTCAGAGTATATAAGTGCAACACAGGATCGTTTTGCAATACGTAAAAAATTACTTGCTCTATGCGCTGACAATACAAATTGCAACTTTGGGGTTTCGGGTAGACATGGGACTAACAATGTTTTTGTTAAATTAAAAAGATCTACAGGGGAAGATTTAATTGGGGTAAATTGTGCCGCGTTCTAAATAATTGTATTCAAACATCGGCAGAATATTTACCTTTCGATATGGAGGTTATTGTCGGGAAAATTTATTCCTTTTTTTATATGTATATATACTGTTCGTCTGGAGAAGCTTAAAGGAATTTGTGAAAATTCAGAGACAGAGTATCGAAAACTTTTGGGGTTTAGCAAAA
The DNA here is from genome assembly GCA_951509765.1 of Sphenella marginata. Taxonomy (NCBI): domain Eukaryota; kingdom Metazoa; phylum Arthropoda; class Insecta; order Diptera; family Tephritidae; genus Sphenella; species Sphenella marginata. The sequence goes on along the minus strand of OX608078.1, from coordinate 30,840,903 downwards.
CAAGGTGGTTGACGCTCAAGCCTGCCCTTGAAAGAATTTTAAAACTTTTTATTCCTTTGAAAGAATACTTTCTAACTCAAAATAAAATTCCCTCAGTTTTGTATGAGTTTTTCAAAAATCCAAGCTCGCAAATGTGGGTTTTATTTATTCACACTCAGGCTGCAAAATTTTATTCAAAAATTTCAGAGAAATAAGCATGCCAGAAGTCGCTTTATTATTGAAAAATTTTAAATTCGAAATAAAACAAAGGAGAAACGAGGTGTTCTTACCTTTAGACGTCAAAAAAATGTTATCGGAACTGAGTAAAGAAAATCAAATAAATCGAACTAATTTTAATAAAGCTGTGATCGCATTTTATTTTACGTGCTGTGAATATTTGAATCAGTGGGACTCATCATTTCAAGAAATAGAAAGGCTAAGCTGGATAGTATTAAAGGAGGTGCCTTCCTGGCCCGAAATAGAAAAAAGCTTAGCCTTTATTATGACGAAGCAGGCTTCTTTAGATATTGATGACTCGGAACTACTTGATGAATTTAATTATCTTAAACAGTTTTTAGATGAAGAAAAAATACAAAACTGGTTGCAAACACAGTGAGCGAAAAATGGGTAGAAATCTTTGAATATTTTTCTAAAAGGAACATCCCCTTAAAAAATGTAATAGTAATTGTGGAATTCTGCTTATGTTTACCGGGGTCAAACGCGCGAAGGTTGAAACACTTAAAGCACTCCTCGTAACAAAGTGCAATTACAACATGAACTGTTTACAATTTAAGCAATTTTTAAATGAACATGATAACATTGTTACACAAATAAGCGCTGTACAAAAGTACCGATGAAAATTTATTTTTAAATATATTTCTAGTGATTTTTTTTCGCATGTACCTAAATATGGACGGAATTTCATACAATTACTTATAAGTTTATGTAATAAAATATAATTATTAAATAAAAAGTCAACAATAAAATGTTTTGTCTCGTATTTAGTCGACAGAAAAAAAGTCACCGTAACCATATAGCAAGGCGGGAGCGGTGAGTGACTTGTAGAGTGTGATTTTCGTGCATCGAGAGAGGACTTTACCTTTAAATTGCCTACGCATTAATTTGCAAGAGTAATTCTTCGGTGGAAGCAGAGGAAGAGGAAGACCACCACTCCGATGGAAGGAGAAGGACCCACCTGCAATCTCGCGAGGTCTTCAATTGGCGCCAGTTGGCTTAATGAAGAAATGACTAGCGAGCTATGTTGGACGGTCAAAATCGCTGACGCGGTTAGATGGTAAACGAAGTACTCCACTACTTCGAAATGTTTGCTGCCAGCAGTGGCGTGGGTGCCAAGGCTCGAGTGCGTTAACTCTTTGCTTGATGACAGCATGCACTTCGTTTTGCCCTCGTTAACCACCAAACCCATTTTCTTCGCTTCTTTTTAGAATATTGTCATAGCCCGGTTAAGTTCTGCAGCCTGTAATATTTTCTCCAATATCAAATTAAAGAAATCGCACCATAGGGCGACACCTTGTCTGAAAACTCGTTTAGTTTCAAACGGCTCGGAGAGGTCCTTCCCAATTGTGACTGAGCTGGTGGTGTTGCTCAATGCCATTTTGCATAGCCGTATAAGTTTTGCGGGGAACCAAATTCAGTCATAGCGGCATATAGGCAGGTCCTTCTCGCGCTACTGAAAGCGGCTTTAAAATCAAAAAAATGTGTGTCGAATCAATATTTCTAACGGGCTTTTCTAGTGGCGTATTGTTAAAAACTGGTCGATGGTAGATTTTTTAGATCTGAAGCCACACTGATTAGGTCCAATAATAATAATAATAATAATAATTCCCAACGGATTACCCACCATATCCCGCCCGACCGGCGCGAGGGGCGCATCCGCATGACGCACGGATTGTTCTTTCATGCCGAGTCTTTGAAAGGCTTTGGTTTGTTAATCGTCGAGATCTAAAACTGCTCAGCTACAGAGAAAACCTCATCAGCTAAGTAAGGTAGATAAAAAATAGATGACACAATTAATAAATAGTTAGTGATAGTTATTGTAAGGAATAAAGATAAGAATCAAAGGAGCAAATTGTGGTTAGAAAGAATTTACTTTTTTATGCTGCATAGTGAGTCTGAAATATCAAACGTACCAGAATGAGAGTTATAATCTTGACACAAACAACGAAAAGGCTCATTTAATTCAAAATTAGTTCGGCACTGTTTCAAGATAAGTGGTTTAAAATGTCTTGATGGACGAGAAGGTACATTGAAGTTCACTTCGCTCAAAAGAAACGGGCTTGTGATTGAACCATTCAGTAATTTAATCATGAAAACAATTCCAAGCATTTCCCTCCGACTAGAAAGGCTGTGAAGATTAATTAGTTTTAAGCGACTTGTATACGACGGCAAATTATACAACGGATCCCAGTGAAGATCACTTAAGGCAAATAGTAAAAATAGACCATCGTTTAACAAATGCTAGAACGCCTCTAGCTTTATTGACTGTTACGTTAATGTGGCAGTTGAAACTGAGTTTGTAATCTATAGTAACCCCAAGGTCAACAAAATCATACATTTGCTCAAGACTATAATTGTTAATTGTATAGGAAGCTGGCTGTGAAATTCCTCTCGAAAAACGCATGTATTTACATTTCTTTAGATTAAGCGGCATATAATTTAAATCGCACCAAGTAACTAGTGTATTTAGATCTGATTGAAGCTTATTGCTATCTTCGGATGATGCGAATGACATGAAAAGCTTTACATCGTCGGCATACATTAACATTTTCGAAAATTCTATTACTGTAGAAATGTCATTTATAAACAACAAGAACAGAATCGGGCCCAGATGGCTTCCTTGAGGAACTCCAGAAGAGACTTAAATAACATCGGATTCACAGGGTTTAAACACTACTTTTTGTGTTCTGTCACTAAGGTAAGAAGAGATCCAGCGATTGAGACCCGGCTGGAAACCCAGCTGATCTAGTTTATGAATAAGTAACGAGTGACACACTTTATCGAAAGCTTTGCTGAAATCAGTATAAATAACGTCGGTGTGCAGATTTTTTCTAAAGCCATTTGAGACATGATTGTAAATTCAAGTAAGTTTGTAACGGTGGACTTTCCGTTACAGAACCCGTGTTGACAGTCAGAAATCAAGGTAGAGATAGGATTCGTAAGCTGATTGGTAACAAAAGCTTCAAACACTTTTGGGATGGCAGACAGCTTTGCTATGCCACGATAGTTCTCAATAGAAGCCTTGCTTCCACTTTTATGAAGCTGTAGAAGAAACGACTCTTTCCATGATTTTGGAAAAACACCACACTTTAGTGACAGATTGAACAAATTGGTAAGGGGTTGGTAAATATTGTTAGCACACTTCTTCAAGAAGCATGTAGGAATCCTATCAGGACCGCATTTAAAAGATTCCTTCAAGGTTTTCAGATAAATAAGAACATCATTGGCGCATATAGTCGGAAAATTAATTAAATTGTTCCAATGTAGCTCATAGGGATAATTTAGAAAGTAAGAATTAGGGACTGCAGAATAGTTAGAATTGAAAAATTGCGCAAAGAAATTTGCGATATCTTGATTATCGCTAGATAAAATGTCTTTATATTTCATGGCTGAGGGAAATCACACTACTTTTTGTTTAGAATGTACGAAATCATAAAATGACTTCGGATTGCGAATAATATCTCTTTTTGGTTTAGAGATATAGGCTTTATAGCACTTTTTATTCAAGTCGATGTACCTCTTACGTAGAACAGAATACAACAAGTAATGTTTGTTTAACCCCGATTTCTTAAATCATTTGAAAGAACGCGTTTTTCTATTTTTCAGCATCATAAGCTCTTTAGTAAACCAAGCTTGCGTTGGATGATCATATGGTAATTTACGTTTAGGAACAAACTTCTCAAATAAGTAGTAAATAGTTTGATTAAAATGTAAAACGTTTGAATCGATATCGCCACAAAGCTCAGGCCAAGTTAATTTAGACAGTTCTCTATTTAATTTCATAGAGTTGGCTTTTGAGAAATTAAAATCAAAGCTACTACTTGACCAGCATTGTGTATATTGGCCATTACTTATGGTTTCGTGAAATATTTCCATAGAAGGGTGGTAGACGTCTTCTGGTAAAGCTAACGGATCACAAAGATTTACAGAAAATTTGTTTTTGTCATCAACATAAATTAAATCTAAGATTTTTCCAAACTTGTTAGCGGTAACATTTACTTGACTAAGGCAGAGATCAGAAATTTCATCCAAAAAGTCATTGAAGCCCAGTTTGGATGGATTTGGAATAATGTTTCCGTCAGATATGTTCCACGATATATGCGGTAGGTTGAAATCACCTAAAACAATCAACGAGTCAGAAGCTTTAGTCAATAAGTTAACAGTTCTGAGCAGAGAGACATGCTGCATGTAGATTGAAAGATCAGATGCTGGAGGGATGTAGCAAACAGATAAGTACATGTACACGTTCTCTAGCTGGATGCGGATGCATATAAACTCAATGGAATCCGTGTTAGGTACATTAACCTCCTCTGAAGGAATAGAGGAATGAACGGCAAGTAGAACACCACCTCCGACTTTGTTCAAGCGATCATGTCTAAATATAAACTTGATATTCGTTACATAAAAACTCGGAATTGAAAACATGCGGTTTTAGCCAAGATTCGGTAAAAGCAATTACGTTATAGTTACAATGGAAAGATTTCAAATACAGGTCATTTAATTTGGTATTTAAACCTCTGACATTTTGGTAGAAGATATTCACGGACTTAGTACTTAGTTTTTTGACTCAACGTTATTACGACAGATTTTAGCTACGTTTTCAACATTTCTATTCGGTCTGAACTCAAACTCCCGCACAAGAGCCCCGGGAGGCCAAAAAGAACTGTCCAAAAGAGAGTTAAAATCTTTTCCGGATACATCAATTTTAAACGAGGACATATTTCCTTGGTAAGCGAAATTAAATTTTCTAACGGTTAAGGTTTGATCTTTAACCTTTGAAGAAATATGGTGCCTCAAATCATCTCCAGTAGTGTCTGGATGGAACCGAGACACAAAAATCGATTTCTTTTGAGGGACCACAACCAGCTTCCTAGTCATTGGTTCGGGCGCCATCGTTGGAGGTTCCAAAGTTTTTTTATTTGTTGACTTTGGGGGGGCGTTTTTGGACGTTGCCCGAACAACCGCGTCAGGTATTGGAGATGCCAAATCAATAAGTTCAATGGCTGGAGGCAGGTTCGGCGCCATTGAAGTAGAAGGCAAATCATCCGTACGTCTGCGCTTGTTTTAGCGATTATCTTCGCGATTGTCAGGGCACTCCAAGTTAGGCGAACTATCTAGAGGTTTTAAAGTTTTGAAAATATTTTCGTACTTTTTGAACTTTTCAGTCAGCAATGAAAAATCTTTGCTGATTTCAGAAAACCCGTTTCTAATGTGCCTAAAAGTTTTGCATAAGTGAACTTCCGTCGATCGACATTTAGTACAGGACCAGCGCAGGCCTTTTCCGTCGTTAATTAAGTCCGCTATTCTACTTGTTAACCCGGCGCATTTTGCGTGGATAAGTCCATCGCACAACCAGCATGCTACAAAGCGTTCGGACTCGCTTTTTATTTGACAGTTTTCAAACATACACGACATTTTAAAAAAAAAGTAATTAAAGCACTATATAAAAATAAGGAGATAAGAAATTTAGTTTTATCAAAAATTAAAGAAAATATTAATTTATCAAATGAAAAGAAATACAACCCTGACAGTTTGAAACGCACAGGATTAAGCGACCAGTTTTAGACACACTGTAATTGACGTTTAACAATCCACGCAAACAGCTTTAACAAAAGAGAGATCAAAAAGCAAAACAGCACACAACAACAATTGCAATGTAAAGTACGAGCCTTTCAAATGCAACAAATACAATATGCAAAAAACTCGGCACACACAAATTCAGTAGAATGATTTAGATAATTTATCACAATTCAAAGATTTAAGTAATTTTTCACAGCAAGTAGTGAAGCACATTAAGTATTAAACTCTTTTAACTTTAAACGTAAATATTAAGATATCAAGTAGTTATTTAATTATTAAAGAAAAATACAGAGCAAATTAAAAACACAACTACACAGCTTGACGTTTGCGTAAAATACGCTTCACAAGACCTTATATATGCGATATTCAAAAGGCTGATTTGGCGATAGTTGGTGCAGTTTACAGGAGCACCTTTCTTGTGGATTGGGCAGAGAACACTTATGGCCGCGTCACAACCAAGTTTCGCATGTACATGCATTTAACGCAAACTTATGCGTCACAGGAACATCACGCAAGGTTTTGCATTTGCAAACAGCTGATTTTTATTTGAGCCAATTTGTTATATTAAGCGAGCACCAAAAGCCAAATGTCAAATGCTTCTTCTTATGCTTTTCATGCATCAAAAGTTGAAAGTTGGCGATGTGTCGTTCTCCACTCAAATGAACATTTTCAACTCATCTGTCAATGCATGATGCTGCGGCAAAAATTGATTGTGACGGGGCTATTAGATTCCAATCTTCGGGCATGCATTCATCCGACCATATTCTGCGCAGAAGCTGGTGCATGCGCCTTACCAGCTCCTCACCACCATGCTTGAATAGCTCAGCAGGCAAACCATCAGCGCCAGCTGCTTTATTTGTTTTTAACATAGATATTGCTATTCGCACTTCGTTATAGTCGGGTTGTCGGACGTCAATTTCGTCTTCTTCGATTGTGGGTTCTGATTCCATCTCTTCTCTGGTTTCTGGCTCAATTTCTGCATTCAAAAGGGCAGAGAAGTGATTCCTCCATATCACTAGTGTCTAAGCTTTAGAGAAGGCGAGTTGTTTTTTGAGTTACTATTATTTTTTTTATTTTATTTTATTATTTAGCTCAGGTGCTATGTGATCGTTTTGCTCAAATTGTATGTATTCATTTGGCTCAGGTTCTGACGACCATGTTTGCCTAAATGTTCAAAATTGTTCTTTGGAGAACGAGAGGGTGTGTATGTATTATTGGTGGCGAGCACTGTTGGCCTGAGGCATGGCGCGATTGGCTTCCTCATTTTCTGTATGAAAAACCACACTTTGGCTTTCCAAACCATAAACTATATCTTCGAAATATTTTATAAGCTTATTGCGAATTACAATAGCATGCAAAGCAAATAAAACAAACGAATGAAATAACCGTAGCTTATGTATGTATGTCGCTTTAACATCCTCGCCCCCCTAGACGGCTTAGTCGTCTAGTGAAATGCATAAGTCGCCGGTTCGAATCCGGCTCGAAGGACCATGTCTAAGCTTTAGAGAAGGCGAGTTGTTTTTTGAGTTACTATTATTTTTTTTATTTTATTTTATTATTTGGCTCAGGTGCTATGTGATCGTTTTGCTCAAATTGTATGTATTCATTTGGCTCAGGTTCTGACGACCATGTTTGCCTAAATGTTCAAAATTGTTCTTTGGAGAACGAGAGGGTGTGTATGTATTATTGGTGGCGAGCACTGTTGGTGTTTAGGCCCGATGCCTAAATTCTCAAAAAATGAGCCACCCTAATGTCACTGTCTTGTGCCCTTCCAACCACACATACCAAACTTCCACCCTTCACTCGCTACCCTTAACGAGGACAACAGAAAGCCTAACGCAGAAGGTCGACCCATTCTGCCAAAGAAGACCTAATTGCACTCGCGAACGAGGCCAAAGAAAACCTAACGCAGTAAGGCGAACCTTTCTGCCACTGAAAATCTATCCATCTGCCACGACAAGTTGGCAGCAGATGAACCCACCCTCGAATACATACCCCAAAATACTAATACATAAACATATTTATAAAAATTACCAGTGTCACTCGCCCTGGACGACACCTATCCAATCATACCGCACGTTAGCCAATTTAACAATACCTGAAAAGACGAAAAAATTAGTATCGTTCTACACGGAGTTAAAATATATCTATTCTAAACAAGGTAGAATTGACAACTGAAATATTTTTTTGTAGGAGTTCTTACTTCAAAAAGTATAAACCAACGAATTTACCTTTACTGGCCCACGTACAATATTTGGGCCCCATACAATTTTTGTATTAAAAAGTTAGACCGTATTTGCAAATATAGAAAATTATTATTATAGAAATTCATAAACTATCTAATAAGCTCACTTTTGCCACCAAGTGCTACTTTGGAGTCTACCTCTTTAAAGACGTTGACCGCAAAGAACAAGCATACATACATATGTATGTATATATTAGTATATCAATGAGTTGGGTCACTGTTTACGACTATCATCAAATTCTAAAAGGTGTTGGGAGGAGTACCAAAGTCACTTTTCGGTTCAAATGAAAATCGGCCTCCGGAGAATAAATACTGTTGTTATTTTGAAAAATATTTGCAAAAAATCCGAAGAACTAATCGGAGGCGTTGTCTATAGCTTGTGTGAATTACATATTTAGTTGCCGACTATTGTCCACGATTTAAAAAAAAATAACGCGTTCCCGTCTTCTTGGTACAGAAGTTTTTTCATTCGTTTCCAAATATCTTGCAAACTACTATGAAACTGGGATATTTCAACTATATACAAACGGGTATGTATATACTAGTAGAGGACTGGTATGTTCTGGTCGAAATCTGACAATTTAAATGAGAAATACCTAATAGAACCATTATTCTTACTCACCCATACCAAATATTGTACGCCCTTCGGCTATCAAGATAGGGTGACGTCCTTTGCCCAATGTAGCGGCTCAACAGAAATGTATCTTAGCCTTCGTTTCAACAGCCGTTTGTATACGCTTAGGATTGGTTTCGGTCAAATCATCACCAACAAGTTGCATTTGTGTAGCGGCAGTCACTGCCGACCAGGTATCCCAATGGTCCGGATCGAAGGGATCTTCAATGGTCTACCTTGTTCATACATACCACTTCGTCTTGTGAATAACGTGCGCAGCCTATTCAAGGATTGTTCACATTCCAAATACAAATCAAGGCTATGTATTTTATTCGTGTTTATATGACCTTGCATTTCGAACAAAAAGAGTGTACATTTGCGCGATACCTGCTTCACTTGATATTGTACGTTCATCGTACATGGCATAGAGCACTTTGTTATTGTAACTGCTCTATACTCTAAAACAAAACTTTCGCGCATGACATCATTCAAATAGTAGCGCATTTTACGGAAAAGGCCAAACAAACGCAACGCAGGATTGTGTTCTTTGTTATCCGCTGATAACGCCAGTGTTGACATATCTATCACTACATTGCCGTAATCAATCTCGTGAAAATTGAACGCATCTGCTTGTTGCTTCATAAATTTACGTTGACCATTGCCGTTAAAATTATTTCCACCAAAACCTCCAGTGCTTCGTCTGCAAGTTGAATTATAAAACTCTGTTCCAGGTTCGCTACGAGAAGCACTGGATATGAGTGGCATTGTGGTGGCATCCGAAGATAATATATGGGCTGACTGGCAACGTAAAAAATGAAACTCATATTTAGGTGATGGAGATTAGTTAAGTGAAACACCGCCAGTAACAATGCAAGCGCATAACTGGCTGTCGTCGTCCTCTGGTTTTGGTTGGTGGACTGCACAAGAGTAGAGATTATTTAAATGCCCTGGAGTTTCTGCTAGAGCGCTATAACACGATACGCCGTCATAAAAAGCTGGCATTGTGTTACAATTTGCATGTTGAAAGATGTTATATGGTTTCTGCACCATCTGTGTATCCTGGCTACCTAATTCAGTTACATCTTTCGGTATTGTGGATGTTCCATCAATGCTATAGGTTGCAACATTATTTAATAAATTACTATTTAATTGGTCGCCAACACCAGCTCCATAGGCGGATGTCTGCTTATTAATGCTATTTATTGGAACAGTCCCAATTGTACCAAATCCATCTAATTCGCCTCCTATTATAAATGCATCTAATTCATTTGAAATATTCTCCATATTGAAGTTGAGTAGCTGGCTATCATTCTTCACATTCGGTTGGACATTCAAAGACATTTTACTATGTAGTTATTATCCTTTCATGTGTTTCATGTGAAAATTTAGATAACAGGAAAATGTTCTGGACCAGCGTCAACCAACCACGGAACGACCACGCATAGTTATGGGTGCGGTGAGTAAGACGCATAATATATTATCGTAGAGCGATGAGCCAACAAAGTGATCAAACATAAGACATTGAGTATGGGCCAAATGTGTCCATTGGATACTTCATAAATGCGTACAGTTAATAATCAATGACGCCAGTCTCTGCCAAAATGGCAATAATCAAAGTGAACCCAAATATTAGCAATAATATTTCAAAATTAATCCAATCGATTATCATGCGTAATGGTGGACGCATATTCCACATAGCTAGCGTACCAATGGATAACGTACAGAAGATGATGATTGCCAAAGCGCGATGTACAATATCCAACATGAGTAGCATCAAGAAGCTAAAACCTGGAAAGAAAAAAACCAATAGTAAGTTTTGTACCACATATATACGTATGCATATGTCCATGCAAATGTGTCTCAAAAGCATGTGCCGGCCGCCACAGCATTTGAGACACAATTTTTTCTAAGTAATTTGCGCTGCTACCGAAACGATACAGTATTTCGGGAAGCGCGAATAAAACTTACCCCAATCCTGTATTATGCCCATGCGCCGTCCAGGCGATCCACCCTATCTGCTCCAGATGCCCATGTGCTAATCTAAAAATAAAGAAAATTAGGTTAGACATCAAATTTTCAAGTAAATTATAAATTTACTTACCTCTGCAAATACTGCTGACCACGCGCCGGAAAAAATAAGAATAATGAATTGGGTAATTTGGCAGAGAAAAATGAACAATGAATTTTCTCTTTATTTTCGGCACTTCTTCTATTGCTAGAGTGAGTAAATATAAATATGTATGTACTACATATTTTGTCGGTCGCGAGCTCTGCTAGCAAAGCGTGAGTGAACATATATGTGTGTGTGGTTCAATTGAACCGTCGCTCAATGCGAGCGCCATACATATATGTAAATATGTTTGCCAATGATCACGGCAGCGCGCTAGTGATGCTACGGTTTTGGTCAACGGGCACCAAAAACCTGACTTGGCAAAAAATCGGGACCGCTTACTGCGGCCGAAGGGGGGACGAAATCTACGTTCGTCCCGCTCCTCGGCGACCGTGCCGAGGCAAAAAAAAAATGGAAAAAATCCAAAAAATAAAAAGTTTTTTTTCGTTTCGGAAAACTTTTTTTGGTTTTTTTTGTTCTGTTTTTTTTTTGATTTTTTATGAGTTTGGGTTGTTTTTCGTAGGGGCAGGGATGTTTTGCCCACAAAACAACAAAAATAACCGGAACCTAAAATACCCTCACACTCTCTACAAGGCTCGGTACCGGATTCCCAGTTCCGCCGGGATTACCGGACCAGCCAAAGCGAAAACGTCGCTGTGTGCGCAGCCCTAACGCCAGCACGAATATAAGTACACAAATATATGTACATACATACGGACATAATGAACGCGAGAAAATAAATGCACTCTGCCTAGCGAAACAGAATGCAGGGTGAGTCAAGCAAGAGAATATAACCTTTCGTAGCAAGCGCTACGGTGTATTAGGAAATAAATTAATAAATACGAAATACGAAATACGCAACCGTATAAGAATCATAATGTTTGTCACTCCTGGACTCGTTTCGGGCATATAACGGGGCATATTTATTATCGTTCCATATATTTACGGCTAGTAACTAAGAATAATATGCATATATATTAACATATTCCGTTTAAATAATTATGAAGTTCTACAAATGAACAGTGGTGGGTTTCGTGATATTAGACCCATTTGCATCAACGGTCGCCGAATTACAGCGCACTCGCCACCCACACGTACGGGTGTACGGCCGTCAAAATAACCAACCTTTGTTTTATTCTCCTTTCTTCCGCCAGAATGACACGTTTCGCATCCCTACGCCAGCGAGCCGAACGCTTAGCCGGCCGGTACCCGAAGCCATGCCCGCTGTGTGGCGACAGCCATCCGCTTCGGTCGTGCGCCCAATACCAGGGGATGGCGCCCCTGCAGCGCTTGAAGGAGGTCATTCGGGCCGGATATTGCGACAACTGCCTTTCCATGGTAAACTGTGCTAGTGAATGCACCAGCGCCGCCAGATGCCGACGATGTGGTGGAAAACACCACACCACTCTCCACCTGCCAATGGACGACCCCGAACCAACCAGCCCGCCTGTCGAGAAGAGTTGGGCGCAACAAATGGAAGAGGCAGAGATGGAAGAAGAGATGCTGTCGATCCACGCCTCGGACGCAGCATGGGAGGTAGAGTCGGTACCGGACCCACGGCCGCTCCGACCGACGGAAGGGGCATTGGACTCACTGCCGTTCCGGCCCCTTCTAGCCCACGAGCGGCGAAACCTCGACCGCCACACCGACCCGGTCACCACCTCGCAACGCCGCAACTGCGCGCACCGGAACAGCCGTAAGCGGAGACTGGCCACACTGCCGCGCCAGCTTCGCACCGACACCGGCCACGACGACGAGCGGAGACTGGCCTCCCAGCCGCGCCAGCTACGCACCACCAATAGCGACGACTCACGCCGCACAAGCGCGCACAATCAGCGTAGACTGGCCTCTCAGCCGCGCCAGCTACGCAACACCGACGAAAACCACGGTAGATTGGCCCTACCGCCGCGCCAACTACCACTAGTATCCGGGTTCCGCGACGGTCTCAACCGCACCCTCTCCCGGGTTGGCCCTCCGGTGCGCCCCATAACCACCCTCGCACCAACTGCGGTCGTGAAGCTGGAAGCCGGGGGTGGATTGCTACGCATCCGTGCCCTCATTGATGCGTGCTCCCCCCGAACAGTCATCGACCGCTCCTTGGCGGAAGATTTAGGGCTCCGGACGACACACTCGGGCGGAGAGTGCGGTTGCTTCCTCCGCATCCGCGGTAAACACGGAAACCATAAGCGAATAACGGCGCACGCGCTGTGTGTCCCGCATTTTCAGCGGATCAGCCCAGCCCAAACCGTCGATGCGAACATCGCCGCTCCGTATGAGCATATTCGGCTGGCTGATCCGCTATTTTATCAGGCACCGCTCCGCTTAGTGCTCGGAGGTAGGTTAAGTTTAAAAAAATAATAATAAAAATTTTTCTTTTTTCGTTATGAAATGTGTTCCACCTTTTTTTATTGGGTCGATAGAATAGAAATATGCAACACGTATATTTTTCACTCTTTCCCCCTCTCTTAGCTCTAGGTATGATCCGGTCACGCTCCCACCCTCAATTGGCGGAGGCTGCTCGAAGGCAGACGGCGGGACGGCGCCGTCCGGGATTCATCATGTGAATTTACTAGACTAAGTGAGGCATGCGTGAAAATCCTGCGGCGGTTCTCAGATGTTGCGTATCGCAAGGGGGCCGGCATGTTTAGGCCCGATGCCTAAATTCTCAAAAAATGAGCCACCCTAATGTCACTGTCTTGTGCCCTTCCAACCACACATACCAAACCACCAACCTGTATGTGTAGGCATGCGTATGCATGTTTTGTCAGCAACATATACATGCATGTGGGTGTGCATGTGTAGGTTCACCTCCCCTTAAAACCGGAGGCTAGAATTTCACGTTCAACGGTTGTCCTCGTCTGGACAACCTCCTACTTTTCCAGCGAGCGTTGAAGAAACCACATCACGGCCACCCCAAGACTTTCACCGGCAACCAATATCGCAGGTAAAATTAACTTGTAAAATCATACATTTCATACCAAATATACAGCCACTTTATAACGAGAATTCTCGTTCTTTTTATTTTCTTTTCTAACTAAATCACAAATCGCCCGCGGTGCGTCCGAGCCACGGCCGCTCCTAAGAACCACCACAACCGATTTGTTCAGTTGGCTCTGAGGCATGGCGCGATTGGATGCCTCATTTTCTGTATGAAAAACCACACTTTGGCTTTCCAAACCATAAACTATATCTTCGAAATATTTTATAAGCTTATTGCGAATTACAATAGCATGCAAAGCAAATAAAACAAACAAATGAAATAACCGTAGCTTATGTATGTATGTCGCTTAAACACCTAGTGTTCTCTGAACATCGGTAACCAAGTCGCCGTTCTCGTTCTTATAGGAATTTGCCGGGGATTTGAAACCTTCCGTTATTCGCCGAAGTTTTTATAGAACTTTCGGGAATTATTTCCGTTGGCTAGCATCTCAAGGTCCTTGATTTCACGCTTTTCTGCCCCTCTTTTTTTGCCCGGAAAAGTCGCCACGCTTCCCACACCCACTCTTTTGTTGCATTAGATCTTAGCGTTGCCTTGTAGGCTTCGTCGTTTCCTGTGAGAGTACCTGCTCATGAATTGCTTCGGGTTGAATTGTGCTCTCAGAGAGCAGGTGCGAGATTTCCTTGCTCACCTGTTTTGTCGTATAGAGGCGGGTAGGAATTTTAGCTGTTACTAGCTAGTGATCGGAGTCGATGTTTGGTCCTGTTTTTGTGCGAACATCTAAAACGCTAGAAGTATGCCGAGCAAACTCTTCAAAACTGTTAATATAAAGATATATGGGTCAATTTAAAAAAAAAACGTACACAACGAGTTTTTCAAATTCGCCTGTAAGAGTGGCCCATTTATGTAGAAATTGATGAAGAATCCTTTGATACCGTAAGGCTCTCAAAAAAATCAATATTTTTAAGCCTAGTAGTGCTTCGCACACAAGGTATATTAACTTCATTCGCCTAACGGTAGTATGTAACGGCATAAACGAATCGAGATAGCTATTGACTTATGTATATCAAAATGCTCAGGAGGAAAAGAGAAATTGATTGAGCCATGTCCGTCCGTCCGTCCGTCTGTCCGTCCGTCTGTGAACACGATAACTTGAGTAAATATTGAGATATCTCAATGAAATTTGGTATGGAGGTTCCTTTTCACTCATCTCGGAGCGCTATTGAAAATAGGCAAAATCGGTTAAAAGCCACGTCCACTTCTATATATATAACATTTTCGAAAATACAAAAATAGTGATTATGCAGTACATAATACACCTATAAGGATAAAATTTGGTGTGTACTTTAGCGTTAAGGCAACAAATAAATTTTTGAAGAAATTTTTAAAAAGGGTCGTGGCACCGGCCACTTTTGATTAAGTCAAATTTGGAAATATTATTAATCATAAATCAAAAACCGCTCAAGATAGCAAAATAAAATTCAGCACACATATTTATATGAATACAGACAATATTTCGAAAAAAAATTGGCGAAATCGGGTTAGGTCCACGCCCAATTTTATACGAAAGATTTTGAAAAGGATCATAGATATATTGAATATGCTATAACTTTGCTTAAACTAGCTGTATATCATTTCTATTTCACCCCTAAAGTGTTCGTGTGCAAAGAAAGTTGAATGCACAAAATTTATGGAAAATGGGCGTGGCCCCGCCCCTTTATGCGGGATTATTCCACAAAACTTTTCATGCCATAACTCCGGTAAAAATTGACTTATTGATAGAGAAAGTGTTCAACATATAAAGCTAACTCTTTGCTGTAAAAATAAACAAAATCGGTGAACGGACACGCCCACTTTTTGAACACAGTTCTAAAAAATTTCTTCGTAATATTAAAATCGCGATATTTCCATAATTGTATAAGTTATATTAATAAGATTTTACACACATAATAAGCTTTTTAAGCAAAACTAAACTATATACAAATTTTGTGGATTTTGGTGAATTAGGCGTGGCGCCGCCCACTTTTTAGCATAAAAGCTCTGCTATTTTCAAAAGCGATTGCTTGGAATTTGAAGAATGTATTTCAGTGAAATTTTGTGCGATACTTCCCAATAGTATGTAGTATACTCCTGCCAAAAATTACGCAAATCGAATAACAAACAAGCAAGATTTACGGGAAAGTAGTTAACGCCCTATTGCCTTTTTTTTTCATTAATTTTTTTTTATTTTCATACCTTTCATAAGCATGGGGAAAACTATTTATATTTTACTAGCAGACCCGGCAGACGTTGTTCTGCCTGACCAGTGACTTCCATAGAAATACATTTTCAAATATTTTTCTTTAACTTTTAACATTCCATTTATTGCAGTGCTTTAGGATATACAATGTTTCTGGCTTTAGAGTCTTTGGTATAAACAAATAAATTTTTTGGATGTCCAACTCAAAAAACGGATCTTTTGAACTCAATGGGTATGACAAAAACCATTATGCGCTGCTGAGCAGATGTATAGTTAGTACCTACTTATTTAATTATATCCTATATCTACCTATAATACTCTGGATATGTATGAACGGCAATAACAAACAAAAAAAATTAAGTGCTTTGATTAAGATTTAAGAACGTTAAAATGTCACTAAAGCAAATACATTCAGGGATATAACGAATTGAAATATTACTTAGCTTGTGGTCCTGGAACTGCCCACTTCTCCAAAGAATTTACAAATGTAGCATATGTATGTCGTACCCAACGAAGATTTTAACGTATTGGAAAAGTTTAAAACAGATCAACCATAAACTTTGGACATTATTGAAGTACAAACAAAGCACTGAATACAAAAAATGTGGGCGTGGCACGGCCCACATTTCCCAAATTATATAATTCTTGACCAAGGGACACACATATCCAAAAATCATTAGCTTAGACCAAAAATATTCAAAGTTATGATGATTTAAATTTTATATAGCCTGGGGGCGTGGCACAACAATCTTCTGAACCAATTTTGAAATTTAGAGAAGATCGACCATAAACTTTGAACTTATTGAAGTACAAACAAAACACAAAAAATGTGGGCGTGGGACCGCCCACTTTTCCCAAATTATATCCACCTTGACTAAAGGACACACATATCCAAAAATCTTTAATTTAGACCTAATATGTTCAGAGTTATGAAGAATTTAAATTTTATATAGCCTGGGGGCGTGGCACTGGCTACTTTTCCAAAAATTCATATAGCCTCAATCGTACACAACAATTTTCTTAACCAATCTTGAAAGTTTAAAAGAGATCGACCATAAACTTTGGACATTATTGAAGTACAAACAAAACACACAAAAAGGGGCGTGGCACCGCCCACTTTTCCAAAATTACATAAATCTTGACCAAAGGACACACATATCCAGAAATCATTAATTTAGACCAAATATGTTCAGAGCTATGAAGAATTTAAATTTTATATAGCCTGGGGGCGTGGCACCGCCTACTTTTCCAAAAATTGATATAGCCCAAATCGTACACAACAATCTTCTGAACCAATCTTGACAGTTTAAAAGAGATCGACCATAAACTTTGGACATTATTGAAGTACAAACAAAACACAAAAAATGTGGGCGTGGCACCGCCCACTTTTCCAAAATTACATAAATCTTGACCAAAGGACACACATATCCAGAAATCATTAATTTAGACCAAATATGTTCAGAGCTATGAAAAATTTAAATTTTATATAGCCTTGGGGCGTGGCACCGCCTACTTTTCCAAAAATTGATATAGCCTAAATCGTACACAACAATTTTCTTAACCAATCTTGAAAGTTTAAAAGAGATCGACCATAAACTTTGGACATTATTGAAGTACAAACAAAACACAAAAAATGTGGGCGTGGCACCGCCCACTTTTCCAAAATTACATAAATCTTGACCAAAGGACACACATATCCAGAAATCATTAATTTAGACCAAATATGTTCAGAGCTATGAAGAATTTAAATTTTATATAGCCTGGGGGCGTGGCACCGCCTACTTTTCCAAAAATTGATATAGCCTAAATCGTACACAACAATCTTCTGAACCAATCTTGAAAGTTTAAAAGAGATCGACCATAAACTTTGGACATTATTGAAGTACAAACAAAACACAAAAAATGTGGGCGTGGCACCGCCCACTTTTCCAAAATTACATAAATCTTGACCAAAGGACACACATATCCAAAAATTATTAATTTAGACCAAATATGTTCAGAGCTATGAAGAATTTAAATTTTATATAGCCTGGGGGCGTGGCACCGCCTACTTTTCCAAAAACTGATATAGCCTAAATCGTACACAACAATCTTCTGAACCAATCTTGAAAGTTTAAAAGAGATCGACCATAAACTTTGGACATTATTGAAGTACAAACAAAACACAAAAAATGTGGGCGTGGCACCGCCCACTTTTCCAAAATTACATAAATCTTGACCAAAGGACACACATATCCAAAAATTATTAATTTAGACCAAATATGTTCAGAGCTATGAAGAATTTAAATTTTATATAGCCTGGGGGCGTGGCACCGCCTACTTTTCCAAAAATTGATATAGCCTGAATCGTACACAACAATTTTCTTAACCAATCTTGAAAGTTTAAAAGAGATCGACCATAAACTTTGGACATTATTGAAGTACAAACAAAACACAAAAAATGTGGGCGTGGCACCGCCCACTTTTCCAAAATTACATAAATCTTGACCAAAGGACACACATATCCAAAAATCATTAATTTAGACCAAATATGTTCAGAGTTATGAAGAATTGTAGTTTTATATAGCCTGGGGGCGTGGCACCGCCCACTTTTCCAAAAATTAATATAGCCTATGCTTTAACCCATGATCTCAAGAATATACTGTGAAAATTTCATAAAAATCGGTTGAGTACTTTGGACGCCCATAAAGCACACACAGACACACAGACACACAGACACACATTCATTTTTATTTATAAGATTATTTACGGGTCGATTCTATAGTGGTAACAACATTCGATTTACCCGGCAAACAAATATCTTGGAAACTTTTACACCCGTTTGGTATTCTGCCGGCTCAAGTTGCAGTTCAATTTCGTAACCACCGAAAGAGGTGGTAACGCCAAGTAACCGCGACAAATTGCACGTGTTTTGTAAATATTTTTTTGGACAGAAAATAGCACAAATTTTATACACATACTAGTTCAGAAGAATTAATAAACAATATAAGCACTTTTTTACGTGATGTTTCGTGCGCGTTTGCCTTTTATTCTCTTTTGCGCATTGTTTGTTTTTTACCACTTACAACAGAAGTGTTTTTAATCGAAAACAATCAGTTGTTTTATAACACCTTTTCAAGCAGGCGCGTATTCAGGGGGGGGTTTCGGGGTTCAACAACCCCCCCCCCCCCAAATTTCCGAAAATTTAAAAATATGCGTCTGTACTAGAATTATTACTCTATTCACTTTTAAAACCCACGTTAAGAAAATAGCATTAAAAGCAATAATGAAAATACGAAAGAATAAAATTAAATAATATTTCACACTGAGAGAAGATATTGGTAGTCGCTAATCAATTGTCAGAGCAAGTCTGAGAGGTCACAACTAAATTCCTGCAATGGTTCACTCATTTCGCCATTTAAAAAATTCGCGCAAAACTATCAGTCTTGCTCTGCATAAGATCAACTTAGCATCTCAACTACATACATATGTAGCTTGTTAACAACAGTAAGAGTGATTCGAACTAATTTCTGTTGAAATTTAAAAAATCGTAAAAACGAGTGTCTCTCGTTATTATAGTCACGGTTGCCAGAGGTTAAACCAAAAAAATGAACAAGTTAAAAAAAATTTTCAAAAATTACTAAGCTGTACACAACGCAGTCGTATTGAATTATCAGAGAAAGTAACAATTAAATTGTGCTTATACTTGTGAGGTGATAATAAAAAGTGACGCTAATTTGGCAAAAAAGGATTGAAAAAGTTTAAAAGAAAGCCCGGTATGCAGTTGAAAAGAAAATGATTAAGAAATATTTTCAAGTATTTCTTGACTATGAAATTGTCATGAATAGACAACAAATGTTGACGTTCCTTTTTGCATGTTGAATAATTGCAATATGCCGCTTTTTATATGAATTTCAATGTTATTTCATTATATTTTTTGTTTTTATTTTTCCGAAGCTTCAGTTTTTCTTCAAGAAATAAAGCGTTACTCTTTACTTCTTGCCAAGGCCTGAAGAAATCCTACACAAAATTTCAAAACAAACAATAAAAATAAATATTGGTTTGATTTTAAACTTTTTGGTGCTACATATACACCTAGACCAGTATGTTTGCGTTCAAAGTGTTGTTTGGAATTTCCAGTAAGATTAACTTCCTTTGACTAATTTCATTATTTTTGTATGAAAGAATGTGCAAAAAAACAATAACAATACTGCAACTCAAAGTTAAGAACTTTGTGGAAAATTCATGAAAATTCAAGAAAACTCGAAAAATCTAACTAATTCTAACTTTCTAGTAAAAATGTTACAATTTTTTCGAGTTTGCAGTTTTGTGGCCCGTTCAATTAAAGTGAACAAAGATAGCAATCTTAAGCCGCTAGAAGAATTGCTCGATTTTTGGCAATTTTTTTTCTAGCCAAGTGCATTATTTTCCATACAAATTTGTAAGCGCAATATTTTTATATTGGAGAAAATGCTCTTGGTCGGCTTTTGACAATTGAACGAGCAGCAAAACTGCATACTCGAAAAAAATCAAAAAAAATTTACCAGAAATTTCGATGAAATTTTGTCGAGATTTCTTAAATTTTAATGAATTTTCCACAATTTTTTTAACTTTGATTTGCAGAATTTTCATTAAGTATTTACACATACTTTCAGAAATAATGAAATTAGTCTAAAGAAATTAATTTTACTGGAAATTCCAAAAAAACCCTTTGAACGCAGACATACTGGTCAAGGTGTATGACCAAATTTGGTTTAGAATTAAATTTACACCGGTTGTCATAGAAATGCGCCTAATAAAAATTATTTAAATTTTATACCGAAAATGTTGTTAACAATTGTTTATGTTTTTTTAAAAAATGTTAGGACTAGAACCGATCAGTGCGCAATGCTCTACCTACTGAGCTACGGCGCACTCATGAATTTTGTGCGAAAAGTGCACATATTCGCTGTCTATACGGCTTTTGTTGTATTTTTGTTTATCCCGGTTAAGTTTTAAATCTAAACCGCAAAAATTTGAGAAAGGCTTAAAATTTATTACCAAAAAGTTTTAAAAATTGTGTAAACCAATGAGTGGTTTAAAATTTAGGCTCAAATTTTTAGCCGTGTAGAAAGAGGAAAATTTTAAATAAATAAAAGTATAAATATGTAATATGTGAAAATATAAATATGTGTGTATTTACAGGTAATTCTTATTTACTGACACTTTGGCCAAAACCCCCCCCGAAATTTTTTTCTGGCTACGCGCCTGTTTTCAGGTATTAAAATAGACCTGAGTAAATTAGGATACCAAAACAGATCACTACTAGGTATTTAATGTTCGGTTACACCCGAACTTAGACTTCCTTACTAGTTTGTTTTGTTTTTAGGTTTTCTATGATTCCTATCTTGAGCGTCACACACCAAATATGTATGTATAAAAAATAGCTGAAAATGCAAAAATATTATAAATTGAAGTTTATTACCATGTTCTTTTGTTTCTAAGATTGTCTTTTGCGAAAATCACCTTTTCGATTATAAACACAAGATCACGATTCACCTTGATTTTTTTTTTTTTAAGTGACTAGTTATTTACAAATTTTAAGAGAAAATATGTAAATTTTTGTCAAAAAAAGACTTGAACTAAGGGGTTATCTGCAAAGTATTTAAAAAAACTGCAATTATAAGCGTTTTAAGGAAAAAAACTGAGTGTGACGCTCAAGATATTTTGTGACGATCAAGATTAAAATATGTAAATTTTTGTTAAAAAAAGACTTGAACTAAGGGTTTACTTGCAAAGTAATAGACTTAAGTTTATTTTTTACAAAAAGTAAATAAAAGAAAACAAAAATTCTTCAAAAAACAAAAATTTTCATACAAAACTAAACATGTACCTATTCTTTGATTACTTTAACAAAAATGGAAAAAAGGAAGTAATTCTTGAAGAAACTTATACACATCCGCGATTTATCGAGCTTTATTTTCTCTCGATACTTCCGTGCTCTTTCAGCCGCCGTTAATTTTGTTGTTTTACTCTTGAAAATTAAAAAATAGAATCAAAATAAAGCATTTTAAGCCATGAAGCAATATGTATAAAAAGTGATGCTCATGAAATTTTTGGCCTATTTTGGTTTTTTTCCGTAGGCAATTTATTTCCCAAACTCACAAATTATAAAAAAATGAGTTGAAACCATGTAAACAATGATTGTAAACTTCAATTTTTTACATTTAATATGCTCACTTTTAAAAAAATTTTCGTGACGCTCATGAAATTTTATCGCGCCCTTACCATGGTGTTCACAAAAACTAAGCAAATGCACACTTTATTTAATAGATTTTTTTTCGCTTTTTCACTTTTGTAATAATTAAAGTTTGTACTTTCCTTACGTTATTTACTTTATTTAAATGCAAACTGGTGATATTACTTGATTTATAAAAAAGTGAAGCTCAATGAAAATTGTGGGGACAACCTTTCTTTGCAACGCCAAATTCGCACTAATTAATTTTTGACAACTATAACAAATCAAGACAAAAGAAAGAAACCCAATAATTCGAAAACTGTTATTAAATGTTGCATATTTACTTTTTTCTTGATTTTATTTTATTTTGTTTACTAACCACTCTGCCATTTTTGTTTTTTTTTTTTATATTTGTTTTTACCTAAAATAGTAGTGTAAAGTACAGGGACACAAAAATTGCGTTTTTTTTTAAATTGACCCATATAACTCAATTCCCATTTAGCGGAACAATCTATTGTTTAGGAGCTATGTGTTATGTTGGTCCGATCTGGCTGTTTTTTCACTTCACGCATTGAATATACAATAAGTACCAAAGCTGAACAATTTTGGGCTTCTAGATTCTTAATTGCAAGAATTACAGGCCAAAACCTGTTTATTGTAACAATTGATTATATGGGAGCTATGCGTTGTATTGGTCCGCTATTGCTGGTTTCTTCAAATGATTAATTTTCTACAATATTGCGGCCGCATAAAAAATTTCAGCGAGATATCTAAAAAACTGAGGGACTAGTTTTGCTTCAAACAGACAGCTAAATCAGCTCGTCACCCTGATCATTTCAGTGTACTTAATGGTGGGTACATCTCTTCTTCTTCTCATACTTACAAATTTCGGACCAAAGGTATAAGACCATTTCATGTTCATGAAAGGTAGGTATAAAAACAAGTAAGGAAGTCTAAGTTCGGGTGAACCGAACATTAAATACCCAGCGTTAGTTTTCAGAACGAGATACAAATACCATGACTTGGCAATGATATAGGCCCTAGAATCTTATTTGAAATTTTCTATGTCAAAAAGGGGGCGTGGATGTCATCCGATTTCGCCCATTTTAAACACCAACCTGCCTTGGCCAGAAAGTAACCTGTGTACCAAATTTCATGCGAATATCTCAAGTTTTACTCAACTTATGTTAATTTATGTGATTTTCGATATCGAAAAAGTGGGCGTGGTTATCATCCGATTTCGAAAATTTTCACAGCAGCTCAGCCAGAAAGTAGCCTGCATAACAAATTCCATGCAAATATCTCAGTTTTCACACAATTTATGTCAATTTATGTGATATTCGAAGTTTTCGATATCGAAGAAGGGGTCGTGGTTATCATCTGATTTCACCCATTTTCAATAGGAACCTACCTTGGCCAGAAAGTAACCTGTATGCAAAATTCCATGCAAATATCTCAATTTTTACTCAAGTTATGTTAATTTATGTAATTTTCAAAATTGTCGATATCGAAAAAGCGGGCGTGGTATCATCCGATTTCGTGCATGTTCAATAGCAACCTACCTTGGTCAGAAAGTAGCCTGCATAACAAATTCCATGCAAATATCTCTGTTTTTACACAAGTTATGTCAATTTATTTATGTGATTTTCGAAATTTTCGATATCGAAGAAGGGGTCGTGGTTATCATCTGATTTCGCCCATTTTCAATAGCACCCTACCTTGGCCAAAAAGTAACTTGTATTCAAAATTTCATGCAAATATCTAAATTTTAACTCAGGTTATCGTGTACACGGACGGACAGACGGACGGACATGCCTTAATCAATTCCTCTTTTCAACCTAAGAACTTTCATATATATCTAACTCGATTATTTTGCGCCGTTACATAGTACAGTTATGTGGACAAAATTATAATACCCTTGTACAAGTACTAGTACGCTGGGTAAAAATATTGGCCAATTACACAAATTAGAGAGTAAAGCCATATGAAGGGTGTACAGGTAAATTCAATTGTTCGACGATTTTGAAAATTATCATTTCCTTGGATGGTAGGCTAGACCCAAACCCAGTTTTATAAATATTTCGTCCAAATTCACTTTTTGTTAAAGTTATTGAGTGTTGAATTTTTGATAATTTTTTAATATGATAATAGTGAAAAATTATTTTCTCATGAACTACTGCAGATAAATCCATGACTTTTTTTCACGTACAGATAACTGTTTTAACTACATTATAAGTAATTTTATACGATGTAATTGTTTAATAAATGATATTTAAACAATTTTTTTTTTAATAATAAAATTTTTTTTATATTCTGCACGGCCAAAATACTGAAAATATGTCAAATAACTCAAAAAACGGTCACCTTCAATGATCAAAAAAAAATTTTTTGTTCTTTCAAACCATTACAAAGATATTGCATGTTTTGTCACCCCTTGCGCTCTCCCAACGCGCTGCTCATAGACCGATGGATGCGCGCAAAACAATAATGTTCTTATGAGGTTAGTTGCTATCAAATTATTTTCAATTATTACAAACATATCTACATTTAACAGAATGTATGAACATTAAGGCGCCTCACGCTCCATACAAAAAAAATGGACACCCTGTTTCCATCGGAATTATAAACTTCAATGTATTCTAAGACCTTGGTCAAAATATTTCGAAAAAATATTTTAGATTTTTTATGTATAAAAGGAGTATGAAAAAATATTTTTTAATAAAAAGCACCTGACATGATGAATTAGCTGGAGTACAAAAGGTAAGTAGAAAAAAGTATGAACATTGTATCAACGCAATCCAAATATTGAGATGTATGATGGTGTTTTTGGTCATATTTCGAGGGGTAGGTTTATGGAAAACTTTAATAACTGAGCCAAATACTGCCGGATTTGGACAATTAGGATATCATTTGAAAGGTATTTTCGAGACGTTGTCATGTCTTTAAAATTTAACGCCTTTTGGTCCAATTTTTCACATTGCGAATATTAGCACACAGTTATATCCATCATCTCAGATGCCTTTTATTAAAAAATATTTTTTCATACTCCTTTTTTACATAAAAAAAGGATATTGTTAGCGTTTTTTTAGCGGTTTAGCTCCGGTAAATCTTAATATTTTTCGAAATATTTTTGGGGAGTACTTAGAAAAGAATGAATTTTGAAAATCCGGTGGAAACAGTGCAAATTTTTTTGGCGAGGCACCTTAATGAACATAATTAATTTAAAAAGGGGTAAAGGTTTTTAGTATTTTTTTTATATTTTTATTGATTTTATGACATTACAGAATACATTACAGGGTATATACATATATACATACCAATATATGTATTTCGATTTTTGCTCACAAGCTGAACACGACGATCATGAAAGGAGATTTCAAAACCGCACGGGAAAAGCAATACAAATAAAAAAACACACGTCAATTCCGTCATTTTCAACCTATGTTTGACAAAAAGATTCGAAGTAAGATTTTTTCAAGTGATGAATCAAGTGTGGAAAATATAATATGTATGTAAGTAACGTAATATATAAAATTACATTGACAAATTTGAAAAACTTTTCGTATTTTACGTATTTTTTTATTTTGTTACAAACATTTTGTAAACATTTTTTTTTTTTACATGTACTCTGTAATATCATAAAATCAAAAAAAAAAAATATGAAAAAAAATACTAAAAATCTTTACCCCTTTTTTTATTAATTATGTTCGTACATTCTGTTAAATGTAGATATGTATGTTTGTAATAATTGAACATAACTTGATAACAACTAACCCCATAAGAACATTATTGTTTTGCGATCCTCTAATGATCTATGTGCAGCGCGTTGGGAGACTGCAAGGGGTGACAAAACATGCAATATCTTTTAATATAATTTAATTTTATTATTAAAGAAAAAATTGTTTAAATATCATTTATGAAACAATTAGATAGTATAAAATTACTTATAATATAGTAAAAACAGTTATCAGTAAGTGAAACAAAAGTCATGGATTTATCTGCAGTAGTTCATGAGAAAATAATTTGTCAATATTATCATATTAAAAAATTATCAAAAATTCAAAACTCAATAACTTTAACAAAAAAATGAATTTGGACGAAATATTTATAATACTGGGTTTGGGTCTAGTCCACTATCTAATGGAATAAAAAAATTCAAAATCGGTGAGGTTTCGAAAAAAAACCAAAATTTCGTACACACTTCACATGGCTTTACCCTAAAATCAAAGATTTTATCTAAAATGAACTGAAACTATTTTGTTTTATTTTATTTTCATTAATGTGGTTTATTTCTTTGATTATGCCTTTCTATATTTTCTGAGCTATTAAGTTTTAGACTTAAAATGTATTATAATTTAATTATGACAGACATAAAACGATGCACATTTTGGGAATTATGTTTAAGAAGAAGAAGAAGATGACTGATGGATTACTTTGGGATTGTGTCAATTACATTATACAATCGCAATAGTAACAGCTGATTTGTTTTTGAGAAAAAGCGGGTCCAAAATATCAAATGCACCAGAATGAGAGTTATAGTCTTGACAAAAGCAGCGACAAGGCTCATCTAACTCAAAATTGGTTAGGCACTTTTTCAAGAGAAGTGGTTTAAAACGCCTTGATGATCAACTATGTACATAATTACACCTAAGTCTGCTTTTACACGGTAGATTTGTTCCAGAAGAAGCCGTGTAAAAAAAAAACCGTGTAAAAAAAGACATAAAGATAAAGACGATACTATCGATGGTTTCAGACTTTTTTCTTTCATAAATACTTTCAAATCGTGCTAAATGGAATAAAATCGTGTAAAAAATTAAAAATATTCAATTTTCAAACCGTGTTATATCAAAACCGTGTAAAAACAGACTTAAGTGTAATGTAATAATCTAAACAGCAACAAAGGCAATTATGTACAGCGTGTGTGTGTGTTGGTGTGCACCATCTAGCGTCATCTGGCGTTTCCAGTGCCATCTATAGCGCAGTAGTGAAGATAAACAAAGACAACAACCAATATTCGCATAAATAGATCAAATTTTATGTATTCGGCCTTTTTGAGCCTTTTATTCGTTCCGGTTTTTTGGATGTATGTAGGTGCCAAGCCCGCGATAAAATCTATGCAATAGCTTAAAAACTTCCAAGCATTTCATCTTGTATATTTTTAACATTTTTAGAAAAAAAAGAATTATAAATCTATTGCAGTACACATATCTCTAAAATTGTAATCATATATGTATTAATGGTCTTACTTTGTTGCAGTCGTTCCCGTTATAAAAGATAAACCAAAAATTATTAAAATTATCAAAAAGAGAACTGTAGTTATAGAATGCACAGTAGCATCTAAATTTGAACCCAAGTGTACATGGTACAAAGAAAACACTGCTGTCAAGGAAACCAAACGCCATGTCTACCTAGTTGAACAAACCAAGGACGGCGAGTTTGCAGTGAAATTAGAAATAAATGAAGTTGAAGATGCGGATAAGGGATCATACAAATTGATTGCTAGCAATGAAAAAGGAGAGGCAGTTTCACAGATAGTTCAACTTATCGACATACCAGCTGAGGAACGGAGGTTGACTAAGCCAGAGCTTGTGCGCAAACTTACTGATCAAGTGGTAACAGAATCAAAATCGTTCGAGCTGACCATAACACTAGCAGAAGCTGACCACAAATGTAAAATAGAATGGTACAGAGGGACCACAATCATAAAAGAGACGAAAGACATTACAGCAACTTTTGATGGTAAAAATGCTAGGCTAATATTTGGTACAGCACGTTATGAACACGAGAGCAAATATAAAGTCGTGGCTATCAATGAAGCTGGTAAAACTGAGTCAACGTGTAAGATCGCCGTTATTAAAAAAGATGTAAAGAAAAAAGATACGGAAAAGCAAGCAGAAGAAAAACAAATGGTAAGAAAAACATAAAATCTTATCTTATTTATATTTTAAATGCGGAAGTTTGTGAGTAACTGAGTTTGTTAATGTTTCACGCGAAAAGTACAGCACCAATCTTTACGAAATTTTGTACACATATTCTATGGAGTTTAGCATAGGACACCATTTAATACCATTTCAATACCTCAGAGGGTTTTGGAGATATGCGCACTAATGTTACCCAACTACCCTAAAACTGCATGTTTTGAAATTTGGTGAAAAATGGTTGCCCTACACCTCTAAATATGCATAAAATATTGGTACCTATCAAACGAAAGGTAAAGGCCATGGGGTACGTTTGAACATTGCACAATTTCGATAAATTAATCGATAACTGAGTTATCGGTAAAAATGTGGTTCCAAAGAACCTCTTAATTTGTATACAATATGGGTATTAAATGAAAGAGGGAAACCACGGGGTTCGTTTGGACATTGCAAGAATTCGATATTTTAACTCCTGTTATTTCCTGGATGTATGTATGTATGTGGGTATGTACATATGTATGTTATAGACTCCGGAACTACAAATCCGATTTTGTTCATATCTACAGGATAGCTCAGTAGGAACCCGGACAGTGTTTATGTAAAGTTTTATTCGGTGAAGTGGATCGATTTTATTGAGATTTTTATTATTATTTTTAATAAATTTTAGACTAGGTAGGGGTGTGCGGAGCACTTAGTAAAGAGACCAACTTTGATAAATTATTATTAGTAAATTGTTATTTAAATTATATAGAACGGGGGTGCGGGGCACATGTTATACCTTGGTTGTATTAATTAGGGGGGGAACTGTTGGCTCTGGCCACCAGATATTAAACATCCCAATTTCACAATAAACACGTGCTATTAAAGAAAAGTTTTTCATTCCCGATATGCTCAGTTCCGTATTTTTTCTGTGGAATGTGGTCAAAAAAAGCAGCTTTGGAGGACGGCTGGTACACATATGTACCACATAACATCCCGGATGGTACAATTTTATACTACCACCCCACTTTTTTTTTATACCACGTCTGCGTTGACAGCACATCAATTTAATTTTTGGTCCAATTAACATATTTCTTACATTAAAGGAAATCTACCATTGCCAGTGGAGTCTTAAGTCTCCGATGTACAGTACCAAATTCATTTTATGCTAATTAATCAGAAATGTTTAGTTAATTAATTAAAAAATATTCATGATTATGGCCATTAAAAAAATTATCAAAAATAATTGTCCACTATTTTTAATTAACAACAATCACGTAATAATCGAAGAATTATTATTAACCAAAAATACAAAACTAATTAAAGAATTAAATAATTTAATTAAATTATTTGATTATGTTCAATTATTAAATTAATCTTATACTAATAGGCTAACATTCTTTCCATACAGTCAATTACCAGAGTGTATCTCATTTAAACATGCATATTTCCAGTTAACTGTTGTTCAAATATTTCAATTTGGGTGGTTGCATATACATATGTGACTAAATTTTACCCGTTATGCTGGGTAAAAGTGTGTTGAAGGTGTAATAAAATTCTGACTTGAAGGAAAAATTGCAAAAACTATGAAAAGCGAACTTTAAAATGAACGCTTCATTTATATTCCAGGCAACTGGGATTTAATACGAAAATAACGCGGATCGTGGGTTTTTTTGGTTTATCTAAATTATCTTAATCCAAAGTCGGTCTTATTAAAAAAGTAATCCAAAAATGAATAGCATAACTTTCTGCAGCCATTTAAAGTGCAGTTTTTTCTTATTTTTCCATTAATTCGGTAGTAGAAATAACTGTAAAAATTGTGTTCCATAGTTTGTTGCCGAGGTGATTCTCCATGTTTTAACAGTTTTCCCTGTATATTTGCCTTAAGAGATCTTCACTGGGATCCGTTGTATAATTTGCCATCCTATACGAGTCGCTTAAAACTTATTAATCTTCACAGCCTTTCTAGTCGGAGGGAAATGCTTGGAATTGTTTTCATGATTAAATTACTAAATGGTTCAATCACAAGCGCGTTTCTTTTGAGCGAAGTGAACTTCAATGTACCTTCTCGTCCATCAAGACATTTTAAACCCCTTATCTTGAAACAGTGCCGAACTAATTTTGAATTAAATGAGCCTTTTCGTTGTTTGTGTCAAGATTATAACTCTCGTTCTGGTACGTTTGATATTTCAGACTCACTATGCAGCATAAAAAAGTCAATTCTTTCTATCCTAAATACATAGCAACATTTTGCTCCTTTGATTTTTATCTTTATTCTTTACAATAACTATTCGCTGTCAACTATTTATTAAGTGTGTCATCTATTTTTTATCTACCTTACTTAGCTGATGAGGTTTTCTCTGTAGCTGAGCAGTTTTAGATCTCGACGATTAACAAACCAAAGCCTTTCAAAGACTCGGCACGAAAGAACAATCCGTGCGTCATGCGGATGCGCCCCTCGCGCCGGTCGGGCGGGATATGGTGGGTAATCCGTTGGGCATTATTATTATTATTATTATTATTATTATATGCTATAGTTTTCCCGCTATAATCACTTGTTGACAACTAAACAAGTTGTTGACGCTAAATATCAAACATATTGAATTATCACTTTTTTTCCTTTATTGACAACAAAATTCAATCAAGAACAGGTTTTCTAAAAAAAAAACAATGATTTTGTACGAGACTATAGCTTATTTCTATCTGAACACATCATGCCGTCAATTATAAAGGGTTACAAAGAGAAACGAACAGTATAAATAAAAAATAATAAGAAAATTGTTAATAATAATAATATAAATGATAAAAAATAGATCAAAATACATCTTTATTATGTAGCTAATGCAGAAATAAAATTAATCATAACATTTGTAAAAGTAAAAGTTTACACCTGACTGTTAAAGTTCAAATCTGCAAGAAGTACCTGTCTGACCGAGTTTTGAAGCATTGCAAGTTTCTTGCATTTTTAACTTCCTCTGGAAGTTTTTTAAATAATTTTACACCATAGTGTCTTAAAGATTTAGCACACCTTTCAGTTCTAAATACACGTGGTTTAATATTTGTTCTGACTCTAAATGCATATTCCGGAGTTGGCTCTTCTGGTATGGTCAGATTATGTTTAATTAAATTATTTTTGATTTTATAAAATGTGATTAATGTTTGTAACATGGAATATTTGCGAATATTCAACTTATCATGATATAAAAGCACACTGGATGTCGTTAAGGGCAAATTCAAAATGTTTTTTAATGATTTTATTTTGTATTCTTTGTATCATGTATTATTCATAAGTTGTTCCATGCAGACATTCCATATGAGCATTTCCGTAGAATGGTCAACCAGAGCAAAAATTTTAAAAGTTAATAAAAATAAATTCTTTTTTAACCCTGTTATACAAAATTACCCAAATTTTTATAAAAATAACGGTTTGAAAGTTAATTAAAATTTTTTTTATGAAAAATTTGGCTTGAAACCTGAAAAAAAAAATTGTTCATTTCCAGCCAGTTTTAAACGCCTGTTTCTTTTAAATTTTTTCACATGAATATCAATTAAGACTATAAAACTGAAAGAAGATTTAACGACGATCTTTTAACGGTAAATTTTTATTGAAACTTTTACCTCTGCCTGGATCGTACATACAATACATTTTTTGTTACCACTTCTCAAGGAGTGTAAGGATATGTCTAGAACTACGTTACTAAAGCCAGTTGGGTGCACTTAATTGAAAAACAAAACTACTTCTCTTGAAGGGTTTACCAAATCTTTTTTTTTAATTCTCAAAGTTGCGTACGTTCGCGACCGTTTTGCATTTTGATATATTTTTGCCTACCAAAAACTGAAGCAAGCAAAGAAGAGGTTGTTAATATACTTTATTTCCATTTCTAATAATAGATCATAGGGTTTTGAATAATTTTAATGAAGTTATTCATAAATTTCACAACCATACATTATAGTGAGTATACTTTATATTATGCAAGCCACTTTCGAGCCTTTCGGTGTGAGCCGCGGAATTTCAGTACAGTCTAATAATTTATGCTATCTTCTTTCTTTATAAATACAACATATAAGATTTAAACTTGTGAATTAAGTGTTCCAGTTCATATAATTTGTAAAACATTATGCCGAAAATAGGAAAAAAAGTGTATGGAAAAATCGTACGTTCGCGACCCGTACGTTCGCGACCGGTATTTAAGCGTATATATAAAATTGTACGGACGATATTTTAACGCGAAATAAACGTAAAGAAAGTCACTTTATGCCACTTCAATATGTTATCAACCGTTTTGAAAAAATCCATTCCATTTCGCTGAATTTTGAATTTTTCCAGTTGCACAAAAAAGTCACTTCCATTTTGCTTACGTTCGCGACCACATGTTTATTGCCCCCACAGTCTAAACTAAAGATCGAACAAACCTGCCTCTTGCACCTAAAATTGACCTTCCAAAATGCTATTGAAGTAGCAAACAAAAAAAAACAAAAACCTATGTTTACTTTGTTTTTTGGCCCACAAAAGCGTACGAACGTACTGTTCGCGACCGTGGAAACACCCATATTGGATTTAAATAATTGATATGTGACATGAAGTTATATAGAAGCCATAGTTGCTTTTTAGGAATCAATTTCCGATTTCTATAAATTACAAAGTTTAAAGGTATCAATTTCATTTTAAGCTTGTAAATATGTTTTCGCCAATTAAGATTAGCATCAAACCATATGCCTAAGTATTTTAAAGTTTCGACTCTTGAAATAAAGCTACCATCAACATGTACTCCATCCAAGTCGCTCATAGATGGAATGTTCTTATAATTATTAAATAGAATAAAGTTAGTTTGCGAGAGATTCATTTTCCAATAGATTTCTTTCAAACCACGCAGAAATTATATTTAGATCCTCTTGCATATTTGTTAAAAGTTCTTCAAGAGTGTCAGTAGCATACAAAAAGGTTCCATCATCAGCATAAAATTGTGGTGTTCCTTTTAATTCTAGTTTAAATATATTGTTTATGTATATTAAAAATACTGTGGCAGCTAATTTAGATCCTTGCGGAACACCAGTTGTAATGGTTTTAATTGAGCTCTTGAATTCTTTAATTTGAACAAATTGCTTTCTGTCGATTAAAAAGCTTTCAAAAAGTTTAATAGCAGTGCCAATTACTCCCAACTCCCTGAGCTTTTGTAACATAATGTGAATGTTAACTGATTCAAAGGCTTTACTTAGGTCAATTGACAGCATAGCAACATATTTATTATTGTTTTTCATACAGAAATTCTGTGCAATTGATACAAGCAGACATAGTGCTGGAGTTTTCAGTGAAACCAAACTGATTATCGCTAATTATATCGTTAGTCTTAATAAATGTTTTTAATCTGTTTAAAAGAATGCTTTCAAACACCTTATCAACCGTACATAGTTTTGTTATAGGTCTATAATTTGAGCAAGCCTCTTTACTTCCGCTTTTGTGCATTGGGACAACTGAACCAATTTTTAATACCTCTGGATATTGTCCACTACTAAATCACTCATTAATAAAATATGATGGCAGGCCAGATAGTTCCGCTTTATATTTTTGTCACTGATTCAAAACAAGCTATCTCAACAGGATTTGTACCTTCGTTATCGTTATACATATACTATATTCGCGATATTTGAAAGATTGGTATTATTTTGCCCATATACCAGCTGATTTAAGAATTTGTACGTTTTAGTGTTAGATCCAATGTTTTCCTCGATTCGACTTCCATAAAACTCTTTTCGTGCATTGTTTATTTTATTTCTCAACCTTAACTGGTATTTCGTTTTTTAAATGCTCAATATTCTGTATATTGTTATTAACTGCTAAAGCTAGGAGTCTATGATCAGATATCTCATTATCATCTAACGATAGAATATATGTGTATTCAACTAAATCGGTTATAACATGATCAATGATGGTTTTGTAATCATTTCCTCTTCTAGTGTAATATATTTCTTTGTTTAAGTTATTTAGAAAGATAAACCCTTTGTTTAATACTGTACCTACGTAATTAAAAATTTCCATATTTAAGTTTAATAAGTTTAAGTTGAAATCTCTACCTATGATCGATCTCTTGTATTTTAAAATAGTATTTTCTAATTTATCAATGAATGAACCAACATCGGAAGCACAGAATCTATAAACACACTGTGACGTCACGATGCATTCATCCCCACTTCAATTTTTCCTTTGGTTTTGTTGTTTTAGTCTTGCCAACAGTATACACACATTGCTTAGACTATCAGTCCATATGTATCAATGCGTGTGTTGGGCTTGTTTGTTTGTACATTGTTATTGTACTTAACCCGTGCTATGGTTTAGTGTATTTTGTTTTTGGTTTTTACGGTCTTTCTATCTTATAAATAAAAATGAATGTGTGTCTGTGTGTCTGTGTGTCTGCGTGTCTGTGTGTCTGTGTGTCTGTGTGTCTGTGTGTCCTTTATGGGCGTCCAAAGTACTCAACCGATTTTTATGAAATTTTCACAGTATATTCTTGGGATCATGGGTTAAAGCATAGGCTATATTAATTTTTGGAAAAGTTGGCGGTGCCACGCCCCCAGGCTATATAAAACTACAACTCTTCATAACTCTCAACATATTTGGTCTAAATTAATGATTTTTGGATATGTGTGTCCTTTGGTCAAGATTTATGTAATTTTGGAAAAGTGGGCGGTGCCACGCCCACATTTTTTGTGTTTTGTTTGTACTTCAATAATGTCCAAAGTTTATGGTCGATCTCTTTTAAACTTTCAAGATTGGTTCAGAAGATTGTTGTGCACGATTTAGGCTATATCAATTTTTGTAAAAGTAGGCGGTGCCACGCCCCCCGGCTATATAAAATTTAAATTCTTCATAGCTCTGAACACATTTGGTCTAAATTAATGATTTCTGGATATGTGTGTCCTTTAGTCAAGATTTATGTAATTTTGGAAAAGTGGGCGGTGCCACGCCCACATTTTTTGTGTTTTGTTTGTACTTCAATAATGTCCAAAGTTTATGGTCGATCTCTTTTAAACTTTCAAGATTGGTTAAGAAAATTGTTGTGTACGATTTAGGCTATATCAATTTTTGGAAAAGTAGGCGGTGCCACGCCCCCAGGCTATATAAAATGTAAATTCTTCATAGCTCTGAACATATTTGGTCTAAATTAATGATTTCTGGATATGTGTGTCCTTTGGTCAAGATTTATGTAATTTTGGAAAAGTGGGCGGTGCCACGCCCACATTTTTTGTGTTTTGTTTGTACTTCAATAATGTCCAAAGTTTATGGTCGATCTCTTTTAAACTTTCAAGATTGGTTCAGAAGATTGTTGTGTACGATTTAGGCTATATCAATTTTTGGAAAAGTAGGCGGTGCCACGCCCCCAGGCTATATAAAATTTAAAATCTTCATAGCTCTGAACATATTTGGTCTAAATTAATGATTTCTGGATATGTGTGTCCTTTGGTCAAGATTTATGTAATTTTGGAAAAGTGGGCGGTGCCACGCCCACATTTTTTGTGTTTTGTTTGTACTTCAATAATGTCCAAAGTCTATGGTCGATCTCTTTTAAACTTTCAAGATTGGTTAAGAAAATTGTTTTGTACGATTCAGGCTATATCAATTTTTGGAAAAGTAGCCAGTGCCACGCTCCCAGGCTATATAAAATTTAAATTCTTCATAACTCTGAACATATTTGGTCTAAATTAAAGATTTTTGGATATGTGTGTCCTTTAGTCAAGATGTATATAGTTTTGGAAAAGTGGGCGGTGCCACACCCACATTTTTTGTGTTTTGTTTGTACTTCAATAATGTCCAAAGTTTATGGTCGATCTCTTTTAAACTTTCAAGATTGGTTCAGAAGATTTTTGTGTACGATTCAGGCTATATCAATTTTTGGAAAAGTAGGCGGTGCCACGCTCCCAGGCTATATAAAATTTAAATTCTTCATAACTCTGAACATATTGGGTCTAAATTAAAGATTTTTGGATATGTGTATCCTTTAGTCAAGATGTATATAATTTTGGAAAAGTGGGCGGTGCCACGCCCACATGTTTTGTGTTTTGTTTGTACTTCAATAAGTTCAAAGTTTATGGTCGATCTTCTCTAAATTTCCAGATTGGTTCAGAAGATTGTTGTGTACGATTCAGGCTATATAAAATTTAAATCATTATAGCTTTGAATATTTTTGGTCTAAACTAATGATTTTTGGATATGTGTGTCCCTTGGTCAAAAATTATACAATTTGGGAAATGTGGGCGTGGCACCTGTTGATCTGTTTTAAACTTTTCCAATACGTTAAAATCTTCGTTGGGTACGACATATGTACATAGGCTACATTTGTAAATTCTTTGGAAAAGTGGGCAGTTCCAAGACCACAAGCTAAGTAATATTTCAATTCGTTATATCCCTGAATGTATTTGCTTTAGTGACATTTTAACGTTCTTAAATCTTAATCAACGCACTTAATTTTTTTTGTTTGTTATTGCCGTTCATACATATCCAGAGTATTATAGGTAGATATTGGATATAATTAAATAAGTACTAACTATACATCTGCTCAGCAGCGCATAATGGTTTTTGTCATACCCATTGAGTTCAAAAGATCCGTTTTTTGAGTTGGACATCCAAACAATTTATTTGTTTATACCAAAGACTCTAAAGCCAGAAACATTGTATATCCTAAAGCACTGCAATAAATGGAATGTTAAAAGTTAAAGAAAAATATTTGAAAATGTATTTCTAGGGAAGTCACTGGTCAGGCAGAACAACGTCTGCCGGGTCTGCTAGTTTACATATATTTGTAAAATTTGCAAGCTCGAGACCCAGTGAACAATAATAATTGGTTTTAGTTATTATATTCGATTTTTGTTGATCCAGATTTCGTTTACTGCAATTACATGTATGATTTTACCCTCGGTTGCATTCTGATGGATAATCATATCTAACCCATCCATCATATTTCTCATAATCTGTACGCTAGGTAGGTAGGTAAAATGGCTGCGCCTGAGAGAGGCCACCCAAGTAGCTTTCTTAGAAGCCGTTTTGATGCCAGGAATACCCATTTTGTCCGCATGTGCGCCATTCGGCCAGTGATCTGTATACTCTGTATATTTAAGTACAAACTATTTATATATTTACTATTATTTATGAAAATTAATTTGTTTACATCGTGTTTCACCTCAACATTATATGTCGCATTGTTTACATTGTAATTATCTACATCCATGGATTACTAAAATATATATTACTTAAATGTTTTAAGATTAGTTAATCTAACTTTTGTAAATCTTCTAAGTCCATAATTTGTATCACCGCAGTTTCGTCATCTTTTCTCACAAATATTTTTGCATCCTTTACCCACACGTATTTGTAGCTTTTTTCATCAAATCGCTTAGTTCTTTTTCTATCAGCTGATGGAAGTTTATATTTTTCCCCTTCATGTCTACGTTTGGAAGTATTTTCTTGAAATCTATTTGCGAACCTTTCTTCCTAAACTCAACGCATTTTGTTTTCAACTCATTACTGCTCATTTTGACGATTAATGGGTGTGTTTTAAATTTTTTATTTTTATTTTGATATACATCCTCGATGGTATCAATATTAATATTGGCATTAACCTGTGCAGCAATTTCCATTACTACAGACTTCAAATTCACATCTTTTATTTGTGGTATATTCGTTATTATTATGTTGTTTTTATTTCTTTCTTGTTTTATTTCCATTACATTTGGTTCTAATGTTTTCATTTTGATTTTGGCATTTTCGCCGTTTGTTTTAAATTCTTTCAACTCTTTTTTTATTTGTTTGTTTTCTTTCTTGTTAAGCGATCCATCTCTTTTTTGAGCGCATCAAAGCTATCACTAATGTGTTCTTGCGACTCTCTTATTTTCTTCATCGCTCGCTCCTGCACTTTAAACTCTTTGTTTAGTTTGTCAAAAATCGCCGTTAAATTTACTGAAGACGATTCATTGTCGCTTGTGTCGCTCGATGCTAAGAGATGTTCTTTGTTGTTATGCTTTTTATTTGTTCTTGTTTTTGGTTGCATTTCTAACTTTCTTTCGCAATACTAATTATAGTCAAAATTTATGTATGTTTTTTTCGTTTGTTATGATCAAAATCAAATCACAATATAATTTTTTAACAAAGTCACTTATTATAAATAGTAGTGCTTCGCACACAAGGTATATTAACTTCATTCGCCTAACGGTAGTATGTAACGGCATAAACGAATCGAGATAGATATTGACTTATGTATATCAAAATGTTCAGGAGGAAAAGAGAAATTGATTAAGCCATGTCCGTCCGTCCGTCTGTGAACACGAAAACTTGAGTAAATATTGAGATATCTCAATGAAATTTGGTATGCAGGTTCCTTTTCAATTATATCGGAGCGCCACGCCCACTTTATATATATATAATATTTTAGAAAATACAAAAAGAGTGATTATTCAGTACATAATACACCTATAAGGATAAAATTTGGTGTGCACTTTAGCGTTAAGGCAACAAATAAATTGTTAAAAAAGGGGCGTGGCACCGCCCACTTTTGATTAAGTCAAATTTGGAATTATTATTAATCATAAATCAAAAACCGCTCAAGATAGCAAAATGAAATTCAGCACAGATATTTATATTAATACCGGCAATATTCCGAAAAAAAAATTTGCGAAATCTGGTAGGGTCCACGTGAAATTTTATACGAACGATTTTGAAAAGGATCATGGATATATTGAATATGCAATAACTTTACTTACACTACTTGTAAATCATTTCTATTTCACCTCTAAAGTGTTCGCGGGCAAAGAAAGTCGAATGCATATCAATTTTCAAACATGGGCGTGGCCCCGCCCCATTATGGTGGATTATTTCACAAAACTTTTCATGCCTTAACTCGGGTAAAAATTGATTTATTGAAACGATATTTGGAGAAAGTATTCAACATATAAAACTAACTCTTTGCTGTAAAAATAAACAAAATTGGTTAACGGACACGCCCACTTTTTGAACACAGTTCTGAAAAATTTCTTTGTAAAATTAAAATCGCGATATTTCCATAATTGTATAAGTTATATTAATAAGGTTTTACACACGTAATAAGCTTGTTAAGAAAAAATAAACTGTAAAAAAATTTTGTGGATTTTGTTGAAGTAGGTGTGGCGCCGCCCACTTTTCAGCAAAAAAGGTCTGTTATTTTTAAACGCGATTGCTTGAAATTTCAAAAAGGTATTTTCATGAAAGTTAGTGAGATGCTTCCCAATAGCATATAGTATACTCCTTCCAAAAATTACCCAAATCGAATAACGAACAAGCAAGATTTACAGGCAAGGAGTTAACACCCTACTGCCTTTTTATACCTAGTAGTGCTTGGCACACAAGGTATATTAACTTCATTCGCCTAACGGTAGTATGTAACATGTATGGCATAAACGAATCGAGATAGATATTGACTTATATACATCAAAATGCTCAGGAGGGAAAGAGAAATTGATTGAGCCATGTCCGTACGTCCGTCTGTGAACACGATAACTTGAGTAAATCTTGAGATATCTCAATGGAATTTGGTATGGAGGTTCCTTTTCACTCATCTCGGAGCGCTATTGAAAATAGGCAAAATCGGTTAAAAGCCACGCCCACTTTCTATATATATAACATTTTCGAAAATACAAAAAGAGTGATTATGCAGTACATAATACACTTTACTTTAGCGTTAGGGCAAGAAATAAATTTTTGAAGAAATTTTTAAAAAGGGGCGTGGCACCGCCCACTTTTGATTAAGTCAAATTTGGAAATATTATTAATCATAAATCAAAAACCTTTCAAGATAGCAAAATAAAATTCAGCACAAATATTTATATTAATACAGGCAATATTTCTAAAAAAAATTAGCGAAATCGGGTTAGGTCCACGCCCTATTTTATACGAAAGATTTTGAAAAGGATCATAGATACATTGAATATGCTATAAATTTGCATAACTAGCTGTATATCATTTCTATTTCACCCCTGAAGTGTTCGTGTGCAAAGAAAGTTGAATGCACAAAATTTTTGGAAAATGGGCGTGGCCCCGCTCCTTTATGGGGGATTATTCCACAAAACTTTTCATGCCATAACTCCGGTAAAAATTGACTTATTGAAACGATATTTAGAGAAAGTGTTCAACATATAAAGCTTACTCTTTGCTGTAAAAATAAACAAAATCGGTAAACGGACACGCCCACTTTTTGAACACAGTTCAAAAAATTTCTTCGTAATATTAAAATCGCGATATTTCCATAATTGTATAAGTTATAGTAATAAGATTTTACACACATAATAAGCTTTTTAAGCAAAACTAAACTGTATACAAATTTTGTGGATTTTGGTGAATTAGGCGTGGCGCCGCCCACTTTTTAGCATAAAAGCTCTGCTATTTCCATAATCGATTGCTTGGAATTTGAAGAATGTATTTCAATGAAATTTTGTGCGATACTTCCCAATAGTATGTAGTATACTCCTGCCAAAAATTACGCAAATCGAATAACAAACAAGCAAGATTTACGGGAAAGTAGTTAACACCCTATTGCCTTTTTTTTCATAAATTTTTTTTTATTTTCATACCTTTCATAAGCATGGGGAAAACTATTTATATTTTATTATTTAGTGATAATTTAATTTACCACTTACAACAGAAGTGTTTTTAATCGAAAACAATCAGTTGTTTTATAACACCTTTTCAGGTATTAAAATAGACCTGAGTAAATTAGGATACCAAAACAGATCACTACTAGGTATTTAATGTTCGGTTACACCCGAACTTAGACTTCCGTAGTAGTTTATTTTGGCTTTTATAGTTTTAAATATTTTAGCGGTTTTAATACACTTTTAATTTAATTTATTTAACTGAGCTCGAACTTTTACATCCTCTCACTTTGACAGCTAACTTTCAATTTTCTTAGTTCCCTGTAAATTATCTTGTACTTGCACAATAGATATGTACATATACTCTCTTTGACCTAAAGTAGAAATTCAGCAATTTGTATCATACATATCGAGCCCTGTGCGCAAAAAAGACGTAAGAGCCAAAACGTAAATTTTATAGTAGAAGGTTTTTCTAATTTATTTCACATCCAGTTTATGTTTTAAAAAGTTTCTAACACCCCCAAAATCTGGTTTAAAGGCCAAAAAACCGATTTTTTAGTTTCCTCTTAAAACAAAATTCATGAAAAAACCTATTTTCAACCGATTTCAAAAATCTCAACGGTATTGGGTAGAAATTTATATAGGGTTTTATTCATTTGAAAAAAGTATGATATATTTTGTAAGCCAGAAGTAGGAATTTTTGGAAATTTCAACCGGTTTTCCGGTTTTGAAGCCATTTTTTTTGCCACTCATTAACAATGACTGAACCTCTTTGGGCATGTGTCATCGAGATGCATTCATTACTTAATTATACCAGTTTTTAGTTTTTAGAAAGGACTTACAGTTTTCAAGTTATGCAGCCTAATCCAATAAATTTTAGCTCTAAAATGGCCTAAAATGCATATGGCGTCAAAAAAAAAAATTTTTAATATATCATGGAAACAAGAAATTATGAATCAAACCATCTTTAAAAATTACTATTTGTTGTTTAAAATTATAATTGATGTCCTAAAAGTTAGCCCATTTTTTCACATACACGGGTTGCC
This sequence comes from Sphenella marginata, assembly GCA_951509765.1. Taxonomy (NCBI): domain Eukaryota; kingdom Metazoa; phylum Arthropoda; class Insecta; order Diptera; family Tephritidae; genus Sphenella; species Sphenella marginata. Next base: position 30,799,211 of record OX608078.1, on the reverse strand, counting down.
CCTGGAAATGGAAATGTTAGATTTTTGATTATGCTCCATAACGTGAAAACTTGAAGTCGTTTTCAAAAAATAAAAAATGGTATAATAAGAATAAGCCTCTCGATGACACATGCCCAATACAGTTCATTCATTGTCAATTAGTGCCAAAAAAAAAAAATGGCGTCAAAACCGGAAAACCGGTTGAAATTTCCAAAAATTCCTACTTCTGGCTTACAAAATATATCATACTTTTTTCAAATGAATAAAACCCTATATAAATTTCGAAAGGGTCAACAATTCTCTACCCAATACCGTTGAGATTTTTGAAATCGGTTGAAAATAGGTTTTTTCATGAATTTTGTTTTAAGAGGAAACTAAAAAATCGGTTTTTTGGCCTTTAAACCAGATTTTGGTGGTGTTAGAAACTTTTTAAAACATAAACTGGAGGTGAAATAAATTAGAAAAACCTTCTACTTTAAAATTTACGTTTTGGCTCTTACGTCTTTTTTGCGCACAGGGCTCGATATGTATGATACAAATTGCTGAATTTCTACTTTAGGTCAAAGAGAGTATATGTACATATCTATTGTGCAAGTACAAGATAATTTACAGGGAACTAAGAAAATTGAAAGTTAGCTGTCAAAGTGAGAGGATGTAAAAGTTCGAGCTCAGTTAAATAAATTAAATTAAAAGTGTATTAAAACCGCTAAAATATTTAAAACTATAAAAGCCAAAATAAACTACTAAGGAAGTCTAAGTTCGGGTGTAACCGAACATTAAATACCTAGTAGTGATCTGTTTTGGTATCCCAATTTACTCAGGTCTATTTTAATACTGAAAAAGTTGTTATAAAGGCAACTGATTGTTTTCGATTAAAAACACTCCTTTTGTGAGTGGTAAATTAAATTATCACTAAATAAAAAATATAAATAGCTTTCCTCATGTTCATGAAAGGTATGAAAATAAAAAAAATTAATTAAAAACTAGTAAGGAAGTCTAAGTTCGGGTGTAACCGAACATTAAATACCTAGTAGTGATCTGTTTTGGTATCCTAATTTACTCAGGTATATTTTAATACCTGAAAAGGTGTTATAAAAAAACTGATTGTTTTCGATTAAAAACACTTCTGTTGTAAGTGGTAAATTAAATTATCACTAAATAAGTTTTCCCCATGCTTATGAAAGGTATGAAAATAAAAAAAATTTATGAAAAAAAAGGCAATAGGGCGTTAACTACTTTCCCGTAAATCTTGCTTGTTTGTTATTCGATTTTCGTAATTTTTGGCAGGAGTATACTACATACTATTGGGAAGTATCGACAAAATTCCATTGAAATACATTCTTCAAATTCCAAGCAATCGCTTTTGAAAATAGCAGAGCTTTTATGCTAAAAAGTGGGCGGCGCCACGCCTAGTTCACCAAAATCCACAAAATTTGTATACAGTTTAGTTTTGCTTAAAAAGCTTATTATGTGTGTAAAATTGGAAAATATGGAAATATCGCGATTTTAATATTACGAAGAAATTTTTTAGAACTGTGTTCAAAAAGTGGGCCTGTCCGTTTACCGATTTAGTTTATTTTTACAGCAAAGAGTTAGCTTTATATGTTGAACACTTTCTCTAAATATCGTTTCAATAAGTCAATTTTTACCGGAGTTATGGCATGAAAAGTTTTGTGGAATAGTCCCCCATAAATTCAACTTTCTTTGCACACGAACACTTTAGGGGTGAAATAGAAATGATATACAGCTAGTTTAAGCAAAGTTATAGTTTCGTATAGAATTGGTCGTGGACCTAACCCGATTTCGCTAATTTTTTTTAGAAATATTGCCTGTATTAATATAAATATTTGTGCTGAATTTTATTTTGCTATCTTGAAAGGTTTTTGATTTATGATTAATAATATTTCCAAATTTGACTTAATCAAAATTGGGCGGTGCCACGCCCCTTTTTAAAAATTTTTCAAAAATTTATTTCTTGCCTTAACTCTAAAGTACACACCAAATTTTATCCTTATAGGTGTATTATGTACCGCATAATCACTCTTTTTGTATTTTCGAAAATGTTATATATATAGAAAGTGGGCGTGGTTTTTAACCGATTTTGCCTATTTTCAATAGCGCTCCGAGTTGAGTGAAAAGGAACCTCCTTACCAAATTTCATTGAGATATCTCAAGATTTACTCAAGTTATCGTGTTCACAGACGGACGGACAGACGGACATGGCTCAATCAATTTCTCTTTTCCTCCTGAGCATTTTGATATATATAAGTCAATATCTATCGCGAATGAAGTTAATATACCTTGTGTGCGAAGCACTACTAGGTATAAAAATGTTGGGTAATACATAAATTGAATTAATAAAAAAAAATGTGTTCTAAAACCGTTTTTTAATTCGCAAACGTCAAGCTGTGTAGTTGTGTTTATATTTTGCTCTGTGCTTTTATCTAAAAATTTAATCATATTTGTCATATATCTGTAAATTTTGAAGTTTAAGATTAAAGTTTATGAGTTGAATACTTAATGTGCTTCACTACTTGTTGTGAAAAGTGTAAATTCTTGATAAATTATTGAAAACTAAATAATTATAAATTCATTCTATTGAATTTGTGTGTGCCGAGTTGTGTTTTTGCATATTGTATTTGTTGCTTTTGAAAGGCTTACATTTTACATTGTAATTGTTGTTGTGCGCTGACTTGCTTTTCTTTTTCTCACTCCTTTTTCGTTACAGCTGTTTGCGTGGTTTGTTAAACGTCAAGTACAGTGTGTTTAAAACTGTTCGCTCAGTACATTGCCTTCCAAACTGCCAGGGTTGTTTTTATAGCTTTTTATTTTTAACTACTAAATTTTTAACTACTAAATTTTTTTTAATTTTATAATTTTTTTTTTTTTAATTTTTAATTTTTATAATTATTAATAATATAATGTCGTGCACGTTTGAAAATTGCCAGATAAAAAGCGAGTCGGAGCGCTTTGTAGCATGCTGGCTGTGTGATGCACTTGTCCACGCAAAGTGCACTGGCTTAACTGGTAGAACAGCTGATCTTATTAATGATGGAAAAGGTCTGCGCTGGTCTTGTTCAAAATGTAGATCGACGGAAGTTGATCTTTGTAAGGTCTTTCGACATATCAGAAACGGGTTTTCCGAGATCAGCAAAGACTTTTCTTTGCTGACCGAAAAATTCAAAAAATATGAAAACATTTTTAAAACGTTTGGAAATCTGGACAGATCGCTTCGATTGGAAAAGTCTATCAATCGTGATGGCGAGCGCGAGCCTGCTCCTTTATTAGAGCCGAACTTGCCGCAAGCCATCGAATTGATAGACTTGGCGTCCCCAATTCCAAGCACATCTGTTCGGGCAACGTCCAAGAACCCTCCAAAGACATCCTCTAAAAAAAATCAGGATCCTCCCGTTATTGTAATTGAGTCTGAAAAAGTTGCTAGGAAGTTGGTTGTGGTCCCTCGCAAAAAATCTATTTTTGTGTCTAGGTTCCATCCTGACACTACAGAAGAAGATTTAATGTACCATATTTCGACTAAAGTAAAAGATCGTAATTTGACTATTAAAAAGTTTAATTTCACGTATCAGAGAAATATGTCTTCATTTAGAATTGATGTCGCTGAAAAAGATTTCGACGCTCTTTTGAATAGTTCTTTTTGGCCCCCCGGTGCTCTTGTGCGGGAGTTTGAATACAGACCAAATAGAAATGTTCAAAATGTAGCAACAATCTCTCGTGATAACGTTGAGCCAAAAAACTGAGTACTAAAACCATGACTATCTTTTATCAAAATGTCAGAGGTTTAAATACCAAACTAACCGATCTTTATTTGAAATCTTTTTGTTGTAACTATAACGTAATTGCTTTTACCGAAACTTGGCTAAAACCTCATGTTTTCAACTCTGAATTTTTTTGTAGCGAATATCAAGTTTATAGAAATGATCGCTTGAACAGGGTCGGGGGTGGAGTTTTACTTGCAGTACATTCCTCAATACCTTCAGAGGAGGTTGATTTACCTAGCATTGATTCCATTGAGTTCAAATGCATCCGCATTCAGCTAGCAAATGTCTCCATGTACTTATTTGTTTGTTATATCCCTCCAGCATCAGATCTTGCTTTGTACTTACAAGTTATCTCTTTGCTCAAAACGGTTCACTTTTTGACTAAAGATTCTGACTCGATGATTGTTCTGGGTGATTTTAACCTACCTCATATATCGTGGAAAATAGTCGATGGAAATATTATTCCAAATCCATCCAGACCGGGCTTCAATGACTTTTTGGATGGAATTTCCGATCTCTGTCTTAATCAAATAAACGTTACAGCAAACAAGTTTGGCAAAGTCTTAGATTTAGTTCTTGTCGATGATAAAAATAAATTTTCTGTAAGTCGTTGCGATCCGCTGGTTTTACCAGAAGACGTCTACCACCCTTCTATGGAAATATTTCATGAGACCTTAAGTAATGCTCAATGTACACAAGGCTGCTCAAGTTGTAACTTTGATTTTAACTTCTCAAAAGCCAACTATAAGAAATTAAATAAAGAACTGTCTAAAGTAACTTGGCCTGAGGTGTGTGGCGATATCGATTCAAACGTTTTACATTTTAATCAAACTATTTACAACTTATTTGAGAAGATTGTTCCCAAACGTAAAATAATATATGATCATCCAACGCAGGCTTGGTTTACTAAAGAGCTTATGATGCTGAAAAATAGAAAAACGCGTTCTTTCAAATTATTTAAGAAATCGGGATTAAACAAACACTACTTGTTGTATTCTGGTCTACGTAAGAGGTACATCGACTTAAATAAAAAGTGCTATAAAGCCTATATCTCTAAAACAAAAAGGGACATTATTCGCAATCCGAAGTCATTTTATGATTTCGTAAATTCTAAACGAAAAGTAGTGGGATTTCCCTCAGCCATGAAATATAAAGACATTTTATCTAGCGATAATCAAGATATCGCAAATTTCTTTGCGCAATTTTTCACTTCTAACTATTCTGCCGTCACCAATTCTGACTTTCTAAATTATCCCTATGAGCTACATGGGAACAATTTAATTAATTGTCCAACTATATGCGAAAATGATGTTCTTGTTTGTCTGAAAACCTTGAAAGAATCTTTTAAATGTGGTCCTGATAGGATTCCTACATGCTTCTTGAAGAAGTGCGCTAACAATATTTACAAACCCCTTACCAATTTGTTCAATCTGTCACTAAAGTGTGGTGTTTTTCCAACAGCATGGAAAGAGTCGTTTCTTCTACCGCTTCATAAAAGCGGAAGCAAGGCTTCTATTGAGAACTATCGTGGCATAGCAAAGCTGTCTGCCATTCCAAAAGTGTTTGAAGCTATTGTTACTAATCAGCTTACAAATCCTATCTCTACCTTGATTTCTGACTGTCAACACGGGTTCTGTAAGGGAAAGTCCACCGTTACAAACTTACTTGAATTTACAAATCATGTCTCAAATGGCTTTAGAAAAAATCTGCACACCGACGTTATTTATACTGATTTCAGCAAAGCTTTCGATAAAGTGTGTCACTCGTTACTTATTCATAAACTAGATCAGCTGGGTTTCCAGCCGGGTCTCAATCGCTGGATCTCTTCTTACCTTAGTGACAGAACACAAAAAGTAGTGTTTAAAAACTGTGAATCCGATGTTATTAATGTCTCCTCTGGAGTTCCTCAAGGAAGCCATCTGGGCCCGATTCTGTTCTTGTTGTTTATAAATGACATTTCTACAGTAATAGAATTTTCGAAAATGTTAATGTATGCCGACGATGTAAAGCTTTTCATGTCATTCGCATCATCCGAAGATAGCAATAAGCTTCAATCAGATCTAAATACACTAGTTACTTGGTGCGATTTAAATTATATGCCGCTTAATCTAAAGAAATGTAAATACATGCGTTTTTCGAGAGGAATTTCACAGCCAGCTTCCTATACAATCAACAATTATAGTCTTGAGCAAATGTATGATTTTGTTGACCTTGGGGTTACTATGGATTACAAACTCAGTTTCAACTGCCACATTAACGTAATAGTCAATAAAGCTAGAGGCGTTCTAGCATTTGTTAAACGATGGTCTAAAGAATTTAGCGACCCTTATGTAACTAAAACTCTCTTTACTACTTTAGTCAGACCGATACTTGAATACGGTTCTATAATTTGGAACCCGCGTTACCAGGTCCACGTGGATCGCTTAGAATCAGTTCAAAAACAATTTTTACTATTTGCCTTAAGAGATCTTCACTGGGATCCCTTGTATAATTTGCCATCGTATACGAGTCGCTTAAAACTAATTAATCTTCACAGCCTTTCTAGTCGGAGGGAAATGCTTGGAATTGTTTTCATGATTAAATTACTTCAATGTACCTTCTCGTCCATCAAGACATTTTAAACCACTTATCTTGAAACAGTGCCGAACTAATTTTGAATTAAATGAGCCTTTTCGTTGTTGGTATCAAGATTATAACTATCATTCTGGTACGTTTGATATTTCAGACTCACTATACAGCATAAAAAAGTCAATTATTTCTATCCTAAATACATAGCAACAATTTTTTTTTTCATATCCTTTGTTTCTTATCTTTATCCTTAACAATTAACTTTTCGCTGTCAACTAATGATTTATTAATTGTGTAATCTTTTTTACTTAGCTGATGAGGTTTTCTCTGTAGCTGAGCAGTTTTAGATCTCGACGATTAACAAACCAAAGCCTTTCAAAGACTCGGCACGAAAGAACAATCCGCGCGTCATGCGGATGCGCCCCTCGCGCCGGTCGGGCGGGATATGGTGGGTAATCCGTTGGGCATCATTATTATATTTATTCAAACTAATAATATTTAATTTATAAACTAGTAAGGAAGTCTAAGTTCGGGTGTAACCGAACATTAAATACCTAGTAGTGATCTGTTTTGGTATCCCAATTTACTCTAATGTCTAAAAATATGTTATCTGTTTTGATTGAAACTAATTGTCAATGTTTGTTTTGTTTTATGTTTTTGTACTAAATAACAAAATATAAATAGCTTTCCTCATGTTAATGAAAGGTATGAAAAAAAAAAAATTTATGAAAAAAAAGGCAGTAGGGTGTTAACTACTTGCCCGTAAATCTTGCTTGGGGATAATGACAAAGTGGGCGTGGCACCTCCCATACAAACTTAGTTTTCCAGCTGAATATCTCTAGAAGGATTTAAGGGACCTGGAAATTGGTACAGACCTATATCTTCTTAGTCGATATCTCTGGAAGTATTTCTGTTAGACTATTGAAACTTGGGAAGGGGTTATATGGAATCGATCCCTAACACCTCCAAAAGAAACTGGGCGTGGCACCTCCCATACAAACTTAGTTTTCCAGCTGAATATCTCTAGAAGGATTTAAGGCAGGGGCCTGGAAATTGGTACAGAGCTATATGCTATCAAAGCAATTTTTGAGCATAAAAGTGGGGGTTATCGGAAAAGGGGGGTGGCGCCTCCCATACAAACTTAATTTTTCAAGCTGAATATCTCTAAAAGGATTTAAGGCAGGGACCTGGAAATTGGTACAGAGCTGAAATTTGATCAAAACCGTCCTCGCTATTTATTTACGCTCCGGGACAAAAAACTATAAAATTTGTGTATCGTGCAGCCTTAAACTGAATATTAAAATTATATATGAAGGGTTTAGAACCAAATGGATCTAAGTGACTACGAAATTGATTTGAGATATTCAAGTTTAAAGTTTACTGCCTTTGGAAAATTGTATGTAAAATCTGGGTAGGGCGTTTATTGTGGCACTACAATGTCCGAAATTACTCGGATCTCTTTGCCAACGCATATACACCATATTTAACTATACAAATATGGGTATAACTCAATTAGAAAAAAAAAAGTCACTTAGATCCTTTTAGTTTTGAGCCCTTAATATTATAAGTTGTATACGCAATGAAGTGAAAAATAGTAAATTTTCTATTACGAAAAAAATGCCGGTGTAATAACTATTTTTGAAATGAAATGTGCACTCGCGAAAACTCGAACTAATGAAAACCAGCCCTGTCCGAGTTATCGAAATGTTCGAGTTTTCGAACGTTATGTATTTTTAATTGATATATGTATTCTTTTTTACAGTTTTTATACCCTGTCCAATTTTATGGTATTATTAATCAAAGAGATTCTCTGGTTTGATGTTTTGTAGTTCATTGCCAGTTTATTTAATAAAAAATGCTAGCAAATATGAATGTTGTTTACAAATTATGTATTAGAAAAAAAAGCAGTGATATTGGTTTTATGTTTCTTACTTTCTACCGCATTCAATACAGCCTTTTTTGCTAAACTTAAAACATTTAGTTTTCGTCCCATTATAACACGCAAATAAATTTGATCCTAACCCCGCAAAATCCCGTGTATCACTGACAAATATCAATCAACTTAAAAGAAAAGTTCCGTAATTAGCACGAAACCTAGCCAGTGCGGCGCCTTAGAATGAAACAATAGACTCACATAACGACAAAAATTTGAATATCCGCCGTTACAGCACATGCAAAACGACAGTTTCTATCATGTTTTTCCATGAAAAAAAGAAAATAATTGTTCGAGTTTTAGAGTAGCTACATTTTGTTCGAGTTTGAAAGTAGTCAATGGAAAAAAAAATGTTCAAGTTTCCGAATGTTCGAGTTATCGTGTGTTCGAGTTTTCGCGAGTGCACTGTAATAAAAAAATCTAATTTGGGCAGAACGAAGTTCGCCGGGTCAGTTAGTATATAATAAGTACTTACCAAACCTACTAAATTTTATGCTTTTGAACTGAAAAATGTATACCCGAAAACCCATTTATCGAATCTATCGATTATATGGGACCTATATGTTATGTTTGTTTGATCGGGCTGATTTTCACTACATACGTTACATATATAATAAGTACTAAACCTGCAAAATTTTCATGTTCCTAGCTTTTTTATTTCAAGATTTATTGACCAAACCCCGTTTATCGGAACAATCGATTGTATGGGAGCTATGCCTTGATCGGACATGGCTAAACCAACTCAGCTCATCGTCCTGATCATTTCGGTATACTTAATAGTGGGTCTATCTCTTCTTCTTTTCATACTTACATCGGGCCAAAGTTTCATGTTCATGAAAGGTATAATAATAAAAATTAAATAATTATCCGCGATCATGGGCTAAAAAAACATAAACTAGCTACTACTAAAATCAAGAAGAAATCTTCGAATGTACACATATGTGGATATCACCTTGAATTAATAAAGAAGGCGTTATGTTATTAAAAAGATAATCTTCTTATTTTTATTAAGTTTTCCTATTGAGTTTACTAAAAAGATCACATCCTTATTTTTATTTGGTTATCTCATTGAATTAACTGAAAAGATAACCTCATTATTAATGTAAGGTAATCTTCTTGAATTTATTAAAACTCGTGTTTGATTATAAACAAATATTCTTTATTCGTAAAATACGACCTCAAATAAAAACACATTCATTCCTTATATGAAAGTACAAAGGCAGTGTTAAAAAATAAACTTAAATAAATGTATTAGAATTCTTTTTATACATTTAAAATTACATATTAAATTTTAATCAGAATTTCTAAGAATTCCAAAATTTTACTGCTTTCATCACGCTCAAATGGCACATTCTAAAAATTGAATGCGTGAAGATACGTACACTTTTTTTATATTATGATGCACTTACCATGTTCTTTCGCCATTCTTTTAAGCCTGCTTTAAATTTGATCTTTTCACCAAAAAATCTTGGTGGAAGTTTATTGAACAAATCGTCGATATCTTTAAATTCAAACTTTATTAAAATAAGCGTCGATGTGAGGCCATAGTTAGGCTGACCATAAATATGAATAGAACATGAGGGACAAAATTTGAAATGATAAAAGTACGAACATACATACATACATATATTTACGAAACTTGAAATCGTAAAAAATATTTATTAATCAAATAACAGGCTTACAAACATATGTAATTCACATTCTCTTCAGACTTTTTGTTTTAACAAAAATAAACAAATTGGCCAAATCGGTTAAAAGCCACGCCCACTTTCTATATATATAATATTTTCGAAAATACAAGAAGTATTAGTACATAATGCACCTATAAGGATAAAATTTGGTGTGTACGTTAGCGTTAAGGCAACAAATACATTTTTGAAGAAATTTTTAAAAAAGGGCCGTGGCACCGCCCACTTTTGATTAAGTCAAACTTGGAAATATTACTAATCAAAAATCAAAAACCGCTCAAGATAGCAAAATGAAATTGAGCACACATATTTATATTAATACCGGCAATATTTTGAAAAAAAATTAGTGAAATCGGGTAAGGCCACTCCCAATCTTATACGAAAGATTTTGAAAAGGATCATGGATATATTGAATATGCTATAACTTTGCTTAAACTACCTGTATCTAATTTCTATTTCACCTTTAAAGTTTTCGTGGGCCAACAAAGTCGATTGGATAAAATTTTTGGAAAATGTTCGTGGTCCCACCCCTTTATGGTGAATTATTCCACAAAACTTTCTATGCCATAACTCCGGTAAAAATTGATTTATTGGGAGGATATTTGGAGAAAGTGTTCAATATATAAAGCTAACTCTGTGCTGTAAAAATAAACAAAATTGGTTAACGGACACGCCCACTTTTTGAACACAGTTCATAAAAATCTCTTTGTCAAATAGCGATATTTCCATAATTGTATAAGTTATATAAAGATTTTTCACTCATAATAAGCTTTTTAAGAAAAACTAAACTAAAAAAAATGTCGACTGCGCCGCCCACTTTTCAGCAAAAAATGGTCTGCTTTTTTCAAAAGCGATTGCCTGAAATTTCAAAAAGGTATTTCCATGAAAGTTAGTGAGGTGCTTTTCAATAGTATGTAGTATACTTCTGCCAAAAATTGCGCAAATCACATATCGATTTACGGGAATGTAGTTAACACCCTATTGCCTTTTTTATAAATTTTTTTTTATTCTCATACCTTTCATGGACATGGGGAAAGCTATTTATATTTTCTTATCTAGTGATAATTTAATTTACCACTCACAAGTGTTTTTAATCGAAAACAATCAGTTGCCTTTATAACAACTTTTCAGGTATGGATTAAAATAGACCTAAGTAAATTGGGATACTACAACAGATCACTACTAGGCATTTAATGTTCAGTTCCACCCGAAATTAGACTTCCTTACTAGTTCTACCTTAAATTTAGCTTTGGGTCATATTTTATTTTAAATGAAATTTATTGACTGTGAAACTATATTTTTAGCCATTATTGTAAGTAGATGTTTATTAAAGTTATTGATATTTTACAGAATTATTAATTTTCTTTACGAATTCTTTTTGGCTTTGTAAATAGTCTAAATAGTTACATTTTGTTATCAATATCCTTTTACTAGTCTACACTTTCATCTGGGATTTTTCATCAGTCCACACGTTTTTTAGTACAGGAAAAACTCTTTCAGTTGAGGCATTTGATCCTGGCAAGCACAACTCGAATTCAACAATTACTAAAATACTTTTGAAAGGTATGGAACTATTTTTAAAATTCTCAAATATTTCCACCCATTTATCTACGACCGTTTTTTCAGTTTTTCTACTCATTCAATTTATCTGAAGTAATTATTGATTTTAACTAACTTAAAATCAGCTTTTATCAAGACTATGAATGTGCTCCAAAATAAATAAATGAGGGACAAATGAGGGACACTAGGAAAAAAAACAGAACATTTTGATGTTTTCCGAAAAAACAAAAATAAGAGGGACAGACGTCTTAAAAGCAGAACGGTCCCTCAAAAAACAGAACGGATGGTCAGCTTAGCCATAGTCCATGAGAATCGGTAAAATTTCCTCGCTTAGCTCCCACGATTTAAAAATGGTCAAGGCTTCGTTTTGAGGAACATCGCCAGAAGCGTAGCAATTTTCTTCAAAATTCCAAAAATATATTAAACTAGCAGACCCGGCAGACGTTGTTCTGCCTGACCAGTGACTTCCCTAGAAATACATTTTCAAATATTTTTCTTTAACTTTTAACATTCCATTTATTGCAGTGCTTTAGGATATACAATGTTTCTGGCTTTAGAGTCTTTGGTATAAACAAATAAATTTTTTGGATGTCCAACTCAAAAAACGGATCTTTTGAACTCAATGGGTATGACAAAAACCATTATGCGCTGCTGAGCAGATGTATAGTTAGTACCTACTTATTTAATTATATCCTATATCTACCTATAATACTCTGGATATGTATGAACGGCAATAACAAACAAAAAAAATTAAGTGCTTTGATTAAGATTTAAGAACGTTAAAATGTCACTAAAGCAAATACATTCAGGGATATAACGAATTGAAATATTACTTAGCTTGTGGTCCTGGAACTGCCCACTTCTCCAAAGAATTTACAAATGTAGCCTATGTATGTCGTACCCAACGAAGATTTTAACGTATTGGAAAAGTTTAAAACAGATCAACCATAAACTTTGGACATTATTGAAGTACAAACAAACCACTGAATACAAAAAATGTGGGCGTGGCACGGCCCACATTTCCCAAATTATATAATTCTTGACCAAGGGACACACATATCCAAAAATCATTAGCTTAGACCAAAAATATTCAAAGTTATGATGATTTAAATTTTATATAGCCTGGGGGCGTGGCACAACAATCTTCTGAACCAATTTTGAAATTTAGAGAAGATCGACCATAAACTTTGAACTTATTGAAGTACAAACAAAACACAAAAAATGTGGGCGTTGGACCGCCCACTTTTCCCAAATTATATCCACCTTGACTAAAGGACACACATATCCAAAAATCTTTTATTTAGACCTAATATGTTCAGAGTTATGAAGAATTTAAATTTTATATAGCCTGGGGGCGTGGCACTGGCTACTTTTCCAAAAATTCATATAGCCTCAATCGTACACAACAATTTTCTTAACCAATCTTGAAAGTTTAAAAGAGATCGACCATAAACTTTGGACATTATTGAAGTACAAACAAAACACAAAAAATGTGGGCGTGGCACCGCCCACTTTTCCAAAATTACATAAATCTTGACCAAAGGACACACATATCCAGAAATCATTAATTTAGACCAAATATGTTCAGAGCTTTGAAGAATTTAAATTTTATATAGCCTGGGGGCGTGGCACCGCCTACTTTTCCAAAAATTGATATAGCCCAAATCGTACACAACAATCTTCTGAACCAATCTTGACAGTTTAAAAGAGATCGACCATAAGCTTTGGACATTATTGAAGTACAAACAAAACACAAAAAATGTGGGCGTGGCACCGCCCACTTTTCCAAAATTACATAAATCTTGACCAAAGGACACACATATCCAGAAATCATTAATTTAGACCAAATATGTTCAGAGCTATGAAAAATTTAAATTTTATATAGCCTTGGGGCGTGGCACCGCCTACTTTTCCAAAAATTGATATAGCCTTAATCGTACACAACTATTTTCTTAACCAATCTTGAAAGTTTAAAAGAGATCGACCATAAACTTTGGACATTATTAAAGTACAAACAAAACACAAAAAATGTGGGCGTGGCACCGCCCACTTTTCCAAAATTACATAAATCTTGACCAAAGGACACACATATCCAGAAATCATTAATTTAGACCAAATATGTTCAGAGCTATGAAGAATTTAAATTTTATATAGCCTTGGGGCGTGGCACCGCCTACTTTTCCAAAAATTGATATAGCCTAAATCGTACACAACAATTTTTTTAACCAATCTTGAAAGTTTAAAAGAGATCGACCATAAACTTTGGACATTATTGAAGTACAAACAAAACACAAAAAATGTGGGCGTGGCACCGCCCACTTTTCCAAAATTACATAAATCTTGACTAAAGGACACACATATCCAGAAATCATTAATTTAGACCAAATATGTTCAGAGCTATGAAGAATTTAAATTTTATATAGCCTGGGGGCGTGGCACCGCCTACTTTTCCAAAAATTGATATAGCCTAAATCGTACACAACAATCTTCTGAACCAATCTTGAAAGTTTAAAAGAGATCGACCATAAACTTTGGACATTATTGAAGTACAAACAAAACACAAAAAATGTGGGCGTGGCACCGCCCACTTTTCCAAAATTACATAAATCTTGACCAAAGGACACATATATCCAAAAATTATTAATTTAGACCAAATATGTTCAGAGCTATGAAGAATTTAAATTTTATATAGCCTGGGGGCGTGGCACCGCCTACTTTTCCAAAAACTGATATAGCCTAAATCGTACACAACAATCTTCTGAACCAATCTTGAAAGTTTAAAAGAGGTCGACCATAAACTTTGGACATTATTGAAGTACAAACAAAACACAAAAAATGTGGGCGTGGCACCGCCCACTTTTCCAAAATTACATAAATCTTGACCAAAGGACACACATATCCAAAAATTATTAATTTAGACCAAATATGTTCAGAGCTATGAAGAATTTAAATTTTATATAGCCTGGGGGCGTGGCACCGCCTACTTTTCCAAAAATTGATATAGCCTGAATCGTACACAACAATTTTCTTAACCAATCTTGAAAGTTTAAAAGAGATCGACCATAAACTTTGGACATTATTGAAGTACAAACAAAACACAAAAAATGTGGGCGTGGCACCGCCCACTTTTCCAAAATTACATAAATCTTGACCAAAGGACACACATATCCAAAAATTATTAATTTAGACCAAATATGTTCAGAGCTATGAAGAATTTACATTTTATATAGCCTGGGGGCGTGGCACCGCCTACTTTTCCAAAAATTGATATAGCCTGAATCGTACACAACAATTTTCTTAACCAACCTTGAAAGTTTAAAAGAGATCGACCATAAACTTTGGACATTATTGAAGTACAAACAAAACACAAAAAATGTGGGCGTGGCACCGCCCACTTTTCCAAAATTACATAAATCTTGACCAAAGGACACACATATCCAAAAATCATTAATTTAGACCAAATATGTTCAGAGTTATGAAGAATTGTAGTTTTATATAGCCTGGGGGCGTGGCACCGCCCACTTTTCCAAAAATTAATATAGCCTATGCTTTAACCCATGATCTCAAGAATATACTGTGAAAATTTCATAAAAATCGGCTGAGTACTTTGGACGCCCATAAAGGACACACAGACACACATACACACAGACACACATTCATTTTTATTTATAAGATATACACGCGCCGGTCAACACTCACTTTACAACTGAATAAATTGCAAATGCATTATACCTACTCAACATTCAAAAATGTTAAACGAAAAATACAGTTAGAATTGGCGACGTTGACATGCTTATGCTTGTGCATCCATATGTATGTACATTCATATGGTTATATACATATGTGTTTTATTTCCACTCTGCCCAGCAAACCAGCTTCGGAGCGCTCTTAGTTCTGAGCTCTAATATGAGCGTTTTTATGAGTGTTTTCTGCACGTGCGCATAAATATGAGCGTTTTATGAGTCTTTTCTGCACGTGCGCAAAAATATGAGCGTTTTATGAGTTTTTTTTGCACATGCCCATAAATATGAGCGTTTTCGGTAACAGTATATACATATAAACATGTGAAATGCAAAATAAAGAAAAATAAGTTAGTTTGCTTGTAATTTTGAAAAGGTGAAGACGTGTTTTTCTTTAATTTTATTTTTTTAGTAATAATATTTATTGTCAATGAATAAAATAATAATTTATATTTTGAATTATTTTTAATTTTTTATTTATTTTATTTTTGGTCCATACATAGAAATATTTAACATCAAAAATTACTATTTTTTGCACTGGTTTTAGAGCTCTTACTGCGTGGAAAAAAGGTAAAAAAGACTCTTTTATGCACTGGTTTTAGAGCTCTTAATGCGTGGAAAAAAGGTCAAAAAAGACTCTTTTATGCACTGGTTTTAGAGCTCTAAATGCGTGCAGAAATTCATTCATAAAAGACTGCTTTATGCATGAAACTGAGAGCTCTTTTATGAGTGACCAGTTTCATAGAAAATGACACTCAAATATGAGCGTTTTATGACTGTTTATGATTGTTTTATGAGCTCATTATGAGTGTGAGCGCTCAGAGGAAAGAGTGCTTTATGCGCTCATTCTGAGCTCATATGGTTTGCTGGGTGAAAGCATCGATAGTTTATGAATATGTACATACTTATGTATGTATATACATATGTAAATTGAGTTAGCGGTTTACAGTCGACAACAACAATGCTTAAAGAACAATTGAGTAAGAAGTTTTCTATTTATTGTAAGAAGGTATACTTTTAAATAATATTAAAAAGATTTACCTCCCAAAATAAGAAGAAATCTCTATGGAAATATCTTCGTCTCTGACTTCTGCCCTCTTTTTAGGCCACGAAGCTGTTCAAAGAGACAATCTTATTATTTTTATGAGGATTATTTGGCTCTGTGTACAGGCGTTGTCAAATGTTGTAAATGGTGTACGCCATTCTGATTTCAATTGATTTCATACATAAATGGTGAATTTTTTGTGCATTTCTCTTACAGGATACCGAAATCATCTGCAGTGCGTTTCTGTAACTTTTCTTGACTAAAGTATAGTTAACTGTGATATATGTGGTGTTTCAGGTGAAATTGATGGAAAACCTCACGCATCTTAAGTAAATAGCGCAGGTGATAAGCGTTCAGGAGCACGATTTACTATTTTTTTAATACAATTTGTCAACGATAAATTAACGTAACAATAATTTTAATTCATGCCATTCACTAACTTTTTTTCAAATCTAAAATCGTTAATTTATCGAAGTCGGTTTGTAAATTGATATTTTCTCACGTCAAATTAATTAAAACCAAATTTTTTGAGCCAGAAGTGTTTCTACATTTAAAAAAATTATAATAATAATAATAAAAAAAAATTCTCCGAGATACTGGCATCGAACTTGCTATGTCCATTTTGTTATCCAGATCTTGTCAGCTGCGTTACTGCGACAAGAACGGCGACGCTGGTAAATGATGCACTTAAAATTTAGTAACGTTCCAGTCAATTTCGACTGAGATGTCATATGTTTTCATTTAAAATAATTAGCACGGTATCGCTAAAACGAAGTAAGTGAATCGCACAATCGTTAATGTAAGCAATACAACGCATTTAGATACATTCTAAAAGATGATGAATTCTGTGCCAACGCTTTGGAAAATTCACTTGTGCTTTTCGAAGCGACTTTAAAGGAGGCAAAAGTAAATGGCACATCAAATGTAATTCTGTAGTAACCATCAATTACTTGAGGTCCGGTATTGGAGCAGGTTTTTAAGATTGCATTAACAAATTAAGGACAAAACGCAAGGAGTTTAACTAAAATGTTGAAACTTTATCTACTTATTAAGTTTAAGTGCCTAAATAGAAATTGAGGAGTTGCACTAAGTGAAATGTGCCCTTTTTGCGTAAAACGGCTCATTAGAAAGAATAATCTATGTTTTCTCTCCCCTCCAAATATGGATTTGATATCTTTTAAACTGGCTTAGCAAAATCAAAAAATGTTGAGCTTTATATGAGTACTTGTTATTTTTTTTTTTTCAAAATTATGATCTGTTGCTCATCTCGTACAGTGTTTTTCTTATACACTACCCGAAATAGCTATAAATGCATCCATTTTATAGCATTTTTCACCAATTTTTTATAAGTAATGTGAATTGTTTTTTAAAAGTATATGCAAAGTAAATATAATTATCCTGGTTCGGTACGAGCTTGATACCTACTAATAATTTTTTCTGCAGAGAAAAGTTATTGTTGTTTTGGGGTTTTTATTAAATTTTTAATTAATTATTAAAAGTTTTTATTGAATTGAACAGGAAAAGTTTAGAGACAACCGCCATAGCTTTTCTTATATATCCATTTCCGGAAGTATTTCGTAAATATAATTTGTTCTTTACCACAAAAAATACCTTATACATTACTATATATGTATTTTTGATTTTAATTCTTGGTATTGCTAACGATAAGTTCATTTCTTTGGACCCTGATCCAATCCTTTTTCTTTTGTGGAAATAAGTACCCGTGAACGACATATTAGTTCAATATAATTTCGAGCCCATTTAATTTTCTGTACAGCTCCTTAATGCTTTTAGGTATGTAAGTATGTGTACTAGGTTACGTAATAAAAGTCCGCTTGGAATAAAAAATTATTAATATTTACAGAATACACGTTTTTATGAAGTTAAACAAGGTGTATGAATCGCTTTCCTGGTTATATGCAGAAAGGGCACATTTATCACCGATGTATTTCATCGTTTTTGGCTAACGATGTGAAGTGTCGCTTTTGTAACTTTACCATGTTAAAAGATAATACACTAGATAACAATAATATCAGTATCTTTTTCTATATACTACAACAACAAAAAAGTTACAATGCTTCAAAAGTTTAAAACACAAATATCTCAAAACATACTTTTCATAGAAGTGCCGTTTTTGAACACAACTCCCCAATTATAAATAAAAATTCTTGATAGTTATCAGCAGGGCATATATGTATATAATAATGGTACTCCTTTAATGTCGCATTTATGCAATAATTGCAAAGTTGCGCAGTTGCCACCATTGTTAAATGAGTGCCCAATAGCGAAACGTGATGCCAAATCTTTTAAAAGTCAGCTGTTTTTTTGTCTAAAGTAAAAGTTAAAAATGCCGAAAACAAGCGAAAAACAAAACTGCTTAAATCAGGCATCGGCATTCTCATACATGCAAACAATTCATTTCGTGAATGTGTGTGTCACACATATAGGCGAGCACAATTACACAAATTTTCTCATAGTTCGGCTTTACGCATATATATATTTTTACGTGGGTGACTATCTAATAATGGCTGCTCAATTGATTACTAAGGTTTTGCATGATAATAAATAAAAAAGACCGTACCTAGTTCATCTTAGCAACTAAAAACAATAAATTTTTTTTTAATTTTTGTGTTTTTTTAAATTTTTTTTTAAATACTAAGCAGACAGCTTCCCCGTCTAAATTTTCTGCAAAGAAAAATCGCATTTCCCACTCTAAATTAAATTTTGCCATAATTGCGTTCGTAAACATAAAGGGATATATCAAAAATATGTAGGCACCCACGTAAGCAAGAAAAATCGATGCGCATAAACGACAACGTTCTTGCTTGCATGAAAGTTGGATAGCAACTGATCATATTTTTGGATTTGTGTTGCTAGCTCTCGCTACTGCGCTCGCATGTACGTGTGAAAGACTTACGCTCTTGCCCAGCTCAGTGAGCTATGGGCTGCCGATGCCTGGCTTAAATTATTAGAAATTGCAGATTTAAATGATTTAATGATTGTGGATATTTTTTGTGAGGACGAAGGTATGTATTTAAATTGTAGTTAGCTTGATAAAACTCAAATTTAATCCCTACCAATAGAAGAGAAGGGAAGAAAAGAAGATGACATTTTGGAAGAACTTTTGATTGTCTTGGCCATGGGAGAAGAATGCAGATACTGCGTGCCATTTATTCAAAATAGTGTACCTAAGAGCAAGACATTTTTAAACGAGGTGTTATGGGAGCTTGACGAGAGTAGGTTCAAGAAGATCACACGCGTAGAGTGGAAAACCTTTGAGGTTATTATAAATTTAATAAAGGACGATGAGGTCTTCAACCACTCCCGTTCTTGCAAACAATTCCCTCTCGAAACCCAACTAGCGATCGTATTATACCGCTTAGGATCAAGCGGGGAAGGTGCAACGCTCTCCAAGATTGCTGGCTTGTTTGGAGTTAGTGATGGTGGTCTTATTCAGGTCAGTGCCCGCAGCTGTTTCCTGATATAAATATTAGTTAGTTAAATTTTGTCTCACAAACATTTATAATTCATATTTCTTTTTCCCAGAATTTGACTGAGAGAATTTTTGATGCGCTATTAAAGCACAAAGATCGATATCTGTATTGGCCAAATGCCGATGAACGTAAGAAGCTTGTGTCAGAGACTTGGGATGAATTGCCGAACTGCTTGGGATACGTCGATGGTACTGAAATTCCATTGGCGGAAAAACCTTCACAAGACCCAGAAGCTTACTTTTCACGCAAGCATCAATACTCCGTAAAAATGCAAACCGTTTGTGATTATAGGCTTCAAATAAGACATGTGGTGCTAGGCTATCCAGGAAGCGTGCATGATGCGCGTATTTATAATGACTGCGAATTGTCGAATGAAAGCCAAACATTTTTTGGAGGAGCTGAATGGATCGCTGGTGACAGTGCCTATAAATTGTCTCGCACTGTTATAACACCGTTTAGAGAGAATTCAAGAGAGCTAACACAGAGTCAACGAATTTTTTTCAACAAGATATTTAGCCGCTATAGGATTAGAATTGAGCACTGTTATGGCATGTTGAAAGAAAGGTTTGGCAGCTTGAAACATTTGAGACTTCAAATCAAAGATACCAATGGCATTAAAAAAGTAAACAGATGGATTCTCTGCTGCGCATTGTTGCATAATCTTATACTCCAACAAGATGATCGTTTCGATTACGAAATTGATCAATCAGAATACGATATTGGAGAGTTATCACCAGGTACTCGAAGTAATGAAGGGGAAGCAGTACGACGCACCATCTACGAAATGCTAAGTTATGCAAACAATCAATAAATGAATTTATATTACCAAATAAGTTATAAAGCAGTTTGTTATTCTATTTCTATCCCTATTCATATCCCAATCCCAATCCCTATCCCTATCCATATCCCACTCCCAATCCCTATCCATATCCCACTCCCACTCCCTATCCCTATCCATATCCCACTCCCACTCCCTATCCCTATACATATCCCACTCCCTATCCCTATCCATATCCCACTCCCACTCCCTATCCATATCCCACTCCCACTCCCTATCCCTATCCATATCCCACTCCCACTCCCTATCCCTATCCATATCCCACTCCCTATCCCTATACATATCCCAATCCCACTCCCTATCCCTATCCTTATAGGGTCAAACCTAGTCCACATTTTGGACAATATCTCAAAATCGGGATTTATAACTACACCATGTTAAAACACTCATCAAGACCTTTCTTTTGATATCCATATTGTGTAAATACTTATAAGGGTTACCCAGGTCCACATTTTGGGGGATATGTCGAGACCCTGGTATCCGCTTCTTATAATTTCAAAATATATCTACTGAGTAGTCCGAACAAAGCCTGATCATTCCCACGACCAATATGGTCGCCGGGGCTAGCTGACACACACTGGGCGAGGCTACAGGTCTGCCAAAACACCGCCCTTCGTACCGCCACTGGGTGTCTTCTTATGTCTCCTGAGTATCACTTACATAATGAAGCGAAAATGCTCGCCGTTAAAGAGCATAGCGGACGCCTGGTCAACGAGAATCCGCCCCCCAGGAGCATAAGGAGCCATCTACGCAAACACTTCGATGAGATCCGGCACCTGATTTCCACGCCGTTTGATCCTAAGGTGCACCGGCAGGCCCTCACCCTCATCCATACGAATTCGGTAAACTCCTTTGTTGGCTCTCTTCCGGCGAACGCCGTTCTTCAGGCAACAACACCACCCGTTGCCGAAGAGGAGCGCGAGCTGCCTAGGGTGATGCTGGCTCAACTCCGGTCTGGATATTGTAATAGGTTAAACTCTTACCTAACCAGACTGAACCCCGACTTGCCTAATGTTTGTCCGGCATGCGGCTTGTACCCCATAATACAAACCATCTTTTTGTCTGCTCAGCCGAGCCTACTCTTCTAACACCCATATCCCTCTGGTCCACTCCTGTTGAAGCCGCTAGGTTTCTAGGACTTCCGTTAGAAGAGTCTGATGACAATATTAGGTAGATACTGACTAGCTAGGCAGGGCAACGTAGTGCTACAACAACAACAACAACAACTAAGCCTGAAAAGTTGGTTTGGATAGGTGAGCTCGTTCTTGAGTTTCAAGGTCACAACGAGAAATGGCAGTCATTTTTATATACATATATAGATGAAAAACAACAAGGTTTAGTTTGTACATTTTATTTATACAAGGAGGTTAAGAATATACACTTTTGGAAACTTATGGTTTATCTAGACTTTTCAATCTTTCGTGCTCCAATCTGAGCCTTTCCATTTCTATTCTTTCTTCTTTCTCTAGTTGCAGCTTCTGCAAAACGAACTTGTTTTCCTCTTTTTCTTTTTCGAGTTCTAGTTTTCTTGATTCTAGATCAACCTTTTTTGTTTGAATTTCAAAAAGTAATGCAAATGGGTTAGAGTTATGAGGTCTTTTTAAACTTCTTTTTGGTGTGCAAACACCTGATGCGATGGACGGTCTTGCTACATGCGGCGTGGAGGTGTTGTTTTGCGTGCAAACACCTGATGCAACAGACGGATTTTCTAAATTAGATGTAAACACAAAAGATGGACTGGCCAAAGGGCTTTCTAGTAAACTTGGTGAAGATGTTTCAGCATCACTTTCTGATACATCGACTTCAATCATTAACGTAGGTTCACTCGATTGATAGATGGCCGGCGGTTGCACATTTACGCGACGTCCAAATATATCGTAGAGGTCATCATAAAATGGACATATTTTTTTAACATACTCCTCAACACTTTTTACATCTCCATTTTCCAACAGTCCGGCACCTGTTTCACCCTTCCATTTCAAGGCGGAAGATAAACTTGATTTGAGGTGCCTCATTTTGCTGCGCATAACGTCCCATTTGATACTCCGTAAGGTTTGGGCATTTTGCGTTATTCGCTCATAAAACTTTTGTGCTGTTGGTTTCTAAAATAATTTAAAAAAATGTTAGATATATTTTAATTGAAAAGTATAATAATATTACCTCAAACTGTTCCGGATTCACCCTTACGTTTTCCACTACAACCGCGAGCAAATCTTTGGTCTGCTGCTCTGTCCATCGGAACGTTCCATTTATGCGCGAACGTTTTTTCTGTAAACATGCATATATATATATTACTCACACGTTAGTAATTGAAAAATAGTAAATATATATATTTAAATAAACTTAAATATTCTTACTTCTTCCATTTTACAAAAAGAAAAATTAAAAGCGCGCTTTTCTGCGAAGAATTTGACAAATCAGCTGCTTTTTATTTGCGACAAATTACCATGAATGCCACTCAGATCAGCCTCGCATAGTTGCCAATACATCGCAAAACAAATTGTATGGAAAAATGAAGGCATGAGTTGCGACTTTGCGCCATTGCGACGTTTGCAACAAATGCAAGAAACTTGCGACGTTAAATGAGTACCATTAATACTTCTATATTGCGCCTATTGAACTATTCAGTTGACCCAACATTACAGTACAGGTACCTATACACCAGAAAACAAGACAAAATATCAAAGTTGTCGTCAAACTTTTGTGAAGAGGGGGTCATGAAATATATGGATGTTTCAACAATTTCCTAATCAATATATCAATACTGCCGTCCTATGTAGGTATGTATCTATATTCTAGCTCAAACCGAAATAATAAATAAAACGTATAATATAAGTTGAAAGGCTGTTACTTACTGAATATCTGTTAGTACTTGAAATAATATGTAAAATTAATTCAATTCAACTTAAAAAATATGCATTTATTGTTTTTTCTAGCATTTACATATGTGAATAGTACAAGTTAAATGGCTGTTAGCCAGTAAAAATATTGGTTGGCCTCTTCATTCTTTAATCCACTAAACTGTGATTTTATAACTTTTATGCACAATTTGTGCAAAGGGAATAATGACCCCCGTGATTCCCCTTGATAATATTTTTTTCAACGGGCTGCTGCAGTTCAGCTAGGTACTAACATCGAGTTTCACGTGAAACAGCTGTCAAAATCCATACAAAATTTCTTGTCGCGAAGTAGCCGTGAAATTTCGGTTGTATTTCATGGCAAAGTAGTACTCAGTTCACTGCTTGTAAATGTAGCGCAACATGACATTAGCAACATTTTTTCACGACTTTTTAAATTGACAATGTCATTTAAAATTGAGGGAAAAATGACATTTCTTGAAATTGACAAGACGTTTGAATTCGGAAAATAACCGAAAATCTCGAAAAGTAAGTTTATTTAAATAAATACCTTTTAAAATAATTTTAATAGTTTCTTTTTTTTTGAAATAGTGGAAAACACCCCAGCAAAGGCAAAAAGGGCGAGAACGCAATTAAACGAAGAGGAGAAGAAGAAAATTCTGGCTGCCGTAATGCTATTCCCCTGTATTTGGGACAAGCAAAGGAAGGACCGGGAACGCACTTTCCATCGCTTGGAACAAAATCGTCAGCAGTGTCGGCAAACCTGGTAAGTTGCAGTACCCATAGTGTATTTAAATTGCTCATCTCCAGCATTTTAGAGGAGACTTTGCAAAGCGGGTTGGAAAAGCTTGAGGGATAGCAAATGTTATTTCTCAAACAAGGCGAAGAAGTCGGGAAGTGCGTGTGATTTGGAGGACATGAACTTTGGGAGTGAGGTAGACGAGTTCGAGTTTACGGAGGACATGTCCTTCATGTGCGAAACTCCTACGCAAAGAGTGTAAGTAAATCCTCATTGTATTGTTGTTTGAATATATTAGAACATTTTCGAGAATGGATAGTCCAGGAGCAGACTCCAATGCGAGGGAAAATGTGGATCCTCCCGGGTATAGCTACGTAAGTTTTAGTATAACTTTCGGCATTTTTTAAAAGACATAACCTAATGATCGTTTTTCCTCTTTTATTTTCAGACATCACCTCCTAGTACCTCAAAGCGATCGAACGCATCATCGGCTCTGCAATCCTCAGCGGAGAGAATTGTGGAGCAAATGGGGAGCATCGTCGATTTTCGAAAAGTTGAGATGGGTCAAAAATCCAAATTTCAGCCTCTTTTGAACCATTTGGAGGCGCTTTTGGAGCAGTTGGCGCAAAGCACGGCAAATATGTTGGGGGCGAAGTTAACCGAAATGGCTTACGAGGAACTAAAAAAACACCACGGAGATTCACTCGAAATCTTAACTGATTGAACTGGACGGAATTTCCTTTTATCATTTTTATTATATTTTAAGTTGAATTTTTATGTATGTACATACACATTTTTTTATTGCAAATTTAAAATGAAGATTTGAAACTAGTTATAGTATATCGACTGCTGGGTGAAAGATCACCCTATTTTCAAATATTTTTCAAAAACCCCATATCTCAGAATTTGATTGAAGAACGCTTCTTTCCAGTATTTGTTTCAATAACGCCTTATTTGAAAATTTGATTGATAAACGCCCTATCTCAAATTTTGAAATATGGTGTTATTGGAGCAAATACAACACCTTTTCCAACTGTATTTCGGAAAAAACCAAATGTATTTCAGAAAGCCACAAATGTGTTTCAGAAAATATGAAATGAATGAAAATTGTATTTCAGATATTCCAATTGTATTTCAGAAAACCTTAAACTTATTACAGAAAACCACAAATGGGTTTCAGAATACCGAAAATGTATTTCAGAGAAACACAAATGTTTTTCAGTGAAACTCAAGGTATTTTAGAAAAACATAAAGGTATTTAGAAAAGAAGCATGCCTGAAGGAAAAAGTACCAAAGTATAAATGAAAAAGGTCATTTCACTATTTCTATCCGGCTTTGCCCTCGCAAGACAGTTGGTATGTAATACCTGTGTTTTACATTTAAGGTTTTCTGAAATACAATTGGAAAATTCGAAATACATTTGACTTTTTCCGGTATTCTGAAACTCATTTGTGGTTTTCTGAAATACTTTTAAGGTTTTCTGAAATGCATTTGGAATATCTCTGAAATACATTTGGGGGATTTTGAAAAACATTCCCTTTTTTCGAAAAATTATTTGAGCTGTGCCAAATACATTTTATCTTTTCTGAAATAAAGTTGGAAAAGGTGTAGAGAGGAACGTTCTTCAAACAAATTCTGAGATATTGTGTCTTTCAAAATGTTTTGAAATAAGGTGATCTTCCACTCAGCGCCGATATAGACTTACATATATACAATGGGTCATATCAATAAATCAAAGCAATTCCTTTTTGAGAAAAATTCTTGAAAAAGTAAGTGCTTTTTTGTTAATACATATGTCCCAACGTCTTTTTTTTTAGACATAATCTTGTTAAATTTTTGGTTTATTGCTACATTTTACATAAGGACTCTTCTCTAAATTTTGGCTTAAGGCTTATTTACACGGGCTGATTTTTCTGGTCGATTTTTGTTGTTTCACCGGCGATTCGATCGATTCATACCTTGTATTCGAAGACTGAACGCAGTGGAACGACAAAAATCTAGCAGAAAATCGACCCGTGTAAATCAGCCTTTATATGATTTTTCTTATTGAATCATAAGTGAATATTTCGAAAATGATACTTTTTTATGCATTTGAGTGGCTTACACTGATTAAAAAACGCTTACAAGATACAAACAAACCGCCTTTTCTCTTTATATTATTTTCAAATATTTAATTTAATTTATAACTATTTTTATTTGAAATCATATTATTTCAGTTTCCATGTTTTATTTCATTACGAAATGCACATCATTAAGGATTTTACCTTATTTTAAGATAGCTTGGAAATTTTAACTTAATATTATGAAT
Organism: Sphenella marginata; assembly: GCA_951509765.1. Classification (NCBI taxonomy): domain Eukaryota; kingdom Metazoa; phylum Arthropoda; class Insecta; order Diptera; family Tephritidae; genus Sphenella; species Sphenella marginata. Next base: position 30,772,682 of record OX608078.1, on the reverse strand, counting down.
TATTTATTATTTCATATTAAGAAAAATTCAAAAATTAATTCGGTAGCACCTTTTTGCATACCTCTTGGTATGTGGAAATTGCAAAATTCCTAAAAATCTACTCAAAATGTCCATATTTTGTTTTCACCATGCTGTCATCATTGGAAAATGTTATAAAAAATTACTACTTTTTGAGCGCTTTCACAAAGCGCAAAGTTTCGTATCTAGTCATCTTTGATCTCAACTACATAGCATGTTAACAGCAAGAGTGATTCGAACACAAGTCTGTTGAAATTCAAATGAACTGCTTTTCGGGTTATTAATACAGCGGGCAAAAATCGTAAAAATGAGTGTATCTCGTTATTGTAGTCACGGTTGCCATAAGCTGAACCAAAAAAATTACCAAGCAGTACACAACGCAGTCGTATTGAATTATCAGAGAAAGTAACAATTATATTGTACTTATTCTTGTCAGGTGATAGTAAAAACTGAAGCTAATTTGGCAAAAAAGGATTGAAAAAGTTTAAAAGTAAAAGCCCGGTATGCTGTTGAAAAGAAAATGCTCAAGAAATATTTTCAATTATTTCTTGACCATGAAATCGTCATGAATAGCCAAGAAGTTTTGACGTTCCATTTTGCATGTTGAATAATTGCAACTTGCCGCTTTATATGAATTTCAAGGTTATTTTATTAAATTTTTTGTTTTTATTTTTCCGAAACTTCAGTTTTTCTTCAAGAAATAAAGCGACACCTATTTGTTTCTTTCCAAAGCCAGAGTTGCGCAGGTCGCTTTTTTGTAAACATTTTCCAGAAATTAGCAGTAGAAAAGTAGAAAAGATTCAGAACACAGGAAATTTTTCTTGAGCGTTTCATAAGTGTCATTTTATATAGAGTTTTTGGATTTCTTTTGAACAGCGTAAAGCCCTAAAAAAGAAAAATATTTTCCAATCCCAAAAGAGGAGCGACCAAGCACGTTCATTGTTCAATGTCTTTTTCCCTATGGTACATCGATATATAAAAATTGCTGCAACGCTTCCAGTTCCCGTTGCTCCTAGCGAACGGTCTTTCTCTTCCCTTCGAAGGTTAAAAACTTCCCCAGTAGATGCTGGCTCAACTCAAGAAATCCTAAACAAACTTTCAAAACAAACAAGAAAAATAAATATTGTTTTGAACACGGCTAAAAGTTTAAGCCTAGATTTAAAACTTTTTGGGCAACATATACACCTAGACCAGTATGTCTGCGTTCAAAGGATGTTTTTGGAATATCCAGTAAAATTAACTTCTTTAGACTAATTTCCTTATTTATGAATGAAAGTATGTGTAAATACACAATAAAAATACTGACCAAACCAAATTTGCTTTAGAATTAAATTCACACCGTTTGTCATAGAAATCCGCGAAATAAAAATTATTGAAATTATAAACCGAAAGTGTTAACAATTTGTTATTTAAAAAAAAAATGTTAGGATTCGAACCGACGTGCCCCAAATCAGTGCGCAATGCTCTACCTACTTAGTTACGGCGCACTCATGAATTTTATCAGGAAAGTACACATATTCGCTGTGTATTCGACTTTTGTTGTATTTTTGTTTATCCCAGTAAAGTTTTAAATCTAAACCACAAAAAATTGAGAATTTTTGTTGGTAATTGAAAGGTTTGGAATTTATTACAAAAAAGTTTTAAAAATTGTGTAAAATAATGAATGGTTTAAAAGTTAAGCTTACATTTTTAGCCGTGTAGAAAGAGAAAAATTTTAAATAAATTTAAGTATAAATATGTAATATGTAAAAATATAAATATGTGTGCATTTACAGATAATCCTTATTTACTGACACTTTGTCCGAAAATAGCCTTAGCAAATATGTATGCATTCCGATTACGTTCCCGCTCTACGCTCCTCTGGGATCGAAAGTAGGTATTCTGAGTTACTCTTAAGTTGAAAGAAGAGAAGGAAGAGCTAAAGTTTTTCGAAATCATTTGTTTGCCTAGGAATGTGTGAAACTGAAACATACCAAAGCAAAGCTACACCATAAAAGTAAAATTTTATTCTGATTTATAAACTTAATTATATACATATGATTCAGCATTATTAAATAAATTGAATGAAATTTTATAGAGCAATTGATAGATTGTAGCAGATAACTGTGGTGGATGTTACCACATCGGCATTAGGTAGCTGGCATTTTCAATAGAGTTGGTGCTAGAACAGCCTGCTTCGTCGACCTGGTACACAGATGGTTGGCGTCGCGTCGTGGGGCCACACCATACGCCGAGCAAACATTAGACATATCAGGATTAAGTCTAACCGCAGGTGGTACTTTTCGCTAGATGAAGACATTGGCGGCCCCGGAACTGACAAATTAGTTTACCGAGTATGTGTGGGTGCTGTGGAGTGGCTGAAGAAGTCAAAGCCATTAGCTTAGCTTGAATGGTGTTTGTAAATTTGTTATATTGGTTGGTGTTTTGAATGCTAGTCCAATTTTTGGTAATTGTTTACAACCGATGCCGAGTGCTAATGCGCGTCCAAAAATATTGAAAATATTAGATCTCCGTTCATTTCCTGGCATTGAAACGCGTCTTTTGATGATATTAGCACAGGACAGAAAATTTCCGTCTAAGTCGAAATGCAGAATAGGGGTGTATGTAAAGCTTTCGTTTCGTCCGATATTCCTTTGTATAAAATAAGAAATGACCACCTTAAATCATTTTTAAAAAAATTTATTAATATAGACTTGCCATCAGAAACCACTTTGAGATCTACAGTCAGCAGTTTATACAAACTTACAATAAATAATATCAAAAGAGCTATAAAAAACCAATATCTATGGATCTCAATGGACGAAACTACAGACGAGTCAGGCCCATATGTTGCAAATGTGGTAATAGGTGTATTATCAAACGATGAGCAAGTCGCAATGCAAAATTTTTTGATAAAAACAGCTTTATTAGAGGCAGTAAATCACTCCTCAATTGCTAAATTATTTGCAGATTCTGTTTGGGGGGAAACGACGAGGGAAATGCCGGTACGAACTCACGAAGCAGATATAACCAAAGAAATAAAAAGAAATGATTTTCGTTAGTAAGTAGGTAATAAACAAATGAGTTTATTGAAAAGAAAAGAGGTTTATATACAGAGGAGTAGATTAGAATTAAATGAAAAATAGTATAAGAGGATATACAAAATGTTACCTTTACAAATGATGATTGCCTGAAACGACGAGCGAAGTGGTTAGCCAAAGACTGACCGTTCCAGTCAATCATCAACTTATTCTTCCCTAGTATGGAAAAGCCCACCGGTGATTTTCCCATCACAGTGTCGCTTTGCAGCGAGCAGCTGTATGGATAAATCTCCAGTGTTTCCCAACCGTTGCAAGCACTTTGGCTTCAACATTGCCGCCGGCCTTGCAATACTGAGGAATTGCAACATACTAGACAAGAATTTCTCTAATGTGGCAAAATAGATTTCGTAAATTACAATTCAAAATTCAAATTCAAAACAATATGTGATTAAATCTATGGCTAAATATGTATATGCGTGTAAATACATTAATTGTTGAGCTTTTTAATAGGTTTTCAATTCTTTATTTTTTTTTTTTTTAAATTCAATTCATTTAAAATTTCTTAAGACTAATCCCATATAAGGGGTAACAAAATGATGCGTGAAAGAACGCTTTATAGGAAAAAAACGATACCCAGAGGAGGGTTGCTGTGCCTTAGGAGACACAGAGGCCGGAAAGGACTCAGCCAAATACCGATAATTCGAGGGGAGATCCCAGAGGAGGGTTGCGGTGCCTTAAAGGGCACAGGGGCCAGAAAGGACCCAGCCAAACATCGAATTCTGGGCAGTAGGATACCCAGGATATGAAATTATTTCGCTGCGAATGATTTTGTTATACACATCGCCACAGAAGATTAAGGCTACGGCGGAGGATGTGTGGAAACTTGGATCAGCTAGCCGTAAATTGACAAACTTCTCCTTAGTCGCTTGATTAAGATGGCGGGCGGGTGTCTTCAACCCGATCCCTGGAACGACCCGTGTCAGTGTTGACAGGGACTAACTCCATGATGATTATGCTAGTTAAAATAAATAAAAATATAGGGAAATAAGTTAGTTGGGTAGGGCCACTAACTTTACAATGGGGCGCGTTATCAATGCTTTTTAGGTGCGTATGTCAGCGACACGAACTCTTTTGTCAGTACCCTGATAAACCTTAGTGACCCTGCCCAAGCGCCATTCATTAGGAGGTAGATTTTCATGACGGACAACTACCAAGTCATCCACGGCGATGTCTTTCTGCGGAAACTTCCATTTATGACGTTTGTGTAGTTCCTTCAAATACTCCTCCTTCCAACGTACGGCATGCTGTTGGCTCAGAGCTTTCAATTTCTGCCAACGGTTAATTATCGAAGTAGGGTTGGCTTCGATTGAGGGCTCCGCGGGCGAGAGAAGTGGACCTCCAGTAAGAAAGTGGCCGGGGGTTAGTGCTGCACAGTCAGAAACCTCATTGGAATTTGGCGATATTGGCCTAGAATTGAGGCACGCCTCTATGCGACATAGCAATGTTTGAAACTCTTCGAAAGTGAATTTCTGAGCAGCAGCGACTCTTCGAAAATGAAATTTAAAGCTTTTTACGCTTTTTTGCGGCAAGTTGACGCGTCTACAAAATTTGTACCGTTGTCCGAAAATATATTTTGGGGACAACTCCTTCTGGCAGTGAACCGCGAAAATGCGCTGAGGAATTTCTCCGTTGATAGATCGCTAACGGCTTCTAAATGGATTGCTTTTGTCCAGCAAAATCGACCCCGGTATTTTGGAATGGTCGGGTGAGAATTGTGGGTTCTTCTGGAAGGGCCGCCATAATTTGGCATTGGCTCCTTTGTTTATAAAGAACGCAGGGCTTGCAGTTATGAATAACCGTCTTGATAAGATTCTTCGCTTTCGGAATCCAGTATTGCTGACGAAGTAAACGCAATACCAGTTGGTTTCCACCGTGTAAAGAGATATGATGCATCATTACGATCAATAATTTGGAAAAACGGCAGTTATACGGCAGCAAAATGGGGTGTCTTTCATTATGAGAAAGTGCTAAAGAATTTACGAGTCGTCCACTCACTCGAATTACCCCACGATCATCTAAGGACGGATTTAACGTAAGAATTTTGCTTTTGGAGTGAATCGGAATTATCGAAGTTAGATGCCGATGTTCTTCAGGGAAATTATTCATTTGGGCTAGAATTATCAGCCGAGTGCGGATTTTTGCAATTTCTTCTCCCGAGATAACACGCGAGGGATATGAATGAAATGGTTTTGTATGTTTGTTGGCCCGATTGTAGAATCGAAAGACATATGCCAGAACGCGAAGTGCTCTTGGTAGCGACGAAAATCTCTCTAGGGGGTTTTCGTGACTTGTGATTCGAGAAGTATGTGCTTGGATCTTTTTGGCTTCGAGGGTAACGTCTTCTACTTCCTGATTGTGTAACGGCCATTGTCCTACCGCGTCTACCAACCACGCGGGTCCATTCCACCACAACTTGTTGCATCGAAATTCCTGTGGGTAAGTTCCTCTGCTACCGAGATCTGCGGGATTATCCTTCGAATCGACGTGGTTCCAATGCCTAGATCCCACCTTAATCTTCCTTAATCTTTGCCACTCGATTAGCGACAAAGGTTGTCCAGGCGCTAGGCCGTTTATTTAGCCACGCCAAAACGATGGTTGAGTCTGTCCAGCAAGTGACATTTTCAACTTTGAAAGGCAATTCGCTTAAAAGAGATTTAAGCATATCGACTAGAAGCACTGCACCACATAACTCTAGACGAGGGAGGGAAATAGTTTTAATTGGAGCAACCTTCGTTTTTGCTAGTTAGAGGTGAGACGACGCATCGCAAAAGGCATGAATTTGGTACGAAGACTGGTCGGTATATTCCACCCAGCGTGGAATTTGTATTTCTTCGACATACCTATAGTTTTCTAAAAAGGCATTCCATTGCGAAAGAGTTTGAGGTGATAACGATTTATCCCAAAGAGTCCCATCTGACCAAAACCGTTGCATGATAATTTTAGCTAACACAACGACTTGTGCTAGCCACCCTGCTGGGTCGAAAAGTTTTGCTATCATCGAGAGCGTTTCCCGTTTGGTGAAAGTATCTTTCACCACTGGGTTTTGAATTTTAAAGAAAAATTTGTCTGACTTAGCATTCCATCTTATGCCTAAAGCCTTCATGGTGCTTGTCTCCTCGAACTCAAGGAAATCCCTATGAAGCAGGTGATCTTGTTGTTGTTGTTGTTGTTGTTAGCAGTGCTTCGCCCTGCCCAAAGGGCCAGAACACAGGTGATCTTGCGGAAGGTCTGCTAAGATTTCCTTAGAATTTGAAGACCATTTCCTCTAATGCTCCGATGAGTTCATTACGGGCTGTTAGGGCTGTAGAAATGTCATGGAATCCTGCCAGTACGTCATCTACATACATATAATTTCTAAGTATTTGGGCTGCGAGTGGGTGGGAATCTTGACTATCCTGCGCCAATTTGGAGAAGAGTCCGAATTGCTAAGTACGGAGCGCAATTTATGCCAAAGGTTACCGTCTTTAGCTCAAAGTCTTCTACGGTACTCTGTGGGTCATCTCTAAAAAGAATCCTTTGATACGGCCTATGCGCAGGATTAACTAAAATTAGCTGATACATTTTTTGAATGTCGCTGTTAAGGACGAATTTGTACATTCGCCATCGTATGATTAACAGCGTTAGGTCAGATTGAAGTGCAGGGCCTACGTGTAAAATATCATTAAGCGATACTCCGTTGGACGTATTGCTTGATGCATTAAAAACTACCCTCAACTTTGTCGACGTACTTTCAGGCAAGTGGCTAGGTGAATGTTCATAACTCGGAGGTTCCGTTTTCTCCATATGACCTAACTCCAAATATTCTTTTACGACGTTGTCGTATTCTCCTTTCAGGTTAAGGTCTTTCAAAAGTCTACTTTCATTTCGATGAAATTGTCGTAGAGCAATGTGTCTAGATACTCCTAGCTTTAAATCCGTAGGATAAAAACTTTTGAAAGGTAATGACACGATGTATCTCCCCTCCGAATTTCGAGTGGTGGTTTTTGAGTAAAGTTCCTCACAAAAAGAGTCCTCTGCATTTTGGAGGTTTCTTCTGGGAATTTCCTCCAGTTCCCAGAATTTGCGAAGTTGGCTATCTAACGAGATGTCCTCTCCCGTTGAGACTTTGGTAACAAAGCAAGAGACGTGTGCAGTGGAAGATGCTCCAGTGATGATCCACCCGAACACGGTCTCTTGGGACAAAAAGTTGTTATGCAGACTGTGCTTTACCCCGTCTAACATAACTTTTGGGTACAAGTCCCCACCTATCAAGACATCTATCGGACCACTTTTAAAGAAGTTGGAATCTGCTAAAGGTACTTTAGGCAGTTGGTCTAATATTGATTCATCTATCGAGGATGAAGGTAAGTTACCGGTAATTTTGGGTAAAACGAATGCATTGGCATCTATGAAGAGATTTGGGTCACGAGGTGAGCCCAAAACGAATGAGCAACTTTTCGAAGTATTGTTGCAAACTTTTTGATTAAGTCCAGATATAATTGCGTTGGCTTTTGCGCAAGGTAGCTTTAGAAGTTTGCGAAGTCGTTCCGAAATGAACGATGCTTCTGTAGCTGAGTCAATCAACGCCCGAGCGACATATGTTGACCCTAAATGGCAAATATGAACCATCGCGGTTCCGAGAAGTGCCGAAGTTAAACTTGACGATTCCAAATTTACTGACGGCTCACTGCTATTCGACGAAGTGGACTGTATATTAGTATGAAATGCTTGTGAAGCGGTTGTAGTTGTTGAGTCTTTGGCAGTTTGCGTGCTAGAAGGCACTCGATAAAGTAGAGTATGATGTCTACTCTTGCACTTCGAACAAGAGAATTGATTTTTGCAATCTTTAAGTGAATGGCCTTTCAAAAGACAATTCAAACAACAATTGTGTTTTTTCATTAACGCGAACCTATCATTAACGGAAAGAGCTAAAAATTTTGTGCATAAACGCAAGTGGTGCTGTTGTTTTGGGCATAATATGCAATTAGACGAAGATATTTTTGTCGTCAACGACGATGAACATTTTACATCCGTTATGGACTCAAGTGTCCTAAAACGTTGCGTGAGGAATGACTCCAAGTCGGTAAAGCTGCTTTGTCCACTAGCGATTGTTCCCATAAGCTTAACGTAGTTTCTGGGAGACGATTCGAACAAAGGAAAATAAGGATTGGATCCCAATTATTTACTGCGACCTCATGCGTTTCCAGGGCTATTAGGCATCCGTTAATACTTCGCTGCAACTCCTTTAGTGCCGATGCACTTTCAGTCCGAATGACTGGAAGAGAAAATAGTACCTTCAGATGGCTGTTGACTAGAACTCGCTTGTTCTCGTACGTCGATGTCAAGTTTGTCCATGCCATCCCGATACGATTTCCTTCGCTTCTCCACTTGTCTTTTGAAGCAAATGGTACAATTTTTCGACGTCACTAGCCGCGCATTGTTAATATAAATAGCTGTAAAAAGATCTCGAAATGAAGGCCATGAGACATAATCCCCATGGAATATGTCTGTCTCGCAAGGGGGTAAACGTAGGCTATTGGACGAGTTGGCTACTTGGGCAGGGGCTTGGGTTGGAACAGCTTTAGCCTCGGCCTGCTGAAGGTATTCACCAATGCGAGATAAACATTGCACATAATCTTTTCGAGTAGAAGTCTGCTTGGCTTCCACCGCTTCTACCTCATCCGACTTTGCTAACGAGCGCATACATTCCTCATATGCTTCTTTTGCTTTCGACCAAGCACCGATTAGTTCTGTTTTTAGAACTTCTAACGAGAATTTTGTTTGTTCTGTCAACACTGTGTCGGAGTATTCCGCGTTAAATGCGACGACTTGATCAGAACATCTAGTGTAATATGTAGTTTAAAGGCATATTGAAACTTCGAAGAAGAATGGTTGTATCGAGTCAAAAAAGGAATTTGTTTGGTTAAAAAATAGTTTATAACCCGAAATGGATGATAAGCGCCCCAATTTTATAAAAATTAGAATATATTCAACAAAGTTATTGACGCAATATGTTCCTATTGGGTCAATGCAAAAATTTCATAATGGGTCACTGCAAATATTTCCTACTGGGATGCGTGCACAAATTTTAGCGCTCTTGTACGTATGTATGTATGTATATGTTCTGCAATAACTCGCGCTAACGAAGCCCAAAAATGGTAAACAAAGCAATACCAAAGAAAATTGGAAATAATTGTTCAATGTAGGTATATAATTAAAATAGGCGTATATCAAAATTTCTAACGTTGAGAAGCTCTAATATATATATACAAATGACGCGTTTATGTTAATGGCTGTAAATTACTAAAGTGAGCGCGTGAACTAATTTATTTAATTATTTATGTTTATTGCTGTGGAAAATAAATGTTTCACCAATAAATAAATTGTGGTAAAACCCAAAAAGGTACTAATGCACTTAGTGCTATTTGCTTGTAAGGCTAAATTATACAAAGCGAGGGTGGATTTTTAAGAAGCTGACTGCTTTCTCCAAATGTATGTTTGTGTGCACAAATATAGGTAAGAAATTTATTGCCGATTGCAAATTGAGAAGCTAAAAGCCGACGGTGAGAATTTTAACTCACACAAATAAATCAAATAATTGGAAAATGTTTCCAAACTGGACTATCACACACTAACAAAATCCAGCAAAGCACCAAATGAGAGGATAAATACGATCGTGTTGTTATTTATTAAGCCAAGATCTGGTGGCGGTTCAGGTAACGGTGGAGGTAAGTGGTATCCCCACCAGCATTGTGGTAGCATCAGCCTACTTTCGGGGGGACAGCAACACGGTCCCTCCAGACAGCGTACATCAACTAGTGGAATATTGCAGAAAAAGGCATCTGCCACTAATAATAAGATGTGACGCGAATTCCCACAACATACAATGGGGCAGTTCTGATACAAATACTAGTGGTGAGTGCCTATTAAAATATATTATAAGCAATGACCTAGACATTTACAATGTCGGCAGCAAACCGACGTTTGTTAAAAGAGTCAGGGAAGAGGTCCTGGACATCACTTTAGGCAATAACCTGGTGGGGAACTTGGTATCGAGATGGATGGTATCATCAGAGCCATCCCTCTCTGACCATAGGATCATCCGGTTTGAGCTAGGAGTGATGCCCATGGTGTCTCTCCCCAAAAGAAATCCCAGAAGAACCGACTGGAGTAGTTATAATAGTATCCTTGGAGCCAACTTAGATAGAATCCAAGCAGGAAGCAGAAGCACTAGCTGCATAGAACTAGAGCATAGGGTAGAGACTGTAAATAATGTAATTACAGACACGTTCCACTCAAGCTGTAGTACCACACAAGCCAGGAGCGGCAGCAAGAGCGCGACCTGGTGGTCCCGTGACCTCGGAACTATGAGGAAGAATGTCCGTAAACTCTTCAATAAGTCGAGACGGACGGGCAGCTGGGACGAATACACGACACAGCTCACTCTATACAATAAAGAGATAAGGAGAGCCAAAAGAGCCAGTTTTAGGAAGTTCTGTGAAGGAATTTCCTCAACACCTGCAGCGGCGGGGTTGCACAAAGCGCTAGCCAAAGAGCAGAGAGATATAAACTTAGCATTAAAACTTCTCGATGGTACTTATACCAGCACTGAGGAAGAAAGAGCAAGGACCCTGCTGGCGGCACACTTCCCTGGTGCGTCCCATGCCATACTAGACCCGCCATTTCGAGAACCGAGGCCAAGTCGGTCTGACTGGCTTACAGCTAACAAACTCTTCTCGATAGAGGCGGTAAAGTGGGCAATAAACACCTTTGAAAAATACAAATCGCCAGGGGCGGACGGAATTTATTCGGCATTGCTACAGCAGGGTAAACAACTAATCCCACACTTAGCTCGTATTATGCGCGACAGCATGGCACTGGCATACATACCTACAGTGTGGAGGAGAGCGACAGTGGTTTTCATACCCAAAATAGGTAAAAAGGACTACTCGTTAGCTAAGTCCTTCAGGCCAATAAGTCTAACCTCCTTTGTGTTAACGACAATTGAGAAGATAATAGACCAATACATTAGAGCGAACATCCTGAACCACAGGCCTCTACATCACAGTCAGCATGCATATAGAGCAGGCAGATCTACGGACACAGCCCTCTATCAATTGTCAACTGAGATCAGGAAACAGTGATCTGCGCCTTCCTTGACATTGAAGGTGCCTTCGATAACACGTCTCACGACAGCGTTAATCGAGCACTGCAGAACAGAGGGGTCCAAGCGCCCGTCCAGAGATGGATAGACGCTTTACTCCGCACAAGAACCGCCGAAACCTGGACAGGCAGCAGCATAATCCAGGTTCCCACTACGAGGGGGTGCCCCCAAGGCGGCGTTCTATCACCCCTTCTATGGAGTCTGGTAGTAGACGAGCTCCTGCAAACTCTAACTGACAATGGAATCCGATGCCAGGGTTATGCGGATGATATTGTCATAATTGCACGGGGAAAATTCGAGAATACCCTTTGTGACATCATACAAAGAGCAATGAACCTTACAAAGAGATGGTGTGCGAGTGTGGGGCTTAATATCAACCCCACTAAAACTGCAATAATCCCTTTTACCAGGAAAAGATCCCTTCCGGGACTCAGAACAATCACCCTACAGGGCATGCCAATAGACTTCGTGGCCGAAGTTAAATACTTGGGGGTAATTTTTGATAGCAAACTTCTGTGGAAGCAACAAGTCGCAAGCATGTCAAGTAGGGCTACTAGATCAATCATGGTGTGTAGAAGAATAGCGGGCAAACTCTGGGGTTGCAGCCCGCAAATCCTTAGATGGATGTACACTATGATAGTAAAACCCACTATCACCTATGGCTCGGTAGCATGGGCATCAAGAGCACAACAATCAACAGTGAGACAAGCACTCACCAAAATCCAGCGCCTAGCGTGTGTATGTATCACAGGGGCAATGAGTACGTGTCCCACTGCAGCGCTGGAGGCTATTCTTGATCTTTCCCCGCTACACGCTGCGATAGAGCAGACGGCCAAGAGAACCCTCTTGAACATCGCTAAGGAGGGTTCTGGCAGAGGAAAAGTAATGTCGACCAATAACATGGAAAAACTAAGAGAAGCCATGCCAGTATCTCAATTACCAAGGGACGACATTATCAGGGAAATTGACTTCGAAAAGCGGTTCAGAGTCGAACTAGGAGACAAGACAACCTGGAACCAATCCAGAGTAGAAACATACACCGCTCCCATACGATAGTATGGTACACGGATGGCTCGAAAACTTCAGAGGGGATCGGAGCCGGAATCTTTGGCCCCAGGTCAAAGATCTCTGCCCCGCTGGGAACCTACCCGAGCATCTTTCAAGCGGAAGTGTACGCCATACACCTCTGTGCAGAGCTAAATCTGCAGCGGGGTTATAACAATGAGCGCATCGCTATACTTAGCGACAGCCAGGCCTCACTAAGAGCAATCTCATCAGTCGAGCTAAAATCGGCGCTTATCCGTGAGTGCGTAGATAAACTAAACGACCTAGGAACCAGAAATAGCATGGGTTCCAGGTCACACTGGGATTGAAGGGAATGAGCAGGCTGATAGCCTAGCGAGACATGCAGCAAGTATAAGGCCCATAGGGCCTGAACCAATGCTGCCAGTGGGCCCTCAAACGTTCAAGGACGTCTTGAGGAAAGATGAAGAAAAGGAACGAGAGAGACACTGGCGTAATGTACCGGGCTTACGGCAGTCCAAATTGCTCCTAGGGGGATACAATACCTTCCGCTACAGGGCAATCATAGGCCTCTCCAAACCTAACTTAAGAATTATCACTGGTATACTTACAGGTCATTGCAGACTCAACAGCCACCTCCACAAAATTGGCATAAGGGAGGACGACAACTGCCGGTTTTGTCACACGGCGACGGAGACTGCAGAGCACATCCTCATGGCATGCGACGCCATCGCCAGAAAGAGAGCACAAGTCTTGGGATCACCATGGCCAGAGCATAAACAAATACAAGCCCTCAAGCCAACTGAGATAATCACCTTCTTAAGGGACATTGGCTTGGATGAGGTGTTGTAAGCAAATGAGGGCACAATAGACCATCCGGTCGCAGTGCTATCCTCGCAATTAATCTATCTATCTATCTATTTATTTTAACCGAATTATGTATTTATATGTATGTAAGTAATTATTTTTCACAAAATAAATTTTAACGATTTAAATTTCAATTTTGCTTAAGCAAATTTTTGTAGTATAATTTTACAACTAACCGACGAGGTAAAATTCACTTTTAGTTAGGTAGAACTAATTTTTATATTATAAACGAATTTTTTGAAGCAAACAACGACAACTATAAAGCCGGTAAACGATCGTATTTATTCTCACTTTTTTGTTATGCACTGTTAGCACTTTAATTTTATGTTATGCACCGATTTTTCGCATACACTTTTCAAGGAATAGGTTTTTATTTATTCGCAAAATTAAACTATTTTAATTATGCAAAATCCCGAATAGCTCAACAAATTAATGTTTACACGCACCTGTAATAATTCCGCAACTCGATGAAATCTTCCTCTTCTTTTTGCTTTTTGTATTTGGCTATGCAATTGTATTTGCTTTGTTGGTGTTGATTTCTTCTCACTTATTACCAAATTCTGCAATATTGTTGTTTTTGTATTATTTACTTAGTTCGTCAGTTAGACGGCTCCGTAGGACCAAATGTTTGGGGGGAAACGACGAGGGAAATGCCGGTACGAACTCACGAAGCAGATATAACCAAAGAAATAAAAAGAAATGATTTTCGTTAGTAAGTAGGTAATAAACAAATGAGTTTATTGAAAAAAAAAGAGGTTTATATACAGAGGAGTAGATTAGAATTAAATGAAAAATAGTATAAGAGGATATACAAAATGTTACCTTTACAAATGATGATTGCCTGAAACGACGAGCGAAGTGGTTAGCCAAAGACTGACCGTTCCAGTCAATCATCAACTTATTCTTCCCTAGTATGGAAAAGCCCACCGGTGATTTTCCCATCACAGTGTCCCTTTGCAGCGAGCAGCTGTATGGATAAATCTCCAGTGTTTCCCAACCGTTGCAAGCCCTTTGGCTTCAACAGATTCAGTTGAAATTTTTGGACCGGAGTTTAACAAGGAGGCAATACTTCTTTTCATCACTAATGCTGCTCCGTACATGGTGAAAGCTGCAAAAACCATTAACGTTTTTTATCCGAAAATAGTTCATTTGACTTGTTTAGCACATGGATTGCATAGGATATGTGAGGAAATTCGCAGCCGTTTCCCAACAGTTGACCGACTAGTAGCAAGCGGGAAAAAAACATTTCTGAAAGCACCCCACGGTTAGCAATTTTTAAAGAAATAGAACTCGAACTACCCTTGCCGCCACAACCAGTCATTACGTTGGATGCAGAGGATGCACAATCTATGAAAGATATTCAAAAATTATTCAAAAACCACAATTTGAGTTTGCAACTTACTTATATTGAATCTAACTTTTCTGATTTAGCTGAAGCCATAAAGCAACTTCAAACAAATAATTTAAGTCTAGTTAATCAAATTAAAATAGTTCAAGATGTAAAAGAAGCTATTGATAAATGTGACTGCGACTGTGTAAAACTAAAATTTGCAAATGTTAAAAAAGGCAAGGTTTTTAAAAGTTGCTAGCCAAAGTTCTGACCAAAATTCAAATGAAAAATTCTCAATATCAGAAACTGCTACCTTTAAATATGCACCTCAATTGAGGTAAAGAGAAGCATTTCCATGTATAACGCTGCCTATCGTGCTAACAGACGCAGTTTTTTATTCGAAAACTTGGCGCAAATGTTTATTGTTTATTTTAACTGCTGTAGACATACATACATAAGTGCATTTCATTTGCAAAAATTTTAAAATGTAAAAAAATTGACTTTTCCACTATAATAATTAACCCGGATAATCCTGAAACATATTTTAGTGTCTAACCTTTATATTTTTTTGAAATCATAGTTGTTACTTGCTATTTTAAATAGAAAATAGGTTAACACTATACTTTCTGCTGGATAAACTGAAGATGTGTACAATAGAAGTAAATCGAACTGCACAGAAATAATACAGCAGAACTTTTCCCATTCCCAATGAAATTTGTTTTTTTTTGGACTGTTGTTTTAAAACTACGATAATGCCAAAAAAACGAAAATTGCAATTTAAATGGCTGCAGGAAGAACGCTATGCATATTTTCATGTGTATATTTGTTTTTTCCCTTTCATTTTCTTAGTAAGGCAGAAAGATAACCTAAAAAACCACTTCCGTATTTAGTAGATTCTCTAAAACTTATTATTTCGTTAGGTTCTGTCCATGTTATGTTTTTAGCTCGGTTCTGTCACTTTTTTAACGCCCAGTGTTAGCTTTAACTTCGCTTAACACCATTTTTAACACTTTTCGCGATTCTGTAACTTTTAACCACACGAAAAGTTCTAGCTAACACCTTTACTGTGGTTAGTTAACGCCAAAAAAGTTTTGTGGTGTTAAAAATTATAGAAAATAAGTTCTCCGAAAACCTGAGACCGAACTCGCGACGCGCACGTTGTAGTCCCACCGCGTATCACCTGCGCTACTGCGCCATGAACTTCGGCGATGTCAAATGCTGTATTTAAGATGAGTGCAGTTTTCCCCTCAATTTAAACAGATATACATACATAAAACAGTTGACTGTATTTTAGTGTTAAGGAAAGTTACAGAATCGCACTTTCGTTAAGGGCAAACGCCAAAATTCGGCGACAAGCTTAACATTCGGCGAGGTGTTAAAAGTTACAGAATCGCGCTACTGGTTATCAGTTACTCTGCCCGTGACGTATCGTCACGTTGGTCCTGATATACTTTATTTCGCGCACTTTAGGTAATACTTCGTTATAATACACTAGGCAGCTCATTTGATTTATAACCACGTTTTTTATGTGCAGAACACCTTTGCGCGTAGGCGGCCTTCGGCCGCCCTTAAAAAAAAAATAACCCTGGGCTACGCCATTCCAACTTCGGGTGTGTGCCATAGCACGCCACGTTTCCCACTTTGGTTAACGTGAAATTTGTGTGTAACTATTCAATAAAATACAAAAAGAATTAGAATATTATTGTTTCATTAAAAAAAATGAAAAGGCAATAAGGCCTTTAAGGTTTTATTTCTCTTTCGAAGTGTAATAAAGCCTTTTTTGGAATAAAGGCTTTATTTCATTTTCAATAGTGTAATAAGGCCTTAAAGGCTTTATTTCACAAGGCGCTATTGCACCCTGCCTTATTCGACGTGTGTTTTTTTTTTCTAAGAGTCAAATACTTCTTATTTGAAATCGCATTAAACAGTGAAAAAGTGGGACTTATTTCGTTTATGAAAGTGGGACTTATTTCATTTAACAAATATATTATTCAAGGGGGAGTTATTTCATTTTGAGTGGGAGTTATTTCATTTCAAGTAAATTTTTAAATCATTTCATTTTAGTGGGACTTATTTCGTTTTCAAAAGTGGGACTTATTTCGTGGGAGTTATTTCATTTTTTTAAGCAATTTTTGGTGGGACTTATTTCGTTTTTAAAAGTGGGACTTATTTCGTGGGATTTATTTCAGGGAGCCAGGACGGCAGTGTACCTATGCTATTGATTTTTGATTTAGCTGAAATTGAAAAAAGTGACCAAAATTTTTAGCTGTACGCTTAGTTTTTTTTTTCATAGGTACATACCTCCCTAAAAATCAGTATATATTTTTTGTTTGTCGTTCGGTTTTGATAAAACAAGCTTGAAGCAGTCCATTAGTGAAACTCTTATCAAAATACATTCCTAACTTTCCGAGATCCTTAAGTTCAAACAGACAGACAATATTTTTAAAAATGGATCAGATGAACTCTACAGCATTCCCTAAGTCATCCCCAGTCATTTTTTCAAAGAAATTTTTAATTTACGACTTTTATAGAAATTTATTATAGTATAGATTTATGATGTTTAAAACGTATAAAAAGTATACATAATTAACTCAACAAAAAAAAAAAATAAGTGTGTTCTTGAAAAATTATCAAGCTTCATAAATAGTTAAGAAAAAAATAGTTAATTTTTAATAAATAAAACTCAAAAATAATTTTTATTTTTGTGTTAAAGCCAAATGAAGTCATTTTATTTCTGATTCAGAAATCAAAAATCTTGAAATATTTTTCTGATTATTTATCATGAAGACAGAATCCCATTTTGATTCTTGTTCGCAAAATAAACATATGACATTTACGAATGTTACTCGACCAAGTTAACCGATTTAGGTATTTGTTATCGGTGAGGGAAACTGAGTTGCCACATGGTACACAATGAAACTAATATACTAATTTCGATATCGATTATAAAAGAATTAAAAGCTTTCTTCATTTTACAATACAATTTGTCCAAACAAGTTTGTAGCCAAAAAAGAGCTAAAAATGAAAAGAAAGGACCAGAAAAAGAGCTAGGAGCTAAAACAGAATTTTAGAGCTAAACGCCAAAAAAAAGAGCTAGATCTAGTTCTAAAAGTACCAAAATGGCAACACTGAATGTGTACAACCAAAAAAAATTTCTGGGGTATAGTTTTACGCATCAGAGTATGCAGTTTCAGAAAAGTTAAAGAACATTTAAATTTATGATGTATGGGTCTAGGTATCTGTTTCAGCAAATATGTTTATCTTAGTGAAAAATGTATGCGAATGCAAATCTAAATTAAAACCCCCCCAAGGCTAATTCCTGCGCACGGCCCTACATTGAATCAATAATTTTAAGTCTCACCCACTGTAAAGTGAAAGCAAACTGCACAGGACTTTTACATATGTATTTGTATGTAAATCAACTTTGAAATAGAAATTGCAGCAACCGCACCGAGACTATATGGATTACCGAAAATCCACAAACCTGAATGGCCCTTACGTCCAATTTCGTCTTCCATAAGCGTTCCATGTTATGACATGTCAATATATTTGGGAAAAATCTTGAAACCACTGATCTCAGAAATCTACAACATCAAAAACTCGTTTGACCTGAAAAATAGGTTAACTGATATAAATATATGCAACGATGATGTGCTAGTTTCGTTCGACGTCGTCTCCCTCTTCACCAACATACCGACGGCTTTAGCAATAAAGTTAATTATGCAAAAATGGGAAAAAATCCAACAACACACAAACATACCCAAAAATAAATTTTTAACTATATTAGAATTCTGTCTGTAGGAAAACAATTACTTCATATGCAACAACAACATCTACCATCAATCTTTTGGAATGCCGATGGGTAGCCCCCTTTCCCCCACCATAGCCGACATAGTTATGGACGACCTGTTACAAAATACGTATACAGAACTAAATAAACAACAAAACACAGGTATAAAGTTTCTTGTCAAATATGTTGACGATATATTTGCAATCATCAAACGAAACGACGCAGATATTATCCTAGAAACCCTTAATAAATACCACAACAGATTGTAGTTTACGATTGAAATTGAAAACAACAACAACATTCCCTTCTTGGACACCCGCATATACAGGACAAACAACAATATAACATTAGATTGGTACACAAAACCAATGTCGTCTGGTCGCCTAATAAATTTCTTTTCCTCACAACCCTTTAAATATAAGTTAAACACCGCAAAAAACTATACACATAAAGTACTGACCATCAGCAATCAATGTTTTCATGATGCCAATATAAATAAAATTAAAACGACGCTAATAAATAATAATTATCCTTACCAACTAATATGCAATCTTATTGACCAAAAGAAAAGAGAAATCACAAATACAAATAAATGCAATTCGAAAGAATCTACAAAAGAGACAAAACAATATTTCAGTGTGACTTACATTCCCAGGCTCACAGAAAATCTAGCACAGCATATAACAAAAAATCAAAAAGTAACCCTTGCTTACAAATCAAATCACACTCTAGCTACACTATTCACAAAAACAAAAAAGCCCGATCGACATACAACAACAAAGCAACGTGGTATACCAAATAGAATGCAAGGGAAACGAAACTGACAACTGCAACAAAATACTTATACATTGGCACAACGAAGCGGGCGTTGGGCACGCGACTAGCAGAGCACGAAGCTGACATAAACAAACAAAAGCACAACACAGCCTTATCACAACACGCAGTAGACAACAAACATACAGTAGACTTCGCAACAACAAAAATAATAGACAAAGAGAGGACAGAAAGAACAAGATACACACTGGAGAGTCTTAGAATAATGCAAAATAGGGAAAAAACAATCAACAAAAAAGAAGATACACAAGACATAGCCGCGACTTACCTTTTATGCTTATGATAGTTAGTTTTAGTATGACAAGTATACCACACTGCAATGGTAACAACATTCCGTTTAGGTTAAACAAAATCTATTTAGTCATAACGTAAGTTTTTGTAAAAAAATTTTGTAAAATTTTAAATTTTAAATCAAAAATTGTGCAATATTTATGTAACATGTGTTTAAGTTGTGTCTTCTCTAATGCTGTTTTTGTTTTTTTGGTATTTGTTATAAATATAGTACGCCCCTGAAGAAGATAAGGAGATTATCGAAACGTTGGGCAAAATTGTGAAATAAATTGTTTTTATTTGCACTCAACCAAAATAGATCGGAAAAGCTGAAAAATAAACGAAATTGCGAAGGTTCAACGGCACTTTTATCATAATTTTTTGCTTTTATTGGACGTTATTTATTTATTTACTCTTAAAATGCAAGTATATTTAATTAGAAGAATATCTAATATTCAAAACATATAATTTGTTTCTTGTAAGATGAAAGTGAATAAATTTGCCATTTTCCATTGTTCATTTACACCGAATAAAGTGCTGGCAATAAGGCGGAATGCTTATCGAAGACTAAATATATTATATATATCGACAGCCACACTGCAAAACCCCGTAAGTCACTATTTTTCCAAAAATAAGGTTCTGAGCCTTTCCCATAGATCGTGATATTTCGCACATTAAAATTCAGTCAAAATCGGGTTACAACTTCCCGTTTCTTTCCAGTGGTGAAATGAAATAACCGTCGCTCATATACATCCGTTATAATTATTACAGTTTTTTCCCTCTCCTGAAAACTTTTTGGTTTTGGACATACAGGGTTTTGCAGTGTGGCTGTCGATATATAATATATATTTGTTTGCCACTGCCGGTGACAAGGCGAAGAAAAAGTGTGAATCTTTCGGGAGAAAATAAAACTCACGATAAGTGTAATAGGCAAATCGGAACGAAAAATGGCAAGGGGTGACGTTCCAATATATGTACATCAATGGGGACTACTTTAAATCCCTTGTCCAATTTGTCTCCGTTATAGTATAAAAAAAAGACTTGTATTAGGTGGGATGCCCCAAAACAATTAGGTATGTAGACACATCTATGTACATCTTCTCTATATATATAAAATTCTCCTATCACGGTGTACGACGCCATACTCATCCGAAACGGCTTGACTGATTTTAGGTCGTTAGGTCTGCGCGATGGTTGTTATCTATTTTTATGTTCCTAAGTGCTACCGGGATCGACCTATTCAAAACTATTTCATATGTGACCCGATTTGGTTGAAATTTGGTATGTGGTCTGCGCCATGCCCAAGTTGAAATATGGAAAAGTTAAAATATGAAAAGAAATAAAATTTGTATGTATATTCGTTAGGTCTGCGAGATGGTTGTTATCTATTTTTTATGTTCCTAAAGTCAATTCGTACATTTAATTCATGTTTTCAAATGACATCATTCGGAGCAACAGAAAGGTGGCGGGAACTAAAGTCAGTGGAATTAACGTCAGTGACGTTAATTCGCACCCCAAAAGCGAATTAATGTCAGTGACATTAAGACGCATGCCGAAAGCCAACTAAGGTCAATATTTTTAGCGAACTAACGTCACTTACATTAATTCGCATTAAGAAAGCGAACTAAAGTCAGTACATTTTTTTTATATTCCAAATTTTCATTTTTCATTATCATGAATCTGGGATTGACTTAGGTCAGATCCCCAATTCGGGGCGTGATCCACGGTATTTATGTGCAGAACTCCTTTCCGCATTGACGGCCTTCGGCCGCGTTTCAATAACCCTGGGCTACACCATTCCAACTCCGGGTGGTTGCCATAGCCGTGGCTACCGCCACGGTGATGTCCTTCCGCGTGCCACTCTTTTCTCACAGGGTAATGTGATTACAACAACCACATGAAAATGACAGAAAATTCTGAACTTTAACTGCAAATATCTCGCAAACTACTAAAAATAATGGTTCAGCGGAGTTATATTCATGCTCCTGGGACCAAAGCGCGTCTCCTGATACATATCTCAACATTTTTGGTTGTGTATTAGCGCTCGGTACCCCACGTAAACGATTACCCACGCCTAGATTTAGAATCTGAAATGAGATTTTTTTCAACCGTTCAAAAGTTATTTGCAGTTAAAGTTCACAATTTTCTGTCATTTTCATGTGTTTGTTGTAATGGCACATTAGGCTGAGCCAAAAAAGTGAAAAAGTAGGAAACGTGGCACGCGGAAGGACATCACCGTGGCGGTAGCCACGGCTATGGCACACACCCGGAGTTGGAATGGCGTAGCCCAGGGTTATTTTTTGAAACGCGGCCGAAGGCCGCCAATGCGTAAAGGAGTTCTGCACATAAATATCATGGATCACGCCCCGAATTGGGGATCTCCAAAGCGAACTAAAGTCAAAATATTATACGAATTAACGGCACTGACTTTAATTCGTTTTTGGTCATGCGTCTTAATGTCACTGACATAGTTCGCGCCACCAACAGAAATAGTTAGGAACTATAAATGGTCAGCAATTCAACTCAAAATTCAAAATTAAAGGCCAAATTTATCATAAAGTAGGCCCATTGCTGCCAATGCCAAACGAATCACCCAAATTTTTATTTCAATTGCATAGGTACACTGCCGCCCTATGGGGGTATCAGCATATCTTTAATACAACTCTAGAAGAGTTGCGATGGGGGTATCAGCATATCTTTAATACAACTCTAGAAGAGTTGCGTCTGTACATTGAAAATTTCTTTGAAAACTGACTGGGGATGACTTGGGAATTGTTTAGGCACAGCTAAAGAGTCAAATGGAAAGGAGATGACAAAAAGTCGAAGTTAGACTATTAAGAAACGGTTCAGTTGGTTGCCGTAGACATAAACGGGATATAATGTGCGAAAATAAATATTGTTCTGAACCTTCTCTGCCTGTAAATTGTCTTCTCAAATGAGGGTAGCAGAATTTCATGAACTACTTACATCCCGAGCAACGCCGGGCATCCTGCTAGTATATACATATGTATATTCTAATTATTTTATGAATCTTTGCAAAACTACAAATAATTATAAAATTCTAAAGGAAAATAAAGACACTGCAGAAGACGATGCGACGTCGAAACCTACTAGCGAGGTTGTAGACGATAGAAGCATAATGGCAGACGAGGAAGAAACTGAAGAACAAAGAAAGAAATTGGCGGATCAAAAAACCGATGCACAAGAGAAAAGAAATGGATATGAAATGGAAAATGTTGAAGAAAACAGTGATGAAATAGATGTCATTGCAAAACGAAATGTGGACCACAGTAAAAAATTAACAGAAGCGGCAAAAGAGCCAACAACAGAGGTAATACATACATATACCACTTTTATACGATAAAATCAAACGACATACTATTTACAAAAGTCATAACACTGGTCAATAGTTATTTCGGCCTTGCATGTCTTTTAATATTGAGCTCAAAATTCTTTATTAATGCTTAGTAATGCTAATGCAAAATAAAACTTTTCAATATACGAAATTTTTTATTTCACTATTTATTACTTTCTTCTATCACAGCTCAGCGGCATTATAATAAAATACAACGTTAATTTGAATTATTTCTACATGCAGGAGATCGACCGCAGGGTCCCAATTTAAAATAGTTTACTCCAGTGTGTAAAATGTAACATTTTTGGGTAGAAGTTCACAAAAGTTGCAATGTGAACGCATTAATAATATGTTTGCAAAATAATTTATCACAAAATCAGATGTTTACTGTTAGCTGTCATTTCTATCGTCATCAGCACATAATCAGAGGTCCATCCTTTGACTTTTATCAGAAGATAATCGATAATCAGACGTGAAGTAACCTGTTTTGGGCAAACTTCTGATAGCCTTGATTAAGCAATTAATCAGACATTGAGTAAACAGCCCTAAGCGTGCATTATAACAACAAATCCAAAGTTCGACGGGCAGAACATGATACATTAAGGATTGAAATAAGCTGTGCAATATTTCACACGATTTGTATAACACATTTTACATATAAAAATAATAAGACCTGTTGTGCATTTTAAAGTACAAGTAGCTAAGAATCCAAATAAGACACATTTCTAAATAATTCGGTAGATATGATTGTGTAATGCAATGACTGTAACACACAAAAAATAGACAAAAATCTGATCTTATTCTTCAACAATAAAAGAGCTTTGTAGTGGGTTGTTGTACAATAAATGATATTTTATTAAGATTAATTGCCAGGAAACGAGATGCAAGTACAATTGTATTAGATTGTCATGTACAAATATGATCGAATTGCGGTAAACGCATATAATTATCGTAGTGGAGTATCAATAATATCGCATGCACACATAACATTAGAGTTCCGAATACAGGATACAGTTTTAGGGATTCAACCTGTCGAAGAGACACCATTTAGTAGAACACAAGAGGCGTATCCACGAGACTTTTCATTACTGTTTTGCAAGCAGCCAGCTTAGCGCTGTCTAACAAGCTGCGCAGTAATAAATAGTCATAACTAACAACAACAACGATACAAGCGGCCGACTTAAGTTGCAAACAAGCAGCGCAGGTATTACTTGAACAACCACTGCATTGGTGCAGCCGACTTAGCGTCGTCTAACATCAATGCAGACCGATTCTACTTTTAACCCTACCGTTTGCCTTTTGTTCACCAAATGATATCGCTCTTCGTTTTACATGCTATTTTATAGTTTTACAGATGAATTCAATTACACCAATACATAAAGACATAATCACACGGTTGCTTCAGCAACTGCTGTCAAACATATCACAAGGTGGTGTTACCAAACATTGGTTATCACAACTAGATGTCGCTTATAACTAATAACTAACTAATAAGGCTGCTCGTTACAATCTCCCCCTTTGCCGTGCGGAACTCGTCCCGAGGGCACGGCAACACCTTACATCTTATTTGGTCGTCCTCGCTTTCTTATTGGGTGAGTTGGTGCAGCGGCTTGGTCATCATGTGAACCCTTATAAAATGTTAATGCTGATGCATAGTACGTTCCAAGTGGCATATTAATATTATCTTGTGATGCAATTTCAAACGAGGTAGCTCCCACTTTACGAGTGATGACGTAGGGACCATCCCTTTTCGGTACAAACTTGGAAGTTAAACCTTTTGATGCTTTACTCAGTACATGAGTGTTGACGAGTACTTCCACTCCCACATCAAATTGTGAGTTACTTTGTCTATGTTGGTCATGCTGAGCTTTATTCTTATCTTGCATTCGTTGTTCTGTTTCACGTGCCCTTTTAAACATATTGGCTAGATTGTGTAAGTAACTCGATATTTGAGGGATAAAATTTTCTTTCTCAACTATGGCTTTCATATCATGTTGTATATCGTCTAAGGTGCGAAGTTCTCTTCCAAAGTTGAGAAACGCAGCCGAATACCCAGTAGATTGACACTTCGCCGTATTCATCGCAAAACGTATAACCGGCAACTTTTTACCCCAGGTATCATGCTGTGCTTGGACGAGTATTGCTAATTGAGCCTTAAGGTCGCGATTCTTGCGCTCCACAGGGTTCGCGTCCGGGTGATACAACGGCGTTAGCTGCTGTTGAATGCCGAGGCAGAAGGTGACTTTTTGCATAATGGCCGAGACGAATTGCACGCCGTTGTCTGTCTTTAATCTTCGAGGTATGCCATATCGTAAAAATATTTCCTCAATTAGGATTTTTGTACAAACTTCCGCGGTGGCTTCTTGCAATGGGAATAACTCAACCCATCTGGTAGCGACGTCTTCGGCAATTAGGATCCATTGGTATCCTTCATTCGATTTTGGCAACGGACCAAATAGGTCTACAGCTAATACTTCAAACCGGTGTTTGCTACTTGTGGTTTGCAGCAGCCCAACGGGTTTCATATTAGTGGCCTTAAACTTTTGACATTCGATGCAGGTCTTAACATATTTTGTTATTTCTGACCTCATGCTAGGCCAAAAATATCTTGAACTAATTCGGGATATAGTTCCCTCCGCTCTATAGTGACCAGCAGTAGGATCATCATGATATGCCTTTAAAATCTCCGGTCTCTTATGTTCGGGTACCACGTACTGCGCATCATCCATGTCTTCATTACTATAACAATACAGGACGCCTTCATTGATAATATAGCCGCGATTAATCCAACGGCCGACATTTTCATCTGCTGACTCAAGGGATTCAACAATTTCTTTAATATATGCATCCTTAAGTTGTTCTTCTCGTGCCTCGGTTGCGCTTTTGTGAGGAAAGTCGATCTGGAACACCATTATTTGCGTCGTCACACGTTGCACATCGTCATCACATGGGGGTCGAGAAAGCATATCAGCTATAATATTTGTTCGTCCTGGCGTGTACTGGATTTTGAAATTATATTGTTGTATTTGTAGCGCCCATCTTGCCAAACGACCAGTAGGCGACTTCACGCTAAGTAACCATTTCAATGGTTGGTGATCCGTTAGCAAAATGACATCCGCTCCCTCTATGTAGCCTCTAAATTTGGCGCTCCAATAGCATAGGCGCTTGCGTCCGTTTTTATTATAAAAGTGAAACCATCTTCTGCCTGTTTCAATATTGGCGATGTGGTCAACATATATTTCAGCTTTTGGAAGGCATTGCGTTGAGGATCCTTCCATGTCCATGTAATATTCTTTTTCGTTAGGTCAGTGAGTGGCTTGACTATGTCGGCGTACTGGTTAACAAATCTTCTGTACCACGAACAGGTTTGAATGAACGATATCAGCTCTTTTACGTCCCTTGGCTCGCGACGTAGTGTTATGGCATTAATTTTCTCTGGGTCGACACTTATCCCGGCGGGGGTAATCAAATGTCCCAAGTACTTCACCTCTGAGCAACAAAAACGACATTTGGCATTATTGACACGTAGGTTAAATTTCTCTAGTCTTTCAAAAATAACGTCCAGATGACTCAAATGTTCATTGAAACTGCGAGAACACACTATTAGATCGTCCAAGTAAGCTAATAAATTTATCTCTGGTATGGCTGCTTTGAATCGATCGATAAGTCTTTGGAACGTGGCTGGCGCATTTCGTAGCCCAAATGGCATCTTGGTAAATCGAAATAGTCCAAATGGTGTAGTGAAGCAAGTTTTATCAATGTCTGCCTCGAAAACTTTAATTTGGTAATAACCACTCTGCAAGTCCAACGTTGTCATATATTGGGTGCTTCTAGCAGCGTGCAGTAGGTCGTCCATTCTAGGCAAAGGGTAGCGATCAGGTTCCGTACAACGTTTAGCTTGCGATAATCCACGCACACGCGTGTACCTCCGTCACGTTTTGGCACCATCACCACTGGAGATGCCCATGCTGATTCGCACTCTTCGACTATTCCTGTTGTCAACATTTTATCCACTTCCGCTCTCAGCTGACGCACCTTCGGGAACGAAAGGCGGTACGGTGGTGACGAGACAGGCTCATTGCTTCCGGTATTAATTCGATGTTCAGCGTAAGGTGTTGGTTCACCAAGTTCACCAATCACCGCTTCATGCTTACATAGAATTTTATCAAGCTGGGATTTTTGGTCGGAGCGTAAATCCAGGCCATCAGTAGCCTTCAGAATCTTAAAATCAACCATACCAAGATGTGTAGGAACCGCGTCGGTGTCTTTCAATCTGTAAACAACTCTACGGAATTTTCGATCTGTACTCCTTTCGGGGGTAGTGTCATTTTCACGTAGCGAGTCCCTAAAGATTGCCTGTACTGCGCGCGGAGAATAATGACTTTTCGGCATTTCAGGGCCAAAGCTTTCAAATTCGGACACATACGTTTCCCGTTGATGCTGCTTAGGCTGAGTTGCCAATGCCTCCGATGGTTTTCTCTTGTGGATATTTACTACTCCGATGGTTTCCACCAAATTCATTTTAAGTGGCCACTCTTCGGCAAAATCATAGTGCACATTAGGGGTGCTTTCAAAATACCAATATTTTTGGCCCATGTTCAATACAATACCAACCTGCTCGAGGAAGTCCGCTCCAAGCAGAGTACGATTTTGAGTAGCGTTTGGCAAAACAATGAATTTTATGTTCAGGCATTTCCCACCGACCACAATTTTACATATTGTTGACAAACATTCCTGCATCGATCGGCTACCATCTGCCAGTGTGATTTCGCATTTTACTTTTTCATATTTGCAGCCTTTAAAATCCATTATTCGCTTTAAGTTTGAACTGGCTACACTAGTGCGGGCTCCTGTGTCGAAAAAGGCCTGACCAGGAACGCCAAAAAGCTTAACATTTACGACAGGGATATCTCTCCCTATACCGACTGTGGTTAATGCATTAAAATTTACATAGCCAGTATCTGACGCTTTACTATTTTTGGAGCTGCACGTAGGGCAATTTGCACGTATGTAGCCAGGGGCGTTGCAACCATAACACGCTACCTTCGGCTTAGCCGTTACCGCTAGTGCAGTGGCAGTGATACTCTGTCTCACTTCTCCCTCCTTTTTCTGCTTCTTAAAACATTTGTCAACGGTGTGACCTTTGCTGCGACAGAACGAACAACGTGCCGAACTCTCAGTTTCGGAAGCCGCCATGCTCCAAGACTTACTGCGTTCGTTCAACACCGACTCTGCTTCCCTACCGTCGCGTAGAAGATCCTCAAACGTATTAATATTGCTGCGCACCATTTTGCTACGTATTTGCGCATGTATCATTCCGAATATCATATCGATTTGGTCAATTTGACGCGGTGGGCTAGGTAGTTGTGCAAACAAGGCTCTCTTCTTTCGAATAAAATTGTCAATAGCTTCGTTTTTCTGTTGCCTATCTTCGTAAAGTTCGGCGTATATACGCCATGCTGGTTTTGGAGGCGAGAACGAATTACGAATCATGCTTACTACATCAGAAAAGCTTGTTGCATTGCCCTTCACGCCACTCCACCACTCAGAAGCATCTCCTTCCAGCAGCATTGGCATGCCACTTACGGCGTCCTCGTCGCTAATATTTTCGACTGCTTTGAAAGTTGAAATTGCCGAGATAAATTCCTCCACTTTGGTAGGATTTCGCTCGCCACGAAAACGTGCCGTGCAGGTGCTGAATGACCCCGTTTTAACATTAGAAGCCATCACTGCCTGCATTATTCGCTCAAATTGCTCTGCGGAAAGTGCCATTCTACTGAGTATACGCTCGCTTCGACGAACAGACAAATTCGATTGCATAAAATTGTATCCTTACTTTGCACCTTAGCGTTTGCCTCACGTTTGGGCGCCAATTGTAGTGGGTTGTTGTACAATAAATGATATTTTATTAAGATTAATTGCCAGCAAACGAGATGCAAGTACAATTGTATTAGATTGTCATGTACAAATATGATCGAATTGCGGTAAACGCATATAATTATCGTAGTGGAGTATCAATAATATCGCATGCACACATAACATTAGAGTTCCGAATACAGGATACAGTTTTAGGGATTCAACCTGTCGAAGAGACACCATTTAGTAGAACACAAGAGGCGTATCCACGAGACTTTTCATTACTGTTTTGCAAGCAGCCAGCTTAGCGCTGTCTAACAAGCTGCGCAGTAATAAATAGTCATAACTAACAACAACAACGATACAAGCGGCCGACTTAAGTTGCAAACAAGCAGCGCAGGTATTACTTGAACAACCACTGCATTGGTGCAGCCGACTTAGCGTCGTCTAACATCAATGCAGACCGATTCTACTTTTAACCTTACCGTTTGCCTTTTGTTCACCAAATGATATCGCTCTTCGTTTTACATGCTATTTTATAGTTTTACAGATGAATTCAATTACACCAATACATAAAGACATAATCACACGGTTGCTTCAGCAACTGCTGTCAAACATATCACAAGGTGGTGTCACCAAACATTGGTTATCACAACTAGATGTCGCTTATAACTAATAACTAACTAATAAGGCTGCTCGTTACAGCTTTGTTTTTTGCATGAGTCCGCAAATACGTTCGAGGTATTGAATTCTCTATCTGGCAGGTGCCTTTTATACCTTATAGACCCCAGCTCGAAGTGGTTGCATCTCTCAGATTCACAAAAACAACTAACTGACTTCATTGTTATTTCGTTTGGCAAATAAACAGACCCTGTTACATGATGCACATTTAGAGTTCCCTTAAAAGCTTTAAATTTCGTCGAGCGTTCATTGATTTCGAAATTCTTTTGCGCTATCTCACTGTCTTCAACCACATATGCACGCATAATATGACATCTCTCGCGAATAACAGCAACGAACTCTTTCAAATCTGTTATATCTCCTCCTGTAGCGATTACACGATAGGCAGTGCGCTTACAGGTTAATCCTACACTATCCGGTACGTCCTTGCCGTTTTTTATACACTTCTTTCGAAAAATTGTAATTCCTTTCACGCTGCGCGGGTGAAATATGTAATTTAATATTTTAGCTGTTGTTTAATCATTGTTTTTTTTTTTTTTTAATTTTGAAAAATAACGTTTTTTCACTTTAACGACCCCATGACTATGTATTACGAAAAAGGTTCGATTTAATAAATTTTTCCTAAGCGTCCTGCTTTCTAACTGTAGTGTTTTCGTGCTCAGGTAGGTCGGTGGTGTTCCCACAAAATGTTTTTTCCCCTCCCTACCACCTTAACCACTCCCGCTCTATATCAGACTAACGGGAATCAAAGTACTTATCGAATGGTAAACAAATATTCAAAATCGCCTTGGTACTTTTCGAGTAATTGCAATTAAAAAATGCTTCGTATGAAGTATGACCTTTAATAACTCTTGTTGTTCTTGTCTCCCCCGCTAAAAAAAATATTATACATACTCACTTTAAATATGTTTGGGGTATTCTGCATTTTTACAAAAGAAATCGATAAAATCAGGGAACTTTTTAATCGGCTTAAAACTTGTACCTCATATATTAAAATTCAAAGAGCTACAATACTACACAAACAAAAAAAAATCGTATACATATGTATATCGAATCTCAGTACAAAAGCCAGGCGACTGACGATTTGAGTGGAACCGTATAAATAGACTGGGTAAAAGTTACGCTAGAACTGATATCATAATGGCTACCGTTAATATTTTTTGTTCTACGTCTCCCTGAAGAACTGTCATTTAATATGCACAATGAATTATTCAACGTCCGGCTATATTTTGCGAGAGTTTCACATTTTAACCTGGCCCAGGGGGTGCAGTGAAATAACGCCCAAGGAAATAACGCCCATGGGCGTTATTTCCCACTCAAAAAGGAAATTACGCCCATGGGCCTTATTTCCTTTTTAAAAAGGAAATAAAGCCCATGGGTGTTATCACCTTTTGCTGATGGGTGTTATTTCCTTTTTCCAAGAGAAATAAAGCCCACGGACGTTAAAAACGAATTAAAACAAGCTGATTCAAGAATTAAGTATATGGTTTTCTTTATTTCAATAAATTTTAACATATTTGTTATGTTTTTATAAGGCGGGCTGCAATAGCGCCTTGTGAAATAAGCCCTTTAAGGCCTTATTACACTATTGAAAGTGAAATAAGGCCTTTATTTCAAAAAAGGCTTTATTACACTTCGAAAGAGAAATAAAGTCTTAAAGGCCTTATTGCTCTTTCATTTTTTTTAATGAAACAATAATATTCTAATTCTTTTTGTATTTTATTGAATAGTTACACACAAATTTCACGTTAACCAAAGTGGGAAAGGTGCACGCGGAAGGACATCACCGTGGCGGTAGCCACGGCTATGGCACACACCCGGAGTTGGAATGGCGTAGTCCAGGGTTATTTTTTAAAGCGCGGCCGAAGGCCGCCTATGCGGAAAGGTGTTCTGTACTTAAAAATCGTGGATCGGGCCTCCGTAACTATAATCCGAAGGGGAAAAGCAATATTTTGTTTCTGTGAAAAGTTATTAGTGAAAAACCGAAAATTGACCCGGGTCAGATCCCGAATTCGGGGCCCCATCCACGTTTTTTATGTGCAGGACACCTTTCCGCGTAGGCGGCCTTCGGCCGCGCTTTAAAAAATAACCCTGGGCTACGCCATTCCAACTCCGGGTGTGTGCCATAGCCGTGGCTACCGCCACGGTGATGTCCTTCCGCGTGCCACGTTTCCCACTCTTTTCTCACAGGGTAATTTGTGAAAAAAATGCTAATCAACAGTTCGTGTTGCTCGCGTAAAATCCTATGGGCGTTATTTCTCTTTTAAAAAGGAAATAAGAGCCATGGGCTTTATTTCTTTTTGCAGATGGGCGATATTTCCATTTAAAAAGGAAATAAGGCCCATGGGCGTTATTTCCTTTTTGAATGGGAAATAACGTCCATGGGCGTTATTTCCTTGGGCGTTATTTCACTGCACCGGCCCAGGGGACTGACTGCAAAAACCGATGACAAAGTTTATTCACTTTTTTTAAACAGATTATTATAGCTCGTATTAGTAAACCTATTAAAAATGTTTTAAATATATATTAAATAAAGCATAGAAACAAACTAGTGCTCTGATGCCCTGTGACGTCGCAATGCACTTATCTCAAATTCAATTAATTCCTTTTTTGTTTGTTTGTTCTTGCCAACAGTAGTTATACACAAATTTCTTAAGACAAGCTGTCTGTATGTTATTATGTGTGTTGGTATTGTTGCTTGTACATATTTACAAATGTACGTAAACCCGTGCTATGGTTTCAATGTATTTTGTTGTTGGTTTTGCGGTCTATTTTGTTTACAAATTTGTAAGTTTTGTGCAAGCTCGAGACCAGTTAACAATAATTGTAAGTGAATTAATATTGTCAGTGTTTGGGAAATTTTGATAATTGGAGAAAAATTACAATGTTAAATCAACAGCGATGGATAGGATTACATGTTTCAGAGTTTCCAGGCTCATCACAGATCCCTTTTCGGACACATGTAAATATGTACAAACAACAAGACCAACCCAACCCCAACCCCAACCCAAGTATCTTAGATTTCATATATTCCTTACAATACTGGTTCTATCTGCCAAAAAATATTATTTAAATTTTGTATTTTGAAAATTGTGTTAGTAAAAACCAAGTATAAAGCCGAAAAAATTAGTGACTCCGAAGAATCCTTGGTAATTTATTTATTTTATTGTAACAAACAGCCAATATCTAATTGAGGAAGAGCTATGTTTTTCGAAATCAGCTGTTTGTCTTGGAATGTGTGAAACTGAAACATAACAAAGCAAATCTACACAAATGCTGTTGAAATAAAAGTAAAATTTTATTGTGATTTATTAACTTAATTACATACATAAATTAACTAATTACATACGTATTGAGCAATAGTAAATAAATTGAGTGAAATTTTATAGATGGAATTCCCTTAGTTTTAATGGTGTTAATAAAATTGTTAGATTGTTAGGTCTTTTGAATGGTTGGCACCGGTCGCAAGCAATTACCCAGAAAACATATCAAAAAACATCATTTGAGCACAAAAACAAAGAAAAGCGAGCGTTTTACAATTTTTAAATACAAGTTTTAATTACATTTTAAGAATTTTAACAAAAAATCGCGGAAATTAATCTTATATTGTTTTGCAAAATAAAAAAAACAAGCATTTATCGGCCAACAAAATTGCAATAGGCAGAATTGTAAGTTTCGAAGTTGAACTGAACGGAATTGAAACGCAGAATACCAAAGTTGCCAAACGGAGAAAATTTCGACAAAATTGCAATAGGCTGAATTGTAAGTTTCGAAGTTGAACTGAACGGAATTGAAACGCAGAATACCAAAGTTGCCAAACAGAGAAAATTTCGATACAGGTCGATATGCAGAATAAGGGTGAATAATATATTATATTTGGTAAATTGTGTCCATGTGTTTGGCGGAGCAGCCAGAATTGTGCCAGGATAGACATTGGAAGGTCGTCAATAAAAAGTTTTTATTGTTCTGCATGGAGAATTGCTACCGGAAATGTGGTCCTGGAAGGCTGTGTTTCGTCAAAATGGCGAAGGAGAGGCTGCTGCCGTGCACACATAGAGATAAAAAATTATTTTTCATTTTCTACCTTCTCATTCACAATGATGTACATTTTTTTCTCTACAACGATTCACATTTCTAATTGAGTCGCTTATTGGTTATTGGCTTTTTTGTTGTTGCTTCCCATGTTTTTTTATAACCTACTCAGCGTTCTTTTGTAGGTTGCTTACAATAAATTACAGCTAGTAACAAAATTTTCAAAAATGTTAATTTTTGCTGACGATGTACAGCTTTTCATGTCATTTGCGTCACTTGAAGATAGAAATAAGCTTCTATCAGATCTAGATACACTAGTTACTTGGTGCGATTAAAATTATGTGCCGCCTAACCTTAAAAATTTTAAATAAATGCTTGGAATTGTTTTTATGATTAAATTACTAAATGGTTCAATCTCTAACCCGTATCTTCTGATCCAAGTGAACTTCAATGTACCCTCTCGTTCGTAAAGGCATTTTAAACCACTTTTCTTGAAATATTGCCAAACCAATTTTAGGTATAATGAGCCTTTTCGTTGTTTGTGCCAAGATTACAACAAGTTAATTCTTTCTCTCTCAGTACATATCAACAAATTGTTTTCTTATTCTTTGATTCCTCTTTTTATTTTTAAAAATAGCTTTCTTTTCTTAACTAATTATTTATTAATTGTGTAATCTATCTCATATTTACTTTACTTATGTAGTTGATGATGTTTTCTCTGTAGCTGAGCAGTTAAAGATCTCGACGATTAACAAACCAAAGCCTTTTAAAAACTCTGCGGCTGTACCCCTCGTGTCAGTAGGGTGGGATATCGTGGGTAATCCGATGGGAATTATTATAATTATTGAACCAAATTTGAATTCAGTAAATGTCACACAAAATATGAGTACTAGAAGCGAAATATAACTCAAAATACTAAATTTTGTGCGCATTAATAGATTAATCTGGAAGTTGCAGTAAAACCAAAAACCAAAAAAAAAAAAGATAATTGGAGATAGATCAGTATAGCTTAATTAACGCATGACACTGCTTCGCTGGAGTGTCAATGGATACATTTATTCGTTTCAATGTAGGCGTAAACCTTTTTTTATTATTTGCTTTTGTATTGACACGTAGGTATTAAATTTACGGGTCCGGATAGAATTGATGCGTTTGTTTCCTCTGTTGGAAGGCGTGTCGAAAATAGTCATGGCAGAGGAATCTCTTTATCCAAGGCTGAAAAAACTGTAATGTATAGCATAGCGTTAATATCCAATTTAAGGCGATAAGTTGTCCTATCCTCACTCATTTAGTCACTATCACTAACAAATACTATAAGACTTGCCCAGGAAATCCATATGAACATGGAATATAAATCCCCCTTTTCATAAATTTAATTAACTTTTTACAAAATAATAAATATAAATCAGAGACAATTGAACTACTTATATGTGCATATGTACTGTAAGGTGTGTTTTTTAAATTACATGCATTTTCACTAACACCACACGTCCTTCTCAAGCATGCGAATAATTCATTCAGGATTGTTTAAGCGACATAAGCTACGGTTAAGAATTTAACATTTGCGCAACACGGTCGTCAGAACCTGAGCCAAATGATTTAATACATAAAATTTGAGCAAAACGGTCAAACAGCACCTGAGCCAAATAATAAAATAAAATAGATATTAAAAATAACTTAAAAAAAACGATTCGCCTTCTTTAAAGCTTAGACAAGGATGTATACTTTATCTACATATATTATTATAAAAGAGTAGAAAAGTCGTGTCTGTACAAAATTTCTTAAAAAAAATTCATGGGGATGACTTGGGGAATGTTATAGAGTTCATCGGATCCATTTTTAAAATTATTGTCTGTCTGGTTGAACTTAAGGATCTCGGAAACTAAGAATGGATCAGAGTTGCACTAATATACTGCCTGAAGGATAGGAAGTAACCTGCACTTTGTTGTATTAAAATCGGACGACAAACAAAAGATATACTAATTTGTTAATCAATTTTTTTTAAACAAATTTATATGAAGAAAAATTCACTTAGTTTGTCAAAAAAATAACTTAGCGCGCCTCTCTTATCTCTCAAATCTAAAAAAACACTCTAGAAAAGTTGTGTCTGTATATTGGAAATTTCTTTGAAAAAATGACTGGGGATGACATGGGGAATGTTATAGAGTTCATCTGAACCATTTTTTAAAGTTGTGTCTGTCTGTTTGTCCGTTTGAACTTAAGGATCTCGGAAACTAAGAAATGAAATTCCATGAGAGTTCAATTCCAGGCAAATCAAACATCAATTGCATATCTTCATATCTATACTATAACAAAACTCTAGAAAAGTCATGTCTGTATATTGGAAGTTTCTTAATAAGTGACTGGGGTACATCTGAAATAATTTTTAATTTTGTATCTCTTTTTTTTCTATTTTAAACTTTTTTTTTTTTAACTTATTATCCATCTACAACTCTTTAACGAGTGAAAACTTACGTATGAATTTGACATTCGTTTTGTTTTTTGTAGCATACATGCTCCATGTGGGCATACAACTGATTCCTGGTGGAGCTGTTGAGTTGAAGTAAATAAGTGGGGGGTCTGGGCGCGATCCCCTCAATGCAAACCCAATTAAGACTTAAACTCAATGAAACTTCTTGGGAGACGGTGACAGGTAACAAGGTCAATGGAAATAATGTCAATTATTATAAAATGGAAAAATTGCGCTAGGTAGAACTCCAAATTTTCATTTTATAATATGATGTGATTTTCGAAATTGTTTAAAAAAAGCGCCACAGGCGCAAATTACATTTTATAAATAACCCCTTCCCTGATAATTTTCACCTAAAAAAGAATATCATTGAAGTCACTGAAAGAAACCGGACCATGCGAATATTGTTTTTTTCTAGTATGTACATATCTGAAGGGTCTGTATTCTTTACTTGTGATGTTAATATCTAATTTAATTTCTGTTATTGTATATAACTTCGTGTATGTTTACATGTGTTAAATTTTTTTCTTTACGTGTTATTACCCTGCAAAAAATCGGGTGGCATTTGTCACGTGCTCCTTTGCGACTCATCTTAAACAATTTTTATTTTTTTTTTTTCAGGTTAATTTCCACTTTTAGTTATGAAGCCTTTTTCTTTATTATGTATATGTACATAAGTGCTTATTATTAATATTCACGTTACTGACTGTCACGGAGTTTGTTATTAGACCTATCGTTCTTTAATCAACTTTAATATTCTTAATAATAAAGATATGCATATACCTACTAACCTAATAATTGATATTGCATTCCTATTCTTCCAACTTGACTCACCTTACTATACTATCGAAGAATTAAGCCGCCTAAAATAAAACTATGGTACTACTTGGCCAAGTGTGTTTTTTTTATTTTTGTACAATTACGAATTGTTCTCAATGTAAATTTTGTAATTAAAAATACCACAGAAGCATAAAGAAAAGTCATTGGTAGAGGAACACCCCAAATTGCGAAAAACGTCAACAACTGGGCTAAAAGATGTCTCGAAATCAGAATCTGTGAAGAATAAAACGAAAGTTAAGTCTAAAGTTAAGCCAAAACATTTCGAGTTACCAGAAATACCTGACTACGAAAGACCTGAGTTGGAAATATTCGAAAAGCCAGAATTTGTGGGAAGTGACTTCAGTCGGAAACTTGATATACCACCAAAAATGGAGAAATCAGTATTATTAAATGATAAAAAAGAACAAGGAAAAGCTGACCGGAAGGATAGTTTACCAAAGGTAGGAATATGTTAATAGTAACTTAGATAAGTAGCACTACATTTTGTCAACACATTTTAATAGTGTTTATAACTTCGCAAATAAAAAAAATTTGTGTCTCGGACCATTGAAAAAGGGGATTTGGTCGTTCAAACAAATATAAGTAAAATGCCGTTACAATTTTCTTTATTATGTAAAGACTACTTAAAGTACCTGGGCCAAATTTGCAGTAAAACTTAACTTTTTAAAGTATTCACGATCATGAGTCATGAGTCATTCATGACGGAAGAATTTAGGTAGTTTTACTTTTACGGCCGATTTTGCAGTTAAGTTTTTCGTTAACATAATCTTTTATAACTTAAAACGAGCTTTTCTTGTATTTTTGTGTGTTTTGCATGTTTTTATAGTTGTAGGTATATCCACTACATCGGAAACGGCTTAAGCTATTTACATGAAATTTGCTGTGTATATAGTGTACCACATTCTAAGAAGTTTTACTTAAGTGTTGTCACGTATGAACGTGGCAGCTGATTGCTTGCTCATACGACAGTGTTGCCTACTCACATTTTCGTATGCTCTTTTTAGATCGTTTTTAGTTGTTTTACAAAAATACCTTTTCAATTATGGGAATAATATTGAAATAACCCAAAATAAATTTTGTTAAAATTTGATTTCAAATAAATTGACCAATTATTATTTTTTAATATCAGTTTCGGTCTTATATACAATGAAAAATACTCGATTAAAATATACATGTTTTCGGTAGCATGCATGAAAAGCGATCAATGGCAATATTGTATTAGATGTAAACAAAAGCAAATGGCTGATTTCTGCGTTAACATTACGGGCATAAAAGTTCGCCCAAAAGTACGTACGTACGTTATACGTACACGTACGTTACACGTCGGTGGGTAATTCAGCTATAACTTTGCTACACTGGTGCTAAGAATAGAATTTTCGTGTCAGTTGCTTAACTGACAGCACAGTATAATACAGTAGGAAAACTGTGGTAAAATCCGCGGCTATATTCACCTTTTTCGTGTACTCGGGGTTTCAGTCAACTATTTTTCAGCATTTTAGGGTGTTGTGTTGCACATTGAATGAGGTGTATACATTATTTTAAGAAAGGAGAATTTGTTAAAAATACATTAAGATATTTTTCATTTAAACAAAAGTTATGCGTATATTAGTTGGTTAAAAATTATAACGCTATACTTGTATGTCAAAATGTTGCACACATATCACTATGTCGGTAGTTTTGTTAAATTCTGTGTCCAATTTTCACACACATTTACCTGAAATAAACTTTTCAAATTTTTCGAAACAATCAAAATATGGCTAAGGTAGTTCAAAAAACAATTAAACTATTATTTTCTAGATCTCTGATCGTAATGCCATGATTTTTGCAAACATTTCACGTTTTAAACCAAATAGTATCTTAGTCCATTTGGCCCGTCCACAATGAACACGACGGCGGCGAACGACAACGACGAAAAACTGAAGCTTGACGATATTTGCCGTCAAGCATTGGCGACATGATTATAATGAGAGCAGGGGCGACAGGTGCGAATCATCTTGAAAAGTAGAAAAAAATTTTGTAAAAAGTGTGAAAGAGACATATTACATTTTTAAAGTTTTTTTTTGGTATGAAAATACAACTGTGCGCCCTTGAGATCACGTACTACGAGGAATATCAACCCTGAAAATTCACCAATATGACGTACTATTTACCACAGTTTTATTACTATATAACTATGACTGACAGCAAGGAAGTAACAACGCTATCGCTTTGATGCAAAATTTTAATGATAATATTTATGCGCGTCTTAAAATGAATGCCAAATATTTTTTCATGATTTCCGATGCCTTTGAAAAAATGCTATGCCTCTTATGTTATGCTTCTGTTGTGAACCGGGAGAATAACATTAAGTGGCATTATAATATTTTCCATAAAGATTTTGACATTTATGAGGGTGGGGAAAGAGATAATCTTTAAAATTAAATTTTCTATCTGGTAACGCCCGTATTAATTCGTTTGTTCTAGCCAATTTTCCAACTTTTTGATCTGAAGTTATTATATAGGAAAGCTTGCTTAACAGCTTGGATGTAAATAGGGACACGAATTCCGATACGATACGATACCATATCGATACTTTTGCCCTTCGATACCGATATTTTGTACTCGATGCATTCATAACGATACTTTTCGGCATCGAGTATCTAGAGCCCGGTATCGTATCGAACTTTCGAAATAAATGTGGAACTAATAGAGCAAAAATACCGCTCTGCTGGTTGCCTCAGAACCAAATATTTACAGTCAATTTGGTTTGGAGTATGCAGTTTTTTAATGGCCGTAATACATTTTGCAATTTTTTTTTGGGATTGTGCATTTTCTTTCTTACAAAACCGCTAGAAATCAGAAAAATGTATCACGGAATTTTGCATATACATATTTTAAAAATATAGTTTACATTTTTCGTATTTAATTTCGGCCTATGCATATATTTGACAAAATTATGTGAAATAATTTCACGGAGCCGCCTAATACAAAAAGCTATATGTGCCTAGTGCTTTAAGATTGCAAACTGAAACTTGTTGTACATATTCATTTGTATAACCTTATTCATCATAAATAAAAACTACAAGTTATAAATAAATATTTATGTACATATAAATAATTATTTTCATGGTTAGGATATCGTTAATGCGAGATAGAGCCCCAACTTCCAATTGGAAATTAAGATGCCAATGTTAAGGTACAACTTCTCCATTGGGTTATTGAACTGCTTGTTTGTCATGTAAATTAAGCATCGATATTTTGACTATCGAGTCTTTTTGTTTCGATACTATCGGATACCCGATACATTTACAGCGATACTTCAAATGAGTACAGATTCGATACTTTGCACTCGATATCGTGTCCCTAGATGTAAAATACATTTGGTTTATTATGCAATGATATAAGTTAAGATTAATACTATGCTTTTTGGTGGATGGTTGCAAATATTGGCTTACTTCTTTCTAGCGAAAGTATTGATTCAAAAGCTTCGTGTCCAAGACTAACGACCATTTGACATACATACATATGTCGTTTTCCCTGCTTTCATCCCAGCATATGCAAGAAAATAAATGCAGTCATTTAACTTTTTAGTATTTCTTTTAAGATATGTGCCTATTTCATCTATATTTCGATTTACAGTTCTGGCTGATAGATATACATACTTTCTCAATGAAAACATCTAGTGCACGTCACTCTTTTCTAACAATTTTCCCCAACAATTTTCTTTTATAAAAAATTTCCTAAAATTTTTTTCCCTTGCTTAATTATGTAACTCTGCTTAGCAGATTTTGTTTCAACTTTATGTTTTTTTAGGTATTACCTTCTTTGAAATTCCCTCCTTAGCCTTTGTTTTCTTTTCTATTTATTTTAGCGAAAGTATCTGAATTCGTAAAAGAATTAGATTTGGACGTTTACCTTATGTACGTTAAACAGAAAACTAGTATTGTTATCAGAAAAAATTATAAATTGGTTATATTAAACAGTTAGGTTATTAAGGATTATATGGTAAAAAAATGTCCAGGTGATATTGAAGAAACTCTGGCCCCAAGCATGCTGCAAAAACCAGATGTTTAAAAAGTATTTCTAAAATTGGAAGGAAAGAAATGTTGGATAATTTTAATGCTGTTCGACAACAAACCTAGTTTTTCTTTTTCATTATAACCGTTAAACTATATTGTTATATGATGTTCGTTGGCGAACCTGCATTTTGCATATATGTACCTCGCATTTTAGTTTTAACTCATTTACTTTCGCATTTACCATACAAATTTTGACACTTAAATGCAACTTAATCAACCCTGCATCCGAATTTTTATCATACCATATATCTACTGAAACTATGAGGTCTATTAATTTGACTATTTTTAAAAAATCCGTGGCGGCCCATGTTGCACAGTAGACAAATTTAAGCATTTAAAATGCATATTTGGATTTAAAAATCGGGCGATTTTTTATTTCAAAATTTCGTCTGATCCGCTTTTTTCAATAAATGCTAAGTTAATCATACTAATATATAAAGTAACAATGTTTGTTACGTTTTCACGAGAAAACTAATGCACCTAGCAGTATGAAACTTTGTATACATATTCTCTGTGATCTTAAAGGATTTACAGTACGGGTATTAAATAAAAGGGGAGGTCCAAAGGTTTCATTTATACTTCGAAAAGTTTTCGATTAACTTATGGATAACAGAGTTATCGGGCAAAATATGATTGCCCAAAAACCTTAAAATTACAATATGGGTATCAAACGAATAGGGTAGAATTCATTCTAACTTTTCGATATACATATTTATCGATAAATGAGTTATCGGTAAAAATGGTGTTCCAATAAACCATTGAAATTTACACGCATTACAGCATCAAGCCACAGCTTTCATTTTAAGTTTTCTATATATTCATCGGTAAATGAGTTATCGGTCAAAATGTTGTTTTCATATAACCTTGATATATGCGTTCAATATGGGTGTCAAACGAAAGAGCATGGACATAGCTTTCAGCTTTTTCGATATTGCGGTTTATCTATCTATATATATAAAATTCAAATTATGTAAATATATATTTATGTATGTATGTAGGTATAGATCGACTTGCGTCCTAAACTTATAAACCGATCGTAACCAAATTTTACACACCCACTGTACATCTTCCAGGGATGGTCACAGGCTAAAAAATATTTTGATATATATAGGGGGCGTGGCACCTCCCATACAAATGGAATATTCCATTGTCCGTATCTCCGGAAGTATTAATGTTAGACCATTGAAACTCGGTAAGGGGTTATATGGGATCGATCCCTACCACCTCCAAAACAACTGGGTATAACGAAAAAGTGGGCGTGGCACCTCCCATACGAATGAAATACTTCTTAGTCGATATCTCTGGAGCTATTTAGGTTAGACCACTGAAATTTGGTGAGAGATTATATGGAATCGATCCCTACCACCTCCAAAAAAACTGGGGATAACGACAGTGTGGGCGTGGCACCTCCCATACGAATGAAATACTTCTTAGTCGATATCTCTGGAAGTATTTAGGTTAGATCATTGAAACTTGGTTAGGGGTTATATGGAATCGATCCCTACCACCTCCAAAAAAACTGGGGATAACGACAGTGTGGGCGTGGCACCTCCCACACAAATAAAATTTTTCATTGTCCGTATCTGTGGAAGTATTCGGGTTACACCACTGAAATTTGGTGAGGGGTTATACGAGATCGATCCCTACCACCTCCAAAAAAATTGGGGTTAACGAAAATGGGGGCGTGGCACCTCCCATACTAATTTTTCAAGCTAAATATCTCCAAAAGTATTTAAGGCAGGAACCTGGAAATTGGTATAGAGCTAAATGATATCAAAACAATTTTCGCGCATAAAAGTGGGGTTATCGTAAAAGTGTTTCAAGTTAGGACCTGAAAATTGATCAGGAGATTAATGATATCAATAGTTCCCGTGTAGGAAAATTTTTTCGCTATTTACTTATGCTCCGGGACAGAAAACTAAAAATTTTGTGTATCGTGTAGCCTTAAACGGAATACTAAAATTTTATATTTTTGAAGTTGTATGCACAATGAAGTAGTGAAAAATTAATAAAAAAATCTATTTTGGGAAGAACGAAGTTTGCCGGGTCAGCTATATTTTACGTATATAAATATGAAATCTTAAAGTATATTATTGATTTTGAAAGTCCCCCTAACTACTTACATCCCGAGCAACGCCGGGTACCCTGCTAGTAATATATAAAAATGAATTTGTGTTCGTGGGTCCCGTAAGATCTCCGTATCGGCTCAACCGACTTTAAATATTTTTTCTTTAATGTTTCCAATCTGTTTCAGGTATCATTTACCACATAGATTTTTTTTTATAATCTCAATTTAAAATTTTTTTAGCTAATACTCAATAACGGCTTGACCGATTTTCAAAATTTTTTCTTTTCTTTATTCTATCAGATATAGTGTTTATTTATATAGAACATAACATTTTCTAAATCCTCAATTTAATAATATATTAGCTAAAGAAATTTGGCTACCATATAAATTGTTGTCAGTTGCGATTACTGGTATTCTAACTGAAATGTTCCTGTAGGGAACTTAATGCCGTACAGATTTTTTCCGTTTTATATTTAAATACAAAATTTACTTGACCAAATGGTGAATGCCTTTTCGCTACTTTGAATACAACAACCAAAAGTTTTGATTGTGAATATAGGTTGATATTCCGTCCTTTTTCATCTTATAAATAAAAATGAATGTGTGTCTGTGTGTCCTTTATAGGCGTCCAAAGTACTCAACCGATTTTTATGAAATTTTCACAATATATTCTTGGGATCCTGGGTTAAAGCATAGGCTATATTAATTTTGGGAAAAGTAGGCGGTGCCACGCCCCCAGGCTATATAAAACTTCAATTCTTCATAACTCTGAACATATTTGTTCTAAATTAATGGTTTTTGAATATGTGTGTCCTTTGGTCAAGATTTAACTAATTTTGGAAAAGTAGGCGGTGCTACGCCCCCAGGCTACATAAAATTTAAATTCTTCATAACTCTGAACATGTTGGGACTAAATTAAAGATATTTGGACATGTGTCCTTTAGTCTAGATGTATATAATTTGGGAAAAGTGGGCGGTGCCACGCCCACATTTTTTGTATTCAGTACTTTGTTTGTACTTCAATAATGTCCAAAGTTTATGGTTCATCTGTTTTAAACTTTTCCAATACTTTAAAATCTTCGTTGAGTACGACAAACATAGGCTACATTTGAAAATTTTCGGAAAAGTTGGCAGTTCCAAGACCACAAGCTAAGTAATATTTCAATTCGTTATATCCCTGAATGTATTTGCTTTAGTGAGATTTTAACGTTCTTAAATCTTAATCAAAGCACTTAATTTTTTTTGTTTGTTATTGCCGTTTATTCATATCCGGAGCATTATAGGATTTTCATAAAATCATAATAGTGGCGTTAAGTGGTAGATATAGGATATAATTAAATAATTGAATACATCTAGTCAGCAGCGCATAATGGTTTTTGTCATACTCATTGAGTTCAAAGGATCCGTTGTTTGAGTTGGACATCAAAAAAATTTATTTGTTTATACCAAAGACGTTAAATCCAGAAACATTGTATATCCTAAAGCATTGCAATAAATAGAATGTTAAAAATTAATACAAAGATATTTGAAAATGTATTTCTACGGAAGTCACTGGTCAGGCAGAACAACGTCTGCCGGGTCTGCTAGTCTATAATATAAATAAACTCTAGAAATGTCGTGTCTGTACATT
Organism: Sphenella marginata; assembly: GCA_951509765.1. Taxonomy (NCBI): domain Eukaryota; kingdom Metazoa; phylum Arthropoda; class Insecta; order Diptera; family Tephritidae; genus Sphenella; species Sphenella marginata. Next base: position 30,728,337 of record OX608078.1, on the reverse strand, counting down.
GAAAATTTCTTTGAAAAAATCACTGGGGAGGACTTTGGGAATGTTATAGAGTTCATCTTATCTATTTTTAAAATTATTGTCTGTCTGTTAGTCTGTTTGAACTAAAGGATTTCGGAAATGGATTTAGATGAGAGTGTTACTAAACGACTGCTTGAAGCTTAGGAAGTAACCTGCACTTTGCTTTATCAAAATCGGAAGGCAAACAAAAAAGATATACTAATTTCTAGGGAAGTACCATTGACATTTTTTTTTTAAATAAATGTAAACGAAGGAAAATTCACTTAGTTTGTTAAAAAAATAGCGTGACTATCTAAAATTTTTGTTTACATATTTCTCAATTTCAGCTAAATCAAAAATTAATTAATCATATGTGGGTATCAGCATATTTTTAATAAAACTCTAGTGGCCAAATTGTTCACAGAGTCGTAAAATTGTCTAGAACTCGCTTTAGTTAAATGTTAGTTTAAAATACTACACCACTTAAAACGCAGCTTAAATTTTCCGGTCAGGCACCTGGTCAACGAAAATTCTCAGCCCAGGAGAATAAGATGGCATCTACGCAAACACTTTGACAAGATCCAGCACCTGATTTCCATCCGTTTGATCCTAAGGTACACCGACAGTCCCTTACCCTCATCCACACATAATCGGTAAAGGCCTATGTCGGCTCTCTCCCAGCGAACGCCGTGCTTCAGGCAACAACTCCACTAGTTTCCGAAGAGGAGCGTGAACCTAGAGAGACTAGGGTTAAGCTGGCCTAACTTCGGTCTGTATATTGTAGTAGGTTAAACTCTAACTTATCCAGACTGAGCCCCGACTTACCGAATGTCTGTCCGGCATGCGGCCTGTCCCCACACGACCTTAACCATCTATTTCTCTGCTCGACAGAGCATACTCTTCTAACACGCGTTTCCCTCTGGTTCACCCCTGTCGAAAGCCGAAAGGTTTCTAGGACTTCCGTCAGAAGAGTTCTGTGACACTACTGGGTAAGATACTGACTACCTAGGCAGGGCCAAGTCACGCTAAAACAACAACATCCATAACCAGCATACAAACGTATGAATAAGCAACACTGTCACGTGCGAAAGCAATCAGCTGACATGTCGCTACGGAAAAAATCAAAATTCGTCTGATTTCAGGCAACAACACCACCCGTTGCCGAAGAGGAGCGTGAACTGCCTAGGGGGACAAGAGTGAAGGTCCAACTTTGCTCTGGATATTGTAATAGACTAAACTCTTACCTATCCAGACTGAACCCCGACTTACCGAATGTCTGTCCGGCATGCGGCCTGTCCCCACACGATACTAACCATCTATTTGTCTGCTCAACAGAGCTTCCTCGTCTAACACCCATTTCCCTCTGGTCCACCCCTGTCCGAAGATGAGGAAAATCTTTTGTCCGAACTTGTCGATAAAAAAACCAACGCGCAAAACAATGCAAAAAGGAAGGTAGCCAATTCATGTTAAAACGCCGAAAGAAAGTGTAGGACTGATCTAATTATTAACTGGCAGATGATACATTCTTGCAATTTATATTTTTCCTGACTGAAAATTTTTATTTCGATGTCTGTCAACAATACGAATATTTTATAAATCTCGGCGTAACAAGCTTAAATCACAAACTTTTCCGATTAAAATAATTGGAAACTAAAACTTTACTGTGTCGTAGTCGGCGTCGTAAAAAACTTAAGTCTCTCTCAACAAACCCAATTTTGGCCTAAATCGAAATCCACCAGCTTTAAAACGTGCCGTATATTTAAATCTTTCTCAACAAGTTGGGCATAGAAGTGTTGTGTATGTATATTGGAAATTTCGTTGAAAAAATTACTGGGGATGACTAATAAAAACAAGAGTTCATGTAAGAAAAAACTTTTAATTTTTTTCTTAAAATTATAGCCTCATTGTAAGTGCGTATTGAAATTCCAATCAAAATAAACTCAGTCAGTTTCGAAATAAAAGCTTAAAATCAGATTGAGTTCGGTTCTAACAACATGCAGTAAAATCGCGGAATTTGAGTGCAAAAATCGAGACTCGTTTTGTTTTGTTTGTGGACATTCCACCCATGCAAAAAGTAGAAGACATATTTTTCGCAGTCTGGAGGATCCATATTTCTTATATTTCGGTATAAGATATACATCTAAGCCATGGACTCCAAACATTGTATGTACCACATGTGAATGCGGCTTGGTATCGTGGTTTAAGGGAGGTCGCCGAGCCTTGTCAATTGTCTCACCAATACATGGATGGGACCAGTGCAGCACCCAAGTGATAGTGATTGTTATTTTTGCAAAAATTTTAAAACGTGTAATGTAACTTTAGCTGAAATTAGAGAAAAGGGCATTCAACCACCAGCATCACCGCTCGAAAATCATGTTTCAAATGATTTAGGCCACGCTGTGACTGAGATTGAAACCATTGGAGTTGTTTCGGAAGCGGAATATACCCCCATCTTTTATCCCCAACAAATAGCCGCTATTGATAGATAAATTATACTTTGATGATCTGGTTCTTGACCTGGAACTAAGTAAGGCTAAATCGGAAGTTTTATGGTCTAGATTGAAGGAGAGAAATTTAATAACTGAGGATGTAAGAGTTGCATTTCCACGTAAAAGACATGCGATATGAACTATTTTTCAAAAATCAGAAGAGTTGCTATATTGCGAAAACAGCGAGCCAATAATGGAATATTTGGGAATTCCAATTGATAATACCTCATGGCGCCTTTTTATTGATAGCTCGCAGCGAAGTTTAAAAGTTGTCTTACTCCACAATGGAAATCTGGAATGCAATCAGGATATACAAAATGGGACACACGTGCAAAAGAAACACATTACCATGTAACAAATTTTGAAACTCGTGAAGAACTTATTATGGGTCAGCTTAATATAGTGCGTGAGCCACTTGTTCCAAAAGAAAAAATTATTCTTCCACCACTTCATATTAAATTGGGGATAGTAAAAAATTTTATAAAGAGCTTAAATACACAGGGGCTAGCTTTCAATCGTATTGTTCAGTTATTTCCCAGATTGTCTACATCTAAAATAAAAGAAGGTAAAATGTATGTAACAATGTATCGGCATTCTTTAACAACTTACATTATATTTATTCAGGGATGCTAGTTGGCCCAGATATTCGTAAACTGATGAATGATCCTGTGTTCTACGACCATTTGTCAGATATGCAAAAAACGGCATTTGATTTAATGGTTTTAGTTACTTTATTTATTTACTTCTTAAATTGAGCATGAGGCACAAGAAAGAAAACTCGAAACACGTTTTAAAAAAGCGAAGACTATAATGGGAGCGCGGATGCATCAGTCTTTTAAACCTATTGGCGATAAGCAAATTGAGTACAGAGAAACTTTAGATTCTGAAGTTTTTATGGTCCTTGACTTGTTTTAATTGATTGTGTGCACATATTTGCTCTTGAATATAAAAATTAATGTCATCTGACAACAAATTCGATGGCTTATTTTAGTTTAGTTTAGAGTAAAGCGTGTGCCATAAAATGGCGAACGCCCTGAATTATTATACAGAGTATCACCATTATTTTGATTATAAGTCCTAAAGTAAAAGTGGCTCGGAAAAAAAATTCTTTTTATATAAGGGTCAATTTCAAAAAAACGTACACCAGTTTTTTTTCTTATTTTTAAAGTTTTTCCAATTCGCCTGTAAGGGTGGCCAATTTATGTAGAAATTGATGTGGAATCCGGTGGTACCTTTAGGCTCTCAAAAAATCAATATTTTTGGTTTTTTTTATGTTTTCTATGATTTCTATCTTGAGCGTCACCAACCAAATATGTATAAAAAATCGATAAAAATGCAAAAATATTTGAAATTCAAGTTTACTACGATGTTCTTTTGTTTTTCAAGATTTACTTTTGCGAAAATCAAATTTTCGATTATAAACACAAAATAGATTTTTTTTAAGGACTAGTTATTTACAAATTTTAAGATGAAAATATGTAAATTTTTGTTAAAAAAACACTTGAACTAAGGGACTACTTGCAAAGTAATAGGCTTGTAACAATATATTAAAAAAACTGCAAATATAAGCGTTTTAAGGAAAAAAAAAACTAAGTGTGACGCTCAAGATATTTTGTGACGATCAGAGGTTTTGTTGCACGTAAACGAGAAATAATACCAAATTTAAAGTGTAACGAAAAAAAGTTTATTTTTTACAAAAAGTAAATAAAAAAAACAAAAATTTTCATACAAAGTAAATAAAAGAAAACAAAAATACATACAGGTTACATCAAAAAGTGGTTTGAAAAAGGCTTCTCTGCAAAAATTCATCTGCTTTGTAGATGCCGTTCGGAGTCGGCGAAAAACCGTAGGTTCCGCCAATTTGTAGGAAAAACTTCAAAGCGGCACACCACAAATTGGAAGAGAAGCTCTGCGCAAAAATCTCCTAGGAGGTTGATGATATAACTGTTGTATATCGCGCCATATATATATATAAATCAAAGAAAACAAAAACTCTTCAAAAACCAAAAATTTTCATACAAAACTAAACATGTACAAAGAAAGTAATTCTTGAAGAAACTTATACACATACGCGCTTTATCGAGCTTTATTTTCTCTCGATATTTCCGTGCTCTTTCAGCCGCCGTTAATTTTGTTGGTTTGCTCTTGAAAATTAAAAAATAGAATCAAAATTAAGCATTTGAAGCTATGAAGCAATATGTATAAAAAGTGGTGGTCATGAAATGTTTGCCTATTTTGGTTTTTTTCCGTAGGCAATTTATTTCCCAAACTAGCAAATTATAAACAAACTAGCTGAGCCCGGCAAACGTTGTTTTGCCTTTGTTTTTTTGTTATTGTATACCTAGGATCATTATGAACCTAAGATCATTGTGAGCCTCTGTTAAAAAGAAAACTATGAAAATAAACACCACTAATTTTCTCAATTCATTGTATTTCTTTAAAAAATTACGGTTATATAAAATGATTTAATTAGCCAATAATACATCCACAGCACATAAACAATTTTTTTCTATAACAAATTATTCAAAAGCCAATATGGTAATTGAACACCAGCACATAAACTTTTTTTAAATTAAAAATTATTCAAAAGCGAAAATATGCTCATTTGATTTAATTGATTTAATTTAATCAAATTTGAAATAAAAATTTGTCAAATGTTAAAATATTTTGATTGAGAGGAAGAGGGGCAGTGAAAGCTTTCTTACCTCGCGGTAATACTAACCAAGATTTATGATACAAAAGCTACAATAAATAAAAAGTTCTTAATTTTCTTGTCAAAATGATATATTATCAAAAGGATATATTATACTTTTATACGCTACGACATCCGTCAGCGTACCAAACCACTCCCTGTTGAAACCTTAGTCAACACCTTTCTTTTGGTATCCATATTGTCCAAACCCTTTCTAGGGTCACACATTTTGGTCGATATCTAGGAAACGGGGTCCCATATTGGACTTTGAACCACTTCCTATTAAAATCCTCATCAACACCTTTCATTTGGTACCATATTTGGCAAACACTTTTTAGAGTCACACCTAGTCCACATTTTGGTGAATATCCCGGAAATGGGGTCCCATATGGGACTTTGAACCACTTCCTTTTTAAACTGTCATCAACAGCTTTAATTTGGTACCCATATTGTGTAAAGACTTTTTAGAGTCCCACTTGGTCCACATTTTGGTGAATATCTCGGAAATGGGGCCCATATTGGACTTTGAACCACTTCCTATTAAAACCCTCAACAACACCTTTCATATGGTACCATGTTGTGCAAACACTTTTTAGAGTCACGCCTGGTCCACATTTTGGTCGATATCTCGGAAACGGGGTCCCATATGGGACTTTGAACCACTTCCTGTTAAAACCCTCATTAACACCTTTCATTTGGTCCATATTGAGCAAACATTTTTTAGAGTCACGCCTGGTCCACATTTTGGTCGATATCTCGGAAACGGGGTCCCATATGGGACTTTGAACCACTTCCTGTTAAAACCCTCATCAACACCTTTCATTCGATACCCATATTGTGTAAACACCTTCTAGGGTCACCCCTGGTCCATATTTTGGTCGATATCTCGGAAAACGGGTCGCATAGGGTCTTGAAACTTCATATAAACCATAAATGGACCGCTGCCCACGTAGTGTATAAGTTTGGCTGAAATCGCACGAAGCGTTTATGAGTAGTTCGGCGACGTACATATACGGGGACTTATTTTTATATATAAGTATAGATGAGTTGAAACCATGTAAACAATGATTGTCCTCTTCAATTTTTTACATTTAATATATTCACTTTTAAAAAAATTAGCGTGACGCTCATGAAATTTTATCGCGCCCTTACCATGGTGTTCACAAAAACTACGCAAATGCACACTTTTTTTAATAGATTTTTTTTTTTGCTTTTTCACTTTTGTAATAATTAAAGTTTGTACTTTCCTTACGTTATTTACTTTATTTAAATGCAAATTCAAAACTGGTAATATTATTTGATTTATAAAAAAGTGACGCTCAATGCGAAGTGTGGAGACAACCTTTCTTTGCAACGCCAAGTTCGCACTAATTAATTTTTGACAAATATAACAAATCAAAACTAGTAAGGAGTTCTAAGTTCGGGTAGAACCGAACATTAAATACCTAGTAGTGATCTGTTGTATTTTAATATCTGAAAAGTTGTTATAAAGGAAACTGATTCTTTTCGATAAAAAACACTTTTGTTGTGAGTGGTTTATTAAATTATCACTAAATAACAAAATATAAATATCTTTCCCCATGCCCAGGAAAGGTAATAAAATAAAAAAAAAATTTAAAACTAGTAAGGAAGTCTAAGTTCGGGTGTAACCGAACATTAAATACCTAGTAGTGATCTGTTGCGTTATCCCAATTAACTCAGGTCTATTTTAAAACCTGAAAAGGTGGTATAAAACAACTGATTGTTTTCGATTAAAAACACTTCTGTTGTAAGTGGTAAATTAAATTATCACTAAATAACAAAATATAAATAGTTTTGCATGGGGCTTATGAAAGGTATGAAAATAAAAAAAAAATTAATAAAAAAAAAGGCAATAGGGAGTTAATTACTTTCCCGTAAATCTTGCTTGTTTGTCATTCGATTTGTATAATTTTTGGCAGGAGTATACTACATACTATTGGAAAGCATCTCACTAAATTTCATGAAAATACCTTTTTGAAATTTCAAGCAATCGCTTTTGAAAATAACAGACCTTTTTTACTGAAAAGTGGGCGCGCCACGCCTACTTCAACAAAATCCACAAAATTTTTTTGCAGTTTAGTTTTTTTTAAAAAGCTTATTAAGTGTGTAAAATCTTATATATATAACTTATACAGTTATGGAAATATCGCGATTTTAATTTTACGAAGAAATTTTTGAGAACTGTGCTCAAAAAGTGGGCGTGTGCGTTCACCGATTTTGTTTATTTTTACAGCAAAGAGTTAGCTTTATATGTGCTCAAAAAGTGGGCGTGTGCGTTCACCGATTTTGTTTATTTTTACAGCAAAGAGTTAGCTTTATATGTTGAACACTTTCTGTAAATATCGTTTCAATAAGTAAAGTTTAACCGGAGTTATGGCATGGAAAGTTTTATGGAATAATCCCCCATAAAGGGGCGGGGCCACGCCCATTTTCCAAAAATTTTGTGCTTCTTTGCCCACGAACACTTTAGAGGTGAAATAGAAATGATATACAGCTAGTTTAAGCAAAGTTATAGCATATTCAATATATCTATGATCCTTTTCAAAATCTTTCGTATAAAATTGGGCGTGGACCTAACCCGATTTCGATAATTTTTTTTCGAAATATTGCGTGTATCAATATAAATATGTGTGCTGAATTTCACTTTGCTATCTTGAGCGGTTTTTGATTTATGATTAATAATATTTCCAAATTTGACTTAATCAAAAGTGGGCGGTACCACGCCCCATTTTAAAAATTTCTTCAAAAATGTATTTTTTGCCTTAACGCTAAAGTGCACACCAAATATTATAATTATAGGTGTATTATGTACTGAATAATCACTCTTTTTGTATTTTCTAAAATATTATATATATAGAAAGTGGGCGTGGCTTTTAACCGATTTTGCCTATTTTCAATAGCGCTCCGAGATAAATAAAAAGGAACCTGCATACCAAATTTCATTGAGATATCTCAAGATTTACTCAAGTTATCGTGTTCACAGACGGACGGACGGACAGACGGACGGACGGACATGGCTCAACCAATTTCTCTTTTCCTCCTGAATATTTTGATATACATAAGTCAATATCTATCTCGATTCGTTTATGCCGTTACATACTACCGTTAGGCGAATGAAGTTAATATACCTTGTGTGCGATGCACTACTAGGTATAAAAAAGGCAGTAGGGTGTTAACTACGGTGACATGTCATAGCCCCAAGTGGCAGAATCCCAAGTAAAAAAATTGGGATTATGACACACCCCCTGCAGTGTCATAATCCAAATTTTTTTACTTGGGACTTTGACACTGTAGACTGGGTGTCATAATCCCAAATAAAAATGAGACAAATTCCCAATTTTCGGTTTTTCACTAATAACTTTTCACAGAAACAAAATATTGATTTTCCCCCTTCGGATTATTGTTACGGAGGCCTGATCCACGTTTTTTATGTGCAGAACACCTTTCCGCGTAGGCGGCCTTCGGCCGCGCTTCAAAAAATAACCCTGGGCTACGCCATTCCAACTCCGGGTGGTTGCCCTGAACGGTGGCAACATGCCACCGTTCCCACTCTATAGGCGGGATCCATGGTATTTATGTGCAGAACTCCTTTCCGCATTGGCGGCCCTCGGCCGCGCTTCAAAAAATAACCCTGGGCTACGCCATT
>OX608078.1:30631515-30719292 GCA_951509765.1 Sphenella marginata | reverse complement strand
CATATTCCCAAGTAAAAAAATTGGGATTATGACACTGCAGGGGGTGTGTCATAATCCCAATTTTTTTACTTGGGAATATGACGCTGCAGGGGGTGTGTCATAATCCCAATTGGGTTTTTGACACCTTTGAGCTGAAAAATTAGAAGGACATCACCGTGGCGGTAGCCACGGCTATGGCACACACCCGGAGTTGGAATGGCGTAGCCCAGGGTTATTTTTTGAAGCGCGGCCGAAGGCCGCCAATGCGGAAAGGAGTTCTGCACATAAATACCATGGATCCCGCCTATAGAGTGGGAACGGTGGCATGTTGCCACCGTTCAGGGCAACCACCCGGAGTTGGAATGGCGTAGCCCAGGGTTATTTTTTGAAGCGCGGCCGAAGGCCGCCTACGCGGAAAGGTCTTCTGCACATAAAAAACGTGGATCAGGCCTCCGTAACAATAATCCGAAGGGGGAAAAGCAATATTTTGTTTCTGTGAAAAGTTATTAGTGAAAAACCGAAAATTGGGATTTTGTCTCATTTTTATTTGGGATTATGACACCCAGTCTACAGTGTCAAAGTCCCAAGTAAAAAAATTGGGATTATGACACTGCAGGGGGTGTGTCATAATCCCAATTTTTTTACTTGGGATTCTGCCACTTGGGGCTATGACATGTCACCGCCTACTTCACCAAAATTCACAACATTTTTTCACAGTTTAGTTTTGCTTAAAAAACTTATTATGTGTAAAATCTTAATTATATAACTTATACAATTATAGAAATATCGCGATTTTAATTTTACAAAGAAATTTTTCAGAACTGTGCTCAAAATGTGGGCGTGTCCGTTACCCAATTTTGTTTATTTTTATAGCAAAGAGTTAGCTTTATATGTTGAACAGTTTCTCCAAATATCGTTTCAATAAATCAATTTTTACCGGAGTTGTGGCATGGAAAGTTTTGTGGAATAATTCACCATAAAGGGGCGGGGCCACTCCCATTTTCCAAAAATTTTATGCATTCGACTTTCTTTTCCCGCGAACACTTTAGAGGTGAAATATAAATGATTTACATGTAGTGTAAGTAAAGTTATTGCATATTCAATATATCCATGATCCTTTTCAAAATCTTTCGTATAAATTTGGACGTGGACCTTACCCGATTTCGCTAATTTTTTTCGGAATATTGCCTGTATTAATATAAATATGTGTGCTGAGTTTTATTCTGCTATCTTGACGGCGCCACACCCCTTTTTAAAAATTTATTCAAAAATTTATTTTTTGCCTTAACGCTAACGTACACACCGAATTTTATCCTTATAGGTGTATTATGTACCGAATAATCACTCTTTTTGTATTTTCGAAAATATTATATGTATAGAAAGTGGGCGTAGCTTTTAACCGATTTTGCCTATTTTCAATATCGCTCCGAGATAAGTGAAAAGGAACCTGCATACCAAATTTCATTGAGATATCTCAAGATTTACTCAAGTTATCGAGTTCACAGACGGACGGGCGGACGGACGGACATGGCTCAATCAATTTCTCTTTTCCTCCTGAACATTTTGATATATATAAGTCAATATCTATCTCGATTCGTTTATGCCGCTATATACTACCGTTAGGCGAATTAAGTTAATATACCTTGTGTGCTAAGCACTACTAGGTTTAACAATATAATGCTCTTTCTGTTAAAACAGGTTACAAACTCTATACTTTATATCTTACCTCCTGAATGTAATAAATTGTGGGCAAGTTGGGCTTGCTCAGGTGTTACAAATCATTTTTCATGTTGCCTGTAGCGGTGTTCGAACATAGGTCCTTCTGTGTGGTAGGCCAGCTGCACTACCGTCACACCACGATGCCATATAACAAAATCAATATAAATGAAGCATATAAAATTTCAAACATTATTTTTGAAAACTGACAAATTTTTCACCTCGCTGAGAGTTCACCTCAAGTAATTTCTCCAAGGCTACCACACCACTGGAAAAACATATCTAACCGTTTGTGAAATTTTCTAGTTACAAACTTGTTTGGAAAACATATACTTTTTACACTTGGAAAATATTGTTTAATAAACTAGCTTCCCAATAAGCAAAATACGTTTACTATAAGCTTACTATAAACTTACTTTTGTAAGCTTTTCGTTTGGAAAATGTTTACTATAATCATTGTAAAACGTTTGGAAAACATTGTCGAATCAACGAAGGTGATCCCTTTTTAAATAATTGGAATTGAGGCTTGGAAAACAATGTTTAATAAACGTTTTATTCAATGTACAGTAAGGGTTTGTTGAAAACTGATTGATAAAACTCCAGGGCCAGTTTTTGTGTGCTGCTTGCAATTTTTTATGCAGTCTGCATCTGCAAGGCAAATATGTGCATTTTTTCTGAGAAGCCTGATCGTTTTAAAAAACCTTTTCAAATAATTTTTCATGTTGCCTGTAGCGGGGTTCGTACCTAGGTCCTTCTGTGTGGTAGGCCAGCTGCACTACCGTCACACCACGATGCCATATAACAAAATCAATATAAATGAAGCATATAAAATTTCAAACATTATTTTTGAAAACTGACCTCGCTGAGAGTTCACCTCAAGTAATTTCTCCAAGGCTTCCACACCATTGGAAAAACGTTTGTGAAATTTTCTAGTTACAAACTTGTTTGGAAAACATTTACTTTTTACACTTGGAAAATATTGTTTAATAAACTAGCTTACTTCTTTAAGGAAGGTATCGTTTTAAAGTTGTGGGTTTCTACATGCGAAACTACCCTGCAAACCGCCGCTAACCACATTTTCCAAAAATACCAACACATATGCATTTTTAGATTCCCATATTTCCAAAATTTTGGAATGATTTTCTTAACCTTAGGTGACCAAAAAAAAATTGCTCTAAGTTTAATCAAAAGATGTGCCCATACGTAACAAACATCTATGCTAGGGTTAATGTGCACACGAATTGTGACAAAGAGAAAACCTTTCTGATTTTGTAACATTCATTATGTTATGAGTGCGAATGAAACAGCAAGAGCTTTTCAAAAATATCCCAAATACAAAACTTCAGCGCCATTTGTCAAAAAAATTTCATTTCGATTTGAAATGAAAAAGTTTTCAAAAAATTTTAATAAACTGTTTTTAAATATAGAATTATTCACAACAAATTTCTTTAAAAAAATTGTGAAAATTGTGGTAACGAATCCTGAGTTGTGTGAACGAATCCAGCACAACATTCTTGGAGAACAATCCTGCCCAGAAATAATTGGTGTTTAAAAGGTAAGTAACTTAAGAAAATAAATAACTTAACTTGCTTAATTTGGTGAAAATGTCGTTTATTTGTTTATTATAATATAATCATGCCAAGCGCCTGATCCTTTTGGCCAATTTCTCGAGGAGAATAATTTTTATCGGAAGACTAGGTTGCCCGCCAGTAGGGCGATGATGTTGTGCCATTTGTGCGTGTAGATTTTGCTGTTCTTTCGGGTGATTTTGCTGGTTTCCAATGGCAGTGGAACGGGTGCCGTCATCTCGACGCTACTAGAAATTTGCGATTTTGTGAATACAATTGGGGTTGATAGTGTGCCTGTGGCCTATAATAATGATGCAAATTGTTGTGTTGTTATTTGATTATGTGGCAGCATACTATGCTGTACTTGCTGTTGTGGTTCTGGTGGTGAATTAAAGCACCCAATGGTTGCGACAAATGTTGGTTTTGCAAGTGGTGTGTATTTTGTTGCTGGATAACCGCAGTGGTAATAACGGTTGATATGGTCGACCCTACCCTACCACCTGTAATTATGAATGAACAGCGCATCATAACGAGTGGCACCACATTCCCACAACAGCCTGTTCTTTCGTACCGAAATGACTGGGTTTTTCCCAATCAAGGGCTGTTATTCGATGTAACCCTGTCTAACTCGTCACTATGTCCATGTCAAACGTTCGTAATCAATTCAATGTTTTAAAAGTAAAAGATGGCTGCACAAATCCATTTGCTTCGGGCTACATCCCTCCGAACACAAACCTGCTAGTTTCTTCTAAACTTTCGGGGCTACTTCCTGTGCGCCCCCCAATGCATACAGTGGCCAACGTCGATCTAGCATCGCACCGCCAACTGTTCTAGTCCCTGTCGCTTGCACTCTTAACTCCCCCCAGCAAATATTGTGTAATGCCCGCTGTCGCTCACGCCCACCGGCGCCAACACCTCAAACGGCCACTCACAGCTACCTTTTACGTAGCACTTCCACTTTAATAATTCTAATATCACACTGAGTGGCCGTCAGACTTTATAAAAATAACCCTTAGCCGGTCCAACATCGGCTACGAGATATCAGGTATTTCTGTGCACAACACATTTGAATTTTCGAAACACCATATGTATGTGTATCCGTGTCGACAAAAATTACATAGCCCCACCGGGTTAGGGGTTTAGAATATGTCCCGAAGTGGGCCGGTAGTAAAAGGCGACAAATATCCACAAACCTAATGACGTGCAACTTGATGCTTTATCTCCGGATATGATGCCTCATTTTCGGGGAGTGTTTTAGTTGTTAAAACAACAACAATCACATGAAAATTACAAAAAAAATTTTACTTCAATTGAAAATAGAAAATCGAATTTACTATTATTGTTGCAGAGGTAACAAAACGAGTCTTTTGATACCTTTCTCTTTATTTTTTGGTGTGTTTTAGAAGTTGCATACTTTAATACATTCCATTAAAAGTAGTTATATGTGTTGATATCTTTTGACATAACATTTTAATAATAATATATTAGTTTTTACAAGTTACATGTTTCACTTGCATAAGCTGTTTGTTTTTATCATTTTCAATTGTTCAAGTTTCAACCAAGACTTTATATGTAATACTTCATGTTTGGACTGAAAGTGCTGCTACCTTACCTGGTAAGTTCCTTTCCAGTAACACCTACATTATATAGTTTTTTCAAGTATTCCTTCCAGTTGGCTATAAGTAGATTGAAAGAACTTTCACAGGAGTGTTTTTGAACTATCCCCTTATCTAGACTTTCGTTAATATCAAGTATTTTTCCCTGCAGTTTTAGTTTTAAATCTACGAGGATGTCAATTATAGATACATACATTCTTCATTGCTGAGAGGTATATTCAGGCTGATTGTAACTATACTGTCATTAAAATACTTATTGAGTCCATTTGTCAACACTTTATTAATGCTATTATTTTCCTTGTGCAGCCTTATTCAACTATTTACGTGTTTCCACATGGCCTTGTTGTCCCTTACATTATCAGTAAATTTTTGTTCCATATATTTTGGACTTTTAACCTTTATTATACAATAATGTTGCCTTGTCCTCGAAACCAGTAAAGTTTAACTGCCCTAACTGGTTAAGAAGTATAATACTCCCAAGACGTTATAGTTCTTCTAGTCCTTGTTCTGTTTAATGTTATTTTAAACCTTAGAGTTTCGTAATTAAATAAAATCTGATATTCATACAATTGTAATTGCTTCACTGTTTGTAAATAACAGATCAATCATGGTTTCAGTGCTTATCGTATAAAAATCAATTTTTTGTTCCATAGAAAACGGGCTCAATAGCTCCACCAACCGCTTGCTATAGGTAGTGCTATTGAAAAGATGTACCTATATTAAAACTAGACAGCTATTATTTAAAATTCCATAAGGTAAGTAATAGAGGCAGCACCACTTGAGCTAGGCGATTGATACAGAAGAGCTATTGGGTATTGTGGAAAAATGTTTTTTATTTTCAGTGTAACACACAAGATATTTTTATTATTTGTATTATAACTTGTTTTATACTCGAGGGATTCGCGTATATATATTATAACACCACCAGTATGCCTACTTCATACCCTACCAACCAATGATATCCATTTTTTATGAATTCCTTATCGATTTCCAAAACCATCTCTATTTTTGCTCCTCCTTACTAACACCAACGCATATTTTTGGGATATATTTCCCAAACAAAAATTGTTCTCTTTTTTCGCTATTGCAGTTCCCATGAGAGTGAATGAAATAGAAACATTTTAATAATTGCAACCAAAAGGAATTTTAACAGTTGATTCCATAAATTAAATTTTCTGTGAAAATAAATTAAATTTTTTTTTCGGTTTTGGGGAAAAATACATATTTCATTGAAAATCAAGGTAAGTACAATAATTTTAAGCCTTTCTGATAAAAAATATTAATACATGGATGGTTCCGATCGGTTTGGTTAATAATGTTTATTTTTCAGCTTTCCCGATCTATTTTGGTTGAGTGCAAATAATAACGATTTATTTCACAATTTTGCCCAACGTTTCGATAATCTCCTTATCTTCTTCAGGGGCGTACTATATTTATAACAAATACCAAAAAAACAAAAACAGCATTAGAAAAGACACAACTTAAACACATGTTACATAAATATTGCACAATTTTTGATTTTAAATTTTAAATTTTTCATGGGTTGTTGTTTTACAAAAAATTTTTTTACCAAAAACTTACGTTGTGACTAAATAGATTTTATTTAACCTAAACGGAATATTGTTACCATTGCAGTGTGGTATACTTGTCATACTAAAACTAACTATCATAAGCATAAAAGGTAAGTCGCGGCAAAATATACATTGGCACAACGAAGCGGGCGTTGGGCACGCGACTAGCAGAGCACGAAGCTGACATAAACAAACAAAAGCACAACACAGCCTTATCACAACACGCAGTAGACAACAAACATACAGTAGACTTCGCAACAACAAAAATAATAGACAAAGAGAGGACAGAAAGAACAAGATACACACTGGAGAGTCTTAGAGTAATGCAAAATAGGGAAAAAAACAATCAACAAAAAAGAAGATACGCAAGACATAGCCGCGACTTACCTTTTATGCTTATGATAGTTAGTTTTAGTATGACAAGTATACCACACTGCAATGGTAACAATATTCCGTTTAGGTTAAATAAAATCTATTTAGTCATAACGTAAGTTTTTGTAAAAAAATTTTTTGTAATACAACAACCCATGTAAAATTTAAAATTTAAAATCAAAAATTGTGCAATATTTATGTAACATGTGTTTAAGTTGTGTCTTTTCTAATGCTGTTTTTGTTTTTTTGGTATTTGTTATAAATATAGTACGCCCCTGAAGAAGATAAGGGGATTATCGAAACGTTGGGCAAAATTGTGAAATAAATCGTTTTTATTTGCACTCAACCAAAATAGATCGGAAAAGCTAAAAAATAAAAATATTTATATTTATAATGCATTGTATGTTTTCACAGGCGCATCTTTAGTATGGACTGCTGTTCAGCGAATAATTGAAAGATTTTGTTGCTCTTTGCGGTCGGCCCACAAGAACGCAAATTTAGCCGTCGAATTTTGAGGTACGTAAAGTGAATTTAGTGTAGTGTGCCTGACCAAGAACAATACATGGTTATGACGTCACCATAGTATACAAATGTTAATGCGCTTGTGCATTTGTTTACTATGGTTGTGGCCAAAGTGAGTGTAATACAGTTTATGTTGCCGTTCTAGAAGACGTTTCTATGCCTAACATTCATCGGATTTTGACGAGCGGGGTACTAAAAGACGCATCTTGACCTCTAGATCCCAAATCCGAAAGATCCAATAAATTATTTTTTTTATATTAAGGGATATTTGTAAACAAAGTTGTGACTTTTCATGTGTTTGTCGTAATATGTTATGGCGTATATTAACAAATGTAGGTACATGCGCATGTCCATTTGTATAAAATGGTTGGTGCCCAAGTGATTTCAGTGTAGTGTACATGGCCCAGATCAGGGGTAAATTGTAGTGTCACCATAATTTGCAATTGTACCAGCGCTTGTACATTTGTTTAATATGGTTGTTGCCAAAGTGAGTTGAGAACAGTGTACCTGACCAAGATCAGGGGTATATTACGTTGTCAGCATAATATACAAATGTTTATGCGCTTAAGCATTTGCATATGGTGGTTGTGGCCAAAGATTGTGCGACAAAACCAAACCACCAAATAAAGGCAGGTCTTGTTTTTTCAAAAATGTTCTGTAAAAACCATAAAATCGTAAAACGTGAGCTACAATGACCACGCCGATATGTGGACGCCTAAAAGATTTCATTAGAATAATAATTTTGTGGTACTTCGAGAAAAATTTTCAATAAATCAAAGGGAATCCTTCAATACAATTTAAAAATGTAATAACAGTTTTCATGGCCTTATTTAGCGTTCTCTCCATTCAACTGGTTCTCTTACCGCACTTACAACAACCACATGAAAATTTTCAACTTTATTTGCAAATTTCTATTCACAAGAAGGAAAAATTTTGATTCTACAGTTACAACTAACAATAAATCAATTGCAAAGTTTGCAATAAACAATGCAATTTAGTTAGTTGCAATTAATTTCTTAATCAATTAAAAATTTAATTGGTTAATGCCCACCACTGGTTAATAAAAATCTTGTATGTTGTTTTTCAAATATCTATGCCACTTATAGTTCCAATATATATAACAAGTTTTAATTTTAGCACACTATGCAGCAACAAAAACCAACAAAAGTAGGGTTTCCATAACTGACAGGAATAATGTCAACTTTAACGGTATGTTACAAATAACTTTTTATCATCCTATAATAAACTATTCATTCCTATTTTACAGGAATGGTTTTTTGAAAGTGGAATGCATTTAATAATATAATAATTTATTTATTTAATAATATAATAAGAATTTATAAGTTAAATTTTTCTTAACGATTTAGTTTATAATTGTATAGTTGTTTAGCACGAAAAGAAAGGTTATTAGATTACCTAAATAATTTATTGTTAATTTTGTCAATTTTGTAAACACATATATGTGTAATAAGAACAAAATCCATGGATTTTTTTTTTCAAGTTGTAACAAAGTCACATTTTTCTTAACGATTTAGTTTATAATTGTATAGTTGTTTAGCATCAAAAGAAAGGTTATTAAATTACCCTTCATTTGATGCTAATTTTGTTTAAATCGCTAAATAATTTATTGTCAATTTTGTAAACACATATGTGTAATTTTTTTTTTTTCAAGTTGTAACAAAGTTACATTTTTCTTAAACATTTATTTTGTAATTGTATAATTGCTTAGCATCAAAAGAAAGGTTATTAGCTCAATAAATGACGAAAGATTCATTTATTACATTCAGTAGTTTTTGAGTGATGCGATTACAAACATTTAGACAGACAGACAGACTGACAAAAATTCTAAAAGCGGTTAATTTGGATTGTATTGGCTTAGTAATGATTGACCGTATAAATTTTTTTGGAATATCTGCAATGTACAGACATCGACCTGTTAAAGTTTCAGATATATCCTTGAAACAATTAAAAAGGGGTTTTTGCTAGAGCTGATGATACCCGAAGACCCGGGTACCCGGGTAATCCCCGGGTACCCGGGCGCTTCGGGCATTACCCGGGTACCCGGGTAAACGGGCATTACCCGAAGGGCCCGGGTGCCCGGGTAGGACCCGGGTACCTAATTACCCGGGTAGAATCATCAGCCCTAGTTTTTGCCCCCCATTTCCAGATGGTGACCATTTTTTTGAAATTCTCGCTGTGTAGTTTTTGAGTGCTTGACTCGAACTACAACTTAAGGTATGTCCCGTAAAAAGTTAATGCTCGCTGTCACGCAGTGTGATAGGTCGCATACACAAATTTTCATTACCTAACTATGAAACTTCAACGCGATTTCCGGTGGGTCAAAGTCGGTCTAAGACCAAAAGTTTCTTCAGCAGAGTTGCTTATAATGACCCCTAGAATAGTTTCCGCTTTGGCGATTTTTCACTTTTTAAATCAACCCACTCTAATGTACGTATATAATAACTTTAAGTAAATTTTGTATTATATTTCTTAAAATTAGGATATATATTTTCATTAAAACGTATTTAAAACAAAAAAATTGTTTTGCAATTATGTGGATATTTTTGGGCCCTTTCCATATTTTTGGGGTATTTTTTTGGTCATTTTCCCTTTATTTTTGGGTATTTTTTAGGCATACCAGGTTTCAAATCTGGCAACTCTATGAAAATGCAGCACTTTGTTTTGGGAAATTTTTATATTTAGAACGGCGCAGCTATGTATTTTTTTATGGAATTTCTTAATGAGTGTGATGGTGATGCAAGGTCACACGTACACGTAATTTGCATGGGGAATGTGAATAATATCTGCACGCTGCCCATAGAAAACTACCCATTATTCAAAGCTAACCATATGGAGTTCAAATGGCAAAATATGCACAGAAAAAGGTTCCGGATAAATCAACTATGCGAAAACATTGTTTAAAGGAAGTTTATGAAAATGTTTTGGAAGAAATCAAAGCGGTCGAGGGTATCTCCTAATCTCAGAAGTAATTCCAAAAGTAAATGCCTCAGAAATTGCTAAGATTTTTTCTATGGCCAGAAGAAGTACAAAGAGACAAAGTGCTGATATTTGTTACAGATGACGCACCGTATATGAAATAAAGCGTGGTAGGGATTCAGCTATTTTACCCAAAAATAATCTATATAACATGTATTGCTCACGGAGTTCACAGGATATGTGAAAAACTTCGTCGCCAATGCGCAAACGTTGACTCCTTTATCGCTAATGTAAAGAAAGCATTTTCTAAAAGACCCTCAAGAATTTGATTTTTTAAAGAAAAGCAACCGGATCTCCCTTTACCTCCTTAACCTGTAAGTTGTAAATATTTTAAATAAAAATGCATAGAGTGTTATTAAACAAATTTTTGCTTTCAAAGGTTTTAACGCGCTGGGGAACTTGGGTAGAGGCATCTTCTTATTATGCAAAAAACTTCAACGAGCTCAAAGAAATAATTGAAGGTCTTGATTATTTTTGCGAAGAAATTGTTTGCAAATACGGGCATCCGAGAGGAATTGGCTTATAAAGGCCAATTTTGGTTTCCTAATAAGCGAGGGAAATGCTTTCAAAATACTTCAGGAAAGAGGTATTGTAATTTATTGGTTGGTGAACCTATTAACAACCCATTGGCAGTTCTGAACAACATAGAAAACAATTTAAAACATCCCAAAGGACAATTATCAAAAATTATATTAGAAAAATTTTATAAAGTATTTCAATCAAATCAAGGCCTGCAAGTTATCAAAGAAGTTGCCGCCGTTGTGAATGGTGAACAGGTTGTGGAATTGCCAGAAAACAAAGCTATAAATGAAGTTGAGATTTTGAATGTCTGTCGATGTTGGGAGGACATTTAGTTCCTTCAAAGCTATGCTTCTGGATAATCGCATGAGATTACTGCCCGAAAATTTCAAAATGAATTTAGTGGCATTGTGCTACTATGAAAACACCAGTAGTGGAATTTACTAACTTTTACCGATTCGATTCGGTTAAATTTTTCGAGATATTCATTAGCGATTCGGTCGCTTGCACCATCGAATATGCGATTCACTAACTTATCTATAACGATGCGGGCAAAGGATTTCTCATCTCGCTATAAAACATACTCTATGTTCTCAAATGCCATTTTTTAATAATAATAATATGGATATAGTATTATTATTCCAATTTTTAATAAAAAATTCAAATTATGTGCATTTTATTTAACGACATAGAAAACAACTGCAATTTGGGTGTCGTTTAGTTTGCGAAACAGCTGATTGCGAATAAGCGAAAATCGAGAAAAAATAGTTAGTGAATACCAATATCGTGATCGATATCGGTTAGGACGAAATGTCGATTGCGAATGTCGTAATCGAAGTTAGTGAATTCCACTACAGCGGGTAAAGCAATCATCCAGTATGCATACATAAATATGTACCTAAATACTTTTAAAAATATATGCATACATGTCCTTATGTGCAATGTACATGTTGTATGTTGCCGCGTTGTACACCCATACTTAAATATATACAAAACAATAAAAAAAAATAAATGCCTTTTTTTTGCCTTTTTTTAAAACAACATTTGCCTATTGCTCAGGTTTTAGCGCCTAAAAATGCTATCCCTTTTAATTACTATTGCTTGGCAAAATTCTTCACCTTGAAGTTTCTCTTCGATTTCGAAGACCGACATAAGAGATTCCACTGGTAGCAGGCTCTCTACCTCTCTCATCATTTCATTTCGTTCATCGTTCAATTTTTGAAGTCACAATGAACGCGACGGCGGCGAACGACAACGACGAAAAACTGAAGCTTGACGATATATGCCGTCAAGCATTGGCGACATGATTATAATCAGAGCAGGGGCGACAGGTGCGAACCATTTTGAAATTAGCAAAAAATGTTGTAAGAAGTACAAATTGTGTGAAAGAGACATATTCTGTAATAATTGGACCTTATTTTACAAGTTATTTACTCTTCCTTTCGTTTTTATTGTCAAAAAAACCAAACGCCACTATCTGCCGCTTGTCAAAATAGAATTAGATTTAATCTGGCGACGGCGGCATCTGTGATTGATTGCCGATGTGTCGCGTCGTGTTCAAAAAATTCCTCCCCATAAGAACATATGTAAAAATAATTTGACAGATGCCGCTTGTCGTTTGCCGTTTTCATTCTGCTTACCACCATTGCTTTTACCTCCCTTAAAACTTTCGCTTCGGCCATGTGTTCCTCTTTGCTGACACCATTTGCCTCCAGTCTTGACATTTGTGCAGCTAGTAATAGTTGGTTTGCGGTTAATATTATTTGCTGTGTAGAATGAAATAAATAATTCAAATACCATGTGATGATAAACATATCATCGTTTCATTGAATTTTCCCGTGCTGACAATTTTTTTTTTACCATTGCACTATGGTCGGAAACATCACTTTTCTTGGCCAAAACTATTAAAACTTAAAATAAATAAATTTTTAACTGGAATTTGAAGTTGCAGTATAATTTAAGTGTTTTTGTATAAAATAATAAATTTTTTTTTTTTAAATTATCAACATTTAGAATTAAAATTAAAAAAAAAATGTTTACATAAAATTTTTGTTTCTTTTCTTTCTGAGTTTTTATTTTTTTTAGTTCTAAATGAGAAAATATACGATATAATATACGATAAAATAATTTATTAGTGCGTCCTCATTTTTTCCTTTCTTCTGCTTGGTCAACCAAATATCAAAAACTGCTGAATTCTGTAAACGAATGACGACTGAAAAAAAAAATTTACTCAAAAACCGCAAATCGAGATAAACATTTTCAAAAACTAAACACTTCAAAGTAATTTTGGTTTTTAATCTTATGCTTAACACTCCTAAACAAAATGTGTTAAGCTTACTCAAACTTAAAAAATAAAATAAATTCCAAAATGTTAAAGACTTTTGGAAAAAGTTGTTTTATTTTTTAGAGTATCCAACTTTTGAGTATTATATTTTACAAAATTAATAAACTTACCATCACCTTCGTGTTCCATTTAAACTTTTATTTAACACGCTTTGTTTTCAGCTTTAACAAGCAATTGAAGTAAGCACTATAAAACACCGAACGCAATTATGTTTACAAATGAAGCAAACAAATTCAACTTCGACAACAACAAACTTCATTTTTGGTTGTTTTGGAGCGTTGACTACTAGATTTCAGAAACAACAACATATTTCGGGACTGCAAACATTTTGACTTTTGGCCAACGAAAGGAAATTTCCGACCATAGTGCATTGTCGGGTCCGCTGTTAAAAAATGGTAAAATTAAAATCTATACGAGAAGTCCTATTATTATAGACTGATTAAACTTACCACTTGTAACTGGTATAACATCTAAGTGACCCAGTGTTTCAATGGCTCCAACTGCCATATCGTCTCCAACAATTTAACCGGTGCGACTTCCCACGATTACTTGGGCCATATCGCCGATTTCAATGCCCTCCAAAAAGTTTCTGATGCTGAAACTCATGTAAAATAAACAAAAAGCAAAAATAATAATAATTTAAAAGTCAAAAATATAGCAAAAAACGAGTGGCAGGTTAATCAAAGTCGTGAAACAAGTTATGTAATAGTGGGATAAGCAAACGGTTTTCATTTAATGGTATACAAAAGTACTTGTAATCAATTTCATTTCCGTTCTACTGTTTCCTCAGAGAGTTCACTAGCAACAAGAATGCCCAAGGAAGTGAATGACTGAACAGGTTCTTCAAAATAGTTTTCGGCTTTTTTAAAAAATTTACAATGGAATGTTTGCGTTTTATTTACTTTTATTATTTCTAAAGGGCCTATATTTTTTCTAAAACAAAAGCTATCGGCTTTTTGGTGCTGCTAATAAACTCTCCTGTCTTTTTACGTTCTGCCATAGGTGAGTTTCTCTCATTTATTCTTAAAGCCAAATGCTGAAGGATGTTGGAGGGATTTTTTATTAATTTTTTTAAGAATTGCATATAGTTCTCAAATTGACATGCGGAAAATGAATCTAAAGGACCTAGTTGCATAACTCCCTACGACAAATGCAATAACCCATGAACATTAAAACTGATTAGTTCATCACCGTACAATGTTCCAAAGTTGGAAACGAAATCTTGTAAAATTTCTTGGGCAACTTCTGCACCTACCTGGTGCGATCTTTGGCTTGAAAGCATTCGAATACCACTATGCAACAACAGAAAATGGTAATAAATGTTCTCACTTACACAATCTTTCAAGATGAAGATGCCCGTGTATAACAAAAACTGTCTATATTTGGTTGATTCCCAATAAGAAACGTCATCTAAACTCCTTGACAAGCGGCTAAATTCACTAAATTCAACTGTGCACAAATTAAAGTTTTCTGGTTCATATCTCTAACATTTGCTCTTTTTAAAATTAACTTTAGTGGTATTTTAGATACTCCTAGGTCAACCAAATGCATGGGATCAAGGGGAAACTGCGAAACCTCTAAATATCTCCCTTCCTGGGGACACTTTGGGCAACCGAATTTCCCATTGTGCGAAATAACTCCTATCACAAAAGCCCTTGCTTGAGAGTCGCATGTAAAAACGCGGATATTAAATTTCTTTGCTAATTCATTGGTTCCTACTTTCACGCCATTTTCCCGAAGAAAATTCACTTCCGCACAGAAATCAGAAAAAAAGTCGTAGATATTTTCTGGCTTTTTAAAACCAGAAAAACAGGCAATCTTAAAAGGACTAACTTCGGGCAAATCTACAATGGCACCAAGGATAGGCCATAAAACTCTAGAAGAGCTGTTAAATCATTTTAGCCCATCCACTCCTGCATCTATGGAAATTTCTTCCCTGGCCTGTAAATATTCAAAAGAGTGGGAAATAAAATATTTTTGGATACCCAAATACAAGAAATCCCTGTTAGAAATATATTTAACACGTTTATTAATCATAATTGCTTCGTAAAACTTTTTAAACACGTCCACACGCCACAGAAATGAAATCAACTTTGTTACGGGTCAAATAACGGGACAGTGACGCCATTCCAAAAATTCATCGATGAAGTCCGAAATATGCATCGTTGTGTGCACCGGTGATGTACCAGCTAGGCTTGGGTCGTTCATGAACGAATTAGTTCATTGAACTAGTTCATGGAAGTGATCGCGAGAGCTAGTTCGAAATTTCAAATGAACTACTTGAACTATGTAAAATTTTAGTCAAAGGTTTCGTCGAGAATGAGAAAATACCGAGAAACTCAAACGCGTGCTAAAGTTGACTGAAATTTACCTGCAATAGTAAAGAACATGCCTATCCGCAGACCCAGATTTTCGCATGCTGGCAACATTGTAATGTAAATACATTTTCTTGCGCAATTTCTTAGAAGCAGCGAAAATACGAGTATAAAAGGTGAAAAAGGTGCCAAATGGCTGTTAAACCATTCAAAAATTTGTATTAACTAAAATGAAGCTCCAATTTTTAAACGAAAGCAGCATTTGTTAGCGTTCACTTTCCGCAAATTTTGCTTAACAAATTGAGAATTAATAAATAAAAAAGCGAAATCGTCAAGATACTTCTGGAACTATTGTAAGTATTTAAATGTGTTGTTGTAAATTGATTTCCATATAATTTGTTTCCGTACGTACATATACTTAGATGCCTGGGGGAAGGAGAATCGTTTGGAACCACTTTAAAGAGCCAAGTAACAATCGTGCTCAATGTAAGCACTGCTCAACTGCAATAAGTTTCAGTGGTCGCTCAGTTGGTAACTTAGGTCGCCATATGAGGCTCCGGCATCCTTTCGTTAGCCTGAATAGTACTGCTGAATGGGCAGAGGTAGATGACATAACCGTGGAGGAATTGGAAGTGGAGAAGAACACACAACAAAAGAAGCAGCCAGATGCCGCCCAGCCGGTAATCACAAATTTTGTTTATAAGGCCCCAACTAACAAAACAGTTGAAAAGATTAATAACCAGTTGTTTAAAATGATCGCTAAGGGACACCATGCTCTGCGTTTGGTTGAAAAGCCAGAGGTAATCAAATTTGTTGCCATGGTCATGCATTGTCCTGGTTATAATTTACCATCGAGAAAAACTTTATCAGAAGTCCTAATTCCTAAAGTTTACGGCGAATTACAACCAAAAATTCGAACTGAGCTGCAAGAAGCATTTGCGGTGTGCTTAACTACGGATTGTTGGACATCTTCTACAAATGCAAGTTATATTGGTGTTACTGCTCATTATATTGATAGAAACACAACTCTTTGTTCAGCTCTTTTGTGTTGCAAAGAGTTCGACTCCATTCACACTGGTGCCAACTTGTGTATTTTATTAAAGGCCGTGACTGAAGAATGGAATATATCAATTAAAGTTGCAGCGATTGTAAGCGACAACGCTGCTAACATACTAAGTGCCGTCAGGTTCGGAGAGTGGCGTTCCATCGGTTGCTTTGCACATACATTAAATTCAATTGTTCAGAAAGCCATTTCTGAAATTGCGCAGGAAGTGAATAAAGTTAAAAGTGTTGTAGAGTATTTCAATCGAAGTTGCCAAGGCCTAAAAAGATTACACGAAATACAAATTCAAATGAAAATTCCAACATTAAAATTAAAACAAGACATGCCAACTAGATGGAACTCTACCTACAACATGCTGTCGCGTATTATACAAATTAAAGATGTGTAATCTTATTCAAGATTACTTGGCAAAAACTTTACCAAGCAATGAAAAGCTTTTATTACTACATAAATCTTTAATGCAGGGCATACAGAGCCGCTTTAAAAATCTAGAGACTAGCACGCTTCATGCCGAATGCACTCTTTTGGATCCTAGATTTAAAAAAAGTGGCTTCAAAGACCAAAATGCATGTGAAGCGATTATTAAATCGCTAAAAAATAAAATCCCTCATTTAGATATCCCTCAACGTCAAACAGAATCCGGTAGAGAAATTGTAGCACCCGACACTCAGCGTAAAGATTCAGGCAGTATCCGGGATGAGTATGACTTGCGCGTCAAAAATATTGTAAGACCTCAAAATAAAACTGTAGCCGCTATTGTAGAAATTGACAAGTATTTAAATGAATCATATTTAGATCGCCAACTTGATCCGCTGGAATGGTGGAACTCTCGTAAAAACACATATCCTCACCTCTATCATTATATTTTGAAGAGATTTTGTATCGTAGCAACTTCTGTGCCTTGTGAGAGAGTATTTTCCAGCTCGGGCCAAGTGGTTCGAGACAGGCGAACTTTACTTAAGCCAAGTACAGTTCAAAAACTTGTATTTTTGCACAGCAATATGTAGACTAAAAGAGCATGTGCACTTAATTACTTTAAATTCAACTCGTGTAGTTATTCGAAGCAATATGAATATTTTATATTTTTTTAAGTATTGTTCAAAACAATTTTCTTTCATATACATACATTTGAATTGAAGTATCTACTTAAAATGTTATTTATTTTTGTTATCTAATAGATCCTGTATCATAAATGAATACACATGTATCGGTATATGTATGTATACAAACATTTTCGAAAATAAAATTGGTAAATATGTACCATCAAAATCAGGCTTTTCATTAGTAAACAGTTTACATAGTTATACTATATGCATATATTTATATAATTTGTACTTCGGGACATAGGGTGGTATTTGTTGCCTTTAAGAGTCAACTGCAAAAACAATTTGAAAAGCGTAGGGGAAGGTATCAAAAGATGTGCCTCTGGAATATTGATACCAATGTCAAAAAGCATACATATCTTAATACCTCTCCCAACATTTTGGACGTGTTTTAGCAGTTATTTCCTAAGGGAAACAAACACAAATAATTGAACTAAAAACGAACTAAATGAGCTAGTTCATTTTGATGAGCTAGTTCGAAATCTCTGCTCACTTCAATGAACTAAAATTCCCAACTCTAGTACCAGCCATGCAGCACTGCTCAAATTCAAATTTAAAAAGGGGAACACTGTCATGGATGTTGTTAGAAGTATGCACCGGTGATGTACCAGCCGTGCAACAATGCTCAAATTCAAATTAAACTAGTAGGGAAGTCCAAGTTCGGGTGGAACCGAACATTAAATACCTAGTAGTGATCAGTTGTGGTATCCCAATTAACTCAGGTCTATTTAATACCTGAAAAGTTGTTATAAAGGCACATGATTGTTTTCGATAAAAAACACCTCTGTTGTGAGTGGTGAATTAAATTATCACTAAATAACAAAATATAAATAGCTTTCCCCATGTCCAGGAAAAATATGAAAATAAAAAAAAAATTATTAAAAATGAAGGCAGTAGGGTGTTAACTACTTTTCCGGAAATCTTGCTTGTTTGTTATTTGATTTGCGTAATTTTTGGCAGGAGTATACTACATACTAATGGGAAGCATCTCACTAACTTTCACTGAAATACCTAATTCAATTTGGAAGCAATCGCTTTTGAACATAACATACCTTTTTTAATGCAAAGTGGGCGGCCACGCCTACCTAAAAAGCTTATTATGTGTGTAAAATCTTATTTATATAACTTGTACAATTATGGAAATATTGTGATTTTAATTTTACAAAGAAAATTTTCAGAACTATTCTGTTTATTTCTACAGCAAAGAGTAAGCTTTATATGTTGAACACTTTCTCTAAATATCGTTTCAATAAGTAAATTTTTACCGGAGTTGTGGCATGAAAAGTTGTGTGGAATAATCCACCATAAAGAGGCGGGCCACTCCCATTTTCCAAAAATTGTGTGAACTCGACTTTCTTTGCCCACGAAAACTTTAGTGGTAAAATAGAAATGATAAACACCTATGTAGTTAAAGAAAAGTTATTGCATATTCAATATATCTATGATCCTTTTCAAAATCTTTCGTATTAAAAATTTCTTCAAAAATGTTTTTTTTTGCCTTAACGCTAACGTACACACCGAATTTTATCCTTATAGGTGTATTATGTACTGAATCAGGCGTGTATTCAGGGAGGGGGTTTTGGGGGTTCAATCCCCCCCCCCGAAATTTCCGAAAATTTAAAAATATACGTTTGTACTAGAATAATTACTCTATTCACTTTTAAAACCCCTGTTAAGAAACTAGCATTAATAGCAATAATGAAAATACGGAAGAATAAAATTAAATAATATTTCACACTGAGATAAGTTATTGGTAGTCGCTAATCAATTATCAGAGCAAGTTCTACGTAAGAGGTACACCGACTTGAACAAAACGTGCTATAAAGCCTATATCTCATTTATGATATATAGTGGGATTTCCATCACCCATGAAATATAAAGACATTTTATCTAACTATTCTGCAGTCACTAATTCTGACTTTCTAAATTATCCCTATGAGCTACATGAAAACAATTTAATTAATTGTCCAACTATATGCGCCAATGATGTTCTTATTTATCTGAAAACCTTGAAGGAATCTTTTAAATGCGGTCCTGATAGGATTCCTACATGCTTCTTGAAGAAGTCTGCTAACAATATTTACCAACCCCTTACCAATTTGTTCAATCTGTCACTAAAGTGTGGTGTTTTTCCAAAAGCATGGAAAGAGTCGTTTCTTCTACCGCTTCATAAAAGCGGAAGCAAGGCTTCTATAGAGAACTATCGTGGCATAGCAAAGCTTTCTGCCATCCCAAAAGTGTTTGAAGCTATTGTTACCAATCAGCTTACGAATCTTATCTCTACCTTGATTTCTGACTGTCAACACGGGTTCTGTAAGGGAAAGTCCACCGTTACAAACTTACTTGAATTTACAAATCATATCTCAAATGGCTTTAGAAAAAATCTGCACACCGACGTTATTTATACTGATTTCAGCAAAGCTTTCGATAAAGTGTGTCACTCGTTACTTATTCATAAACTGGATCAGTTGGGTTTCCAGCCGGGTCTCAATCGCTGGATCTCTTCTTACCTTAGCAACATAATACAAAGAGTAGTGTTTAAAAATTGTGAATCCGATGTTATCTATGTTTCCTCAGGAGTTCCTCAATGAAGCCATCTTGGCCCGATTCTGTTCTTGTTGTTTATAAATGATATTTCTACAGTAATAGAATTTTCGAAAATGTTAATGTATGTCGACGATGTAAAGCTTTTCATGTCATTCGAATCATTCGAAAATAGCAATAAGCTTCAATCAGATCTAAATACACTAGTTACTTGGTGCGATTTAAATTATATGCCGCTTAATCTAAAGAAATGTAAATACATGCGTTTTTCGAGAGGAATTTCACAGCTTCCTATACAATTAACAATTATAGTCTTGAGCAAATGTATGATTTTGTTGACCTTGGGGTTACTATGGACTACAAGCTCAGTTTTAACTCCCACATTAACGTAACAGTCAATACAGCTAGAGGCGTTCTAGCATTTGTTAAACGATGGTCTAAAGAATTTAGCGACCCTTATGTAACTAAAACTCTCTTTACTACATTAGTCAGACCAATACTTGAATACGGTTCTATAATTTGGAACCCACTTTACCAGGTCCACGTGGATCGCTTAGAATCAGTTCAAAACCAATTTTTACTATTTGCCTTATGAGATTTTCCTGGGATCCGTTGTATAATTTGCCATCGTATACGAGTCGCTTAAAACTAATTAATCTTCACAGCCTTTCTAGTCGAAGGGAAATGCTTGGAATTGTTTTCATGATTAAATTACTAAATGGTTCAATCACAAGCCCGTTTATTTTGAGCGAAGTGAATTTCAATGTACCTGCTCGTCCATCAAGACATTTTAAACCACTTATCTTGAAACAGTGAAGAGCTAATTTTGAATTAAATGAGCCTTTTCGTTGTTTGTGTCAAGATTATAACTCTCATTCTGGTACGTTTGATATTTCAGACTCGCTATGCAGCATAAAAAAGTCAATTCTTTCTATCCTAAATACATAGCAACAATTTGCTCCTTTGATTCTTATCTTTATTCTTTACAATAACTATTCGCTGTCAACTAACTATTTATTAATTGTTTCATCTATTTTTTATCTACCTTACTTAGCTGATGAGGTTTTCTCTGTAGCTGAGCAGTTTTAGATCTCGACGATTAACAAACCAAAGCCTTTCAAAGACTCGGAACGAAAGAACAATCCGTGCGTCATGCGGATGCGCCCCTCGCGCCGGTCGGGCGGGATATGGAGGGCAATCCTTTGGGAATTATTATTATTATTATTATTATTATAAGTCTGAGAGGTCACAACTAATTCCTGCAAGGGTTCACTCATTTGGCCCTTTAAGAAATTCGCTCAAAACTATCAGACTTGCTCTGCATAAGATCAACTTAGCATTTCAACTACATAGTATGTTAGCAACAGAAAGAGTAATTCGAACTCAAGTCTGGTGAAATTTAAATTAACTGCTTTTCGAGTTATGAATACATCCGGCAAAAATCGTAAAATGAGTGTCTCTCGTTATTGTAGTCACGGTTGCCATAAGCTAAACCAAAAAAATAACCAAGAAGTTAAAAAAAATTACCAAAAATTACCAAGCAGTACACAACGCAGTCGTATTGAAGAGAAAGTAACAATTATATTTATACTCATACTTGTCAGGTGATAAAAGTTTAAAAGTAAAAGCCCGGTATGCTGTTAAAAATAAAATGCTCAAGAAATATTTATTTAAATTATTTCTTGACCATGAAATTGTCATGAATAGAGAAAAATATTGACGTTCCGTTTTGCATGTTGAATAATTGCAATTTGCCGCTTTTTATATGAACTTCAATGTTATTTTATTATATTTCGTGTTTTTATTTTTCCGAACCTTCAGTTTTTTATTCAAGAAATAAAGCGACACCTATTTGTTTCTTGCCAAAGCCAGAGTTGCGCAGCTCGCTTTTTTGTAAAAATTTCCAGAAATTTGCAGTAGGAAAGTAGGATAGATTCTGACACAAGAAATTTTTCTGAAGCGTTTCATAAGCGTCATTTTATATAGAGTTTTTCTCTGCGCTTCGAAGGTTTAAAACTTCGCCAGGAGATGCTGGCTCTACTCAACATCCACTCTACTTTTGAAGTAACTCCTGAAGAAACCTAAAGAAAATTTCAAACCAAACAGGAAAAATAAATATTATTTTGTACACGGCTTGGCTAAAACTTTTTAGGGCTACATATACACCTAGACCAGTATGTCTGCTTGCAAAGTGTTATTTGTGTGAAAAAAATCTAAAAATGTGTACTAAATAGTTAGAAATTTTGATAAAAAGTTAGACATTTTGATAAAATCAGTTAGAAATTTCTAACTTTTTATCAAAATTTCTAACTATTTAATGGTGCAGTATTTTTATTGTGTATTTACACATACTTTCATTCAAAAATAATGAAATTAGTCTAAAGAAGTTAATTTTACTGGAAGAAGTTAATCATACTGGTCTAGGTGTATGACCAAACCAAATTTGGTTTAGAATTAAATTTACACCGTTTGTCATAGAAATGCGCGCAATAAAATTATTTAAACTTTAAACCGAAAATGTTAAAAAATTTTTATTATTATTTTTTTAAATGTTAGAACTCGAACCGACGTGCCCCAAATTAGAGCGCAATGCTCTACCTACTGAGCTACCGCGCACTCATGAATTTTATCAGAAAAGTACACATATTCGCTATGTATACGACTTTTCTTGTATTTTTGTTTATCCTAGTAAAGTTTTAAATCTAAACTACTAAAAATTGAGAATTTTTGTTGGTAATTGAAAGGTTTGGAATTTATTACCAAAACGTTTTAAAAATTGTGTAAAATAATGAATGGTTTAAAAGTTAAGCTTATATTTTTAGCCGTGTAGAAAGAGAAAATTTTAAATAAATAAAAGTATAAATATGTAATATTTAAAAATATAAATATGTGTGCATTTACAGGTAATCCTTATTTACTGACACTTTGGCCAAAACCCTCCTCCGAAATTTTTTTCTGGCTACTGAATATTCACTCTTTTTGTATTTTTGAAAATATTATATATATAGAAAGTGGGCGTGGCTTTTAACCGATTTTGCCTATTTTCAATATCGCTCCGAGATAAATGAAAATCAACCTGCGTACCAAATTTCATTGAGATATTTCAAGATTTACTCAAGTTATCGTGCTCACAGACGGATCCTGGCTCAAACAATTTCTGTTTTCCTCCTGAACCTTTTGATATGTATAAGTCAATATCTATCTCGATTCGTTTATGCCGTTACATACTACCGTTAGGCGAATGAAGTTAATATACCTTGTGTGCGAAGTACTACTAGGTATAAAAAGGTTAACACTATCATAGATGAAGTCAGAAGTATGCCTGTGCCATGTACCTGTACTGGTTTGGTGATGTTCAAGCTTTGCCACGATGATCAAAACATAAAACTTTATTTTTGGTGAAAAACAAAACATCATCGGTGACATACAAAATAATAAGCGATTATTAAAACGGCGATATATAAAGACTTCCATGATGATGAAGGCAAAATTAACACCAAAGCTCCATCTCTTTCCAACGAAACTTCTCTTTCAGATAATATTTGCATGTGTTGGTGTTAAAATCGTATCTTCCCTTTCTTAAAATAATTTATGCTTATATTGGTAACCATGACAAATGTCCCGTATTGATGGCATCTCTTGAAGAGCGCTCTAATCAAAAGACAATTTGTGGTTTTTGAATTATTATTAGGTGCTCTAGGGCACATTTATTTGCAGCGATGCTATTAATATTTCACATATCGTCGCTGTTTTGGCAAAACCACCCATCGGCCAAATGCAAAACCACCTATCTGAATGCAACCAAATTTTACACAAGAGCAAAAAAACGTAATTTCTTCTGATCATTCATTTTCCATTTCCGCTAAGAGAGAAAGTTTTAGAAAGGTGCTTTTAAGTGACACTTTATAACTTATTTATACATCAGGAGAGTATTTTAGGACACGCAAACCGAAAACTTGAAATCGAAAATTGGACCTGGTACTATATAGACGGTTTTGTATTATACCTTTTTCTGGAAAATTTATGGCTGGAAATTTATTAATTTTTTTGATGAACCTCGATGCCAATCTATTTGTGCTGTCGCTTGCCTCGTACTTGTATCCCGAGCACTTCAAAACATTTAAATCCTTAAAGCGACGAAGGTATCCCACTGTACAGCCTCTTGCGGTAGGTACACAAAATATTCGAATTTTATTGTATAACTTTAAGTCGAATTTAGGATGGGGCTTCGAAATTGTTTTTATGAAATATCAAGGGCATCTTTTATCCGCAGAAAAATATGACTTTTCGGATTCCGAGGGTGGATCCGCTCTGAGGATACTTGTGGGTTTGGTAAGATAAAAGAAAGTCTTTTAAATTGTCAGTAACTCTATTATTCGGTATTCTCAACACCTAAATATAAATATGTCAATGGTGAACTCCGAGGAAAACGGCGAATATGATCGAACGATTCAAAATTGGAAAGTATGTAAGGTTCTATCCACCGTAGTGTGTGAAAGACTGAAGCCCATTGTAGAAAAGCTGATTGGACCTTTTCAGTGTGACTTCAGGCCTAGTAAGATTGTAATACAGCCAAAATGCACCAGAGACGCCATAGTAAAATTCCTATGTAAAATCACCTCCTAATTCCGAAAATCAAGGTTGTTTTTACTTGAATGGTACCGTTTTTGAGATATTTACGATTTACCGTTATTTCAAAAAACAAAAAAGATGGCTCCACTTAATCGTGTATATCTCAAGAACAAACTGAGCTCTTCCAAAACAGTTTGAAAAATTTGAAAGCTTATAAAATTTACTATAATCAGTACACACAACACTTTTTGCTAGGTCCTGCAGATTCAAACATATTGGACAATCATTACGGATTTTTTAAATTTTTTTTGTAAAAATATAAAAAAATTTTTACTTTGCGAGGAAGCATCTCGAAAACGTTTTGTTTTTTTTGCAGATATTTTGCCCCCCTCTAAGCTCTGTTTTATTACAAAAAAAACAAGCTATCAGTGAACAAAATCGATGAACTAATACAAAAGTTATAAGCATTCAAGTAAATATATACATTTAATACTTAAGTACCCTACAAATAATAGGCTATGTACATATGGTTCTGTCTTAACTCTATGATCTTATTTTATAATTGAAAAAGTTATGTGTCTTGTTTTGAAATTATTTAGATTAGGATTGGTTTCTCTTATGAGAAACCAACAGTAGTCGCCCATCATAGCGACATCCCACAATTCTTGATACCGACTTTCAATCACTTTCATTTGCTGGTGAAACCTTTCGCCATGCTCGTCACTTTCGTCGCCAAGATTTTGCGGGAAAAAATTTAAGTGGGAGTGTAAGAAATGAATTTTTAAAGACATATTTACTCCTGAAAGAAAATAAAAAAGTAAATTAGATAAATACATACATAAGTGACACATTAGTATATAATTTTCTTAGGCTGGATTTATCTTTCAATTCAGAACAAATTTTTTGTTTATATTTTTACCGTTCTTGTTTGTTCGGAACTGGACGATGAATTCCGATTTATGGCGGTTTTGATACTACTTTGATGAAATTAAATAATAGAAATTGTAAATACCTTATTTTTAATGCAGATGAATGTAATACTTTAACGCCATTAACCGTCTGAACGTCAACAAAGCTGTTGAGTTTCATTGGGGACTTTTTATGTTGCGGATCCCATACCCAGCTAACAATTTGAAGTAGGAATTAGCAAAAGAAATATGCCC
This sequence comes from Sphenella marginata, assembly GCA_951509765.1. NCBI lineage: Eukaryota > Metazoa > Arthropoda > Insecta > Diptera > Tephritidae > Sphenella > Sphenella marginata. Next base: position 30,693,328 of record OX608078.1, on the reverse strand, counting down.
GTCGGACAGCGCCAGCAGGTTGAATCGTGGATTTTAGGCGCATTTTACGACAGCCATACCAACCGCGGGTATATTGTAACCCCCTAACCCGATTGGTATGAATGTAACAGTTTGAAAATAAATACGGAAGCTTTTAATTTAGATACAGATTTTTATTCATGTAATGTAGTTATTTATGTAATTTTTCCCGTTATAAATTTTACTGCTTTGTAGTGAATTTTATTGCTGTACTGTGCAATGATGCATTTTTGGGGAATTTTGTACCATAAGACAATCCATATGCAAGTTTTGTTTTTCAGTGGACTTAAACCACTTTCAAAATAAATGTTTTGTTCGTTTCGGTAACTAGCCAATTTTCAAGTGCCCCAAATCATAGCGATTTTAATAATATTAGACTTAAATTGTTTATAAAAGAAAAGATTGTGTATGGCTGTTAAAAATGGACTTGAACCACTTTCAAAATAATACATACATATGTATGTATGTAAGTATGCAGGTATGGTTATGGAAATTTTCGAACTCTTTGTATTTAATTGGCTGGTTAAAGATGATCATTAGTGAGTAGATTTTTTATTGTGTTTCATCAACTGAAGAATTGCATAAAGCGCGACTATTTGTTTTAAATTTGGAATTAAATGAACACAAAGGAAAATTTATGCACTTGTACAAAAAAGTGTTTAACCGAAGTCCCTTTAATAAGAACAAAGACTTGTTTTTTTGCTAATTAAATTTAGGATATTTATTACTCTTATTCTAGAACAAATCACACAATTTTTTTTTAATTATTTGGTCCATTTTGGTGCAAGAACATCAAAGCTGATACAAGATAGGGTTTTAATTTGCTTCTTGAGGGTGTAGTAGTGGTATGCGCAAAATTTAATTTTTTTAAACGTATTTAGAATACCTAGTCATTGTTTAAAATATATTAATTCGCAATCGCTCATGCAAGTAGGTCCTTTGTGTTCATTTAGTTAACGAGTTTAGACACCCAAATTTAAAACAAATAGTCGCCCTTATGCAATTCTATGTATGTAAGTACATTTATATGAGTATTTAACAAAAAATAGCAAGCAGGTAGTATTATTTTGTGTATGTTACTTTACGCAAATTAAATAAATGTAATTTTTTTAAGAATGGACTTGAACCACTTTCAAAATAACCGGCTCAAATATGTATTTGTACATTTATATGTTTATTGCAGTTACATTTGCTTGGTAAGTTTTGTGCTAGGGCTTCAAGCAAGAGATGCCAGGGCCGAAATTCATTATGTATACTGTTTATTATGGTAACAAAAGGACGGGTTTGTGCTGATTTTTCATGTTCACATGTGTAAATAGTTTAACAAAATAATACTACCTGCTTCCTATTTTTTGTTAAATACTCATATAAATGTACTTACATACATACATATGTATGTAAGTATGTAGATATGGTCATGGAAATTTTGCAAACTTTTTGTATTGAATGGGCTGTATGTATATGTATATGTATAGTAACTTTATAGTAAATGTCTATTTACAGCTTCAATTATTACAAATAATTGTATTTTATTATTCCCACAACACTGTACAAATATCTATTTAATTATTAAGATAATAAGCCAAAAACTATTCAACCACCATTAACCGAATAAATACAACTATTCGTTACCACTATTCGAATAATGAAAGAAATATTGTTACTGCTTGGGCACACATTTGTACACGCAAACATACATACATACATACAAAACATACAAAACATAAATGCACGCTCATATGTACAAGCAAAGAAAACAGCGAATATCGTTTTAAAAATCTATTAATAACGAATAAATAAACGAATAAATACTATTCGAATTTTTTGTACCCGCCGAATAAAAGTTTTATTTATTCGAATAATTTTTATTCGAATAGTCCCATGCCTAATATATAGATATTAAAAATTCATTTATTCAAGGTAAATGCTTACAAGCTAACATTTTGGTTCTTTTCATACTTATGTACATATGTGTATGGAAAACTGAGAAGATAAAATAGATTTATGTATAATTGATGAGCATAAAGCGAATTCAATACAACCAAAAAGATGTATGGTTTAAATGAGAAACTAAGTGTTTAAATTTAATGAGAATTATTGTGTAAGTATGTGTAACTATACGGAAATGCATTCAATAAAAAATTAAGGTAACAACAGAGGCTTGTATAGTTTACAGATATGTTTGCACAAATTCAGTTACTGCAACTAGCTCGATAATACAAATATTTGTACTAATAACACTGGTTTACAGCCAAAATGCACCAGAGACGCCATAGTGAAATTCCTATGTAAAATCACCTCCTAATTCCGAAAATCAAGGTTATTTTTACTTGAATGGTACCGTTTTTGAGATATTTACGATTTACCGTTATTTCAAAAAACAAAAAAAATGGCTCCACTTAATCGTGTATATCTCAAGAACAAATTGAGGTATTCGAAACGGTTTGAAAAATTTTAAAGCTTATAAAATTTACTATAATCAGTACATACAACACTTTTTGCTACTACAGATTCAAACATAGTGAACAATCATTACGGATTTTTAAAATTTTTTTGTAAAAATATAAAAAAATTTGTACTTTGCGAGGAAGAATCTCGAAAACTTTCTGTTTTTTTGCAGATATTTTTTCCCCCCTCTAAGCTCTGTTTTATTACAAAAAAACAAGCTATCAGTAAACAAAATCGATGAACTAAAACAAAAGTTATAAGCATTCAAGTAAATATATCCATTTAATACTTAAGTACCCTACAAATAATAGCATATGTAAATATGGTTCTGTCTTAACTCTATGATCTTATTTTATAATTGAGAAAATTATGTGTCTTGTTTTGACGCTTATTTAGATTAGGATCGGTTTCTCTTATGAGAAACCAACAGTAGTCGCCCATCATAGCGACATCCCAGAATCCTTGATACCGACTTTCAATCAATTTCATTTGCTGGTGAAACCTTTCGCCATGCTCGTCACTTTCGTCGATAAGATTTTGCGGAAAAAAATTTAAGTGGGAGTGTAAGAAATGAATTGTTAAAGACATATTTACTCCTGAAAGAAAATAAAAAAGTAAATAAGATAAATACATAAGTGACACATTAGTATATATTTTTCTTAGGCTGGATTTATCTTTCAATTCAGAACAAATTTTTTGTTTATATTTTTCCCGTTCTTGTTTGTTCGGAACTGGACGATGAATTCAGATTTATGGCTATATATTCTCATGTAAATTTATGTAATATATAATTTATTATAATATGTTTTTTTATTTACCCATTTCCGCATAGTTTTTGATTAAGTCGTTCACTATCATCTCGTAGTTAGGACTTTTGTGTTTGCCTAAAAAAGAAGTAACGACCTTTTCAAAAGAATCCCACGCTGCTGCCTCCACTGTTGACAATAGTTCTTTGAAATGGTTATTGGTCATCTTTTTCCTTATTTGCGGTCCCACAAAAATGCCTTCCTTTATTTTTGCTTCTGAAATCTCTGGGAAGATTGACTTCAAATGATGAAAAGCTTCGCCTTCTTTGTCCAAAGCCTTCACAAAGTTTTTGATAAGGCCGAGCTTGATGTGGAGCGGAGGTAGAATTATTTTTTCCTTTTTTATAAGTGGAGAGTATTTTATGTTATCTACCCCAACTTGAAACTCGATTCGTTCTGGCCAATCCTTTATGATGTAGTGGTCTTGACGAGCTCGGCTATCTTATTTGCATAGAAAGCAACAGTATTTTGTGTATCCACCTTGTAGACCACATAGCATTCCAACGACTTTAAGATCGGCACATATTTTCCAATCATGTTCTTCGTATTTGATTAACTTGAGCAATTTTTGCATTATCTCATATGTTTCCTTCGTATTTACTGCATGCGCGATCGGGATAGATGGCTTTTGGTTGCCAATATGCAATAATACGGCCTTTAAACTTAATTTATTGCCGTCTATGAACAATCGCCACTCTTTTGAATCATATGGCTCACCAAATTGTTTGAATAGACCAGCAATGTCTTTGCAGTAACAAACACTGTCCTCCTTCGTATAGTACTTGGAAAATTCTTCGTGACGAGTTCTATAATATGTTACCTTAACATCGGATGAAACAAATTTAAATTGTTGCATTCGAGAGGCGTGTGGTTCGGCCTTTTCCTTTGACAATTCCAAATCCCTTATCCAATCATTGAGTTGTGCTTGTGACAAAGAATTTCTTTCATTTTCCGTTTGAAATTCAGTACAAGATGATGCCGCGTAATCAGATACTACTGTTGACAATGAAACAGCAGCCGGAACTAAAGCTAAATTTGATTCTGGCAATGTCGCTTCTGTTGAAATTAGTTCTGGTAATGACACTGTAGATACGATCGCATAGGTTACTTTTCTGGACTTTCCAACCCCAAGTACTTTTGTAGTACAAATATAGCAGTCCGTTGAATGGCAAGTTGGTTCCCTCCACTTCATTGGTGTAATAAATTTCACACGTCGCCTAAATAGATAGTTTCAGAAATTAGTCAGCTATGCATTAAAAGGGAACAAATTCCTAATTTTTACAACGTACCTTTTTGTTCCGGTTTCCGAATAAATCAATTCGACTCGGCATGTGGTGCACACAGTGTTCGGTGTCCATGGTTTTTAGGCTCAATTCCAAAACACTTATAGTATGTAACTTTCAAAGGATTTGAAAACACACGTCTCATACTTTTAACAATAAATTGACCGCAGATGAAACAGAACATATCTGGATCATTTGTACATTCAAACTCTCGCGCCCTTTTATTCATTTTTTATTTTAAAGTAAATGGCGGGTTATAAACTGCAATTATAAACTGAACAGTATCCGGCGAGCCTTGCAGATATTATGAAGGAACAAGGCGCATGTACTCTTATTTATACTTAGATCCAGTAAAAATTCAAGCCTACCTAAACAAAAAGGTTCCCTAGTTCTACAAAGAAAACACTACCTGCCTCAAAAATATGCTCTTGTTTAAAATGTACCTAGGTTTGAGAAAACGACACTAACAGCTTTTTGTATCTAATAACTTTTCGAAAATCTACCTGCCAACTAACTGATATACGAATACTAACACATATGTACCAGTAGGGTACTTAAGCATTAAATGGATATATTTACTTGAATGCTTATAACTTTTGTATTAGTTCATCGATTTTGTTCACTGATAGCTTGTTTTTTTTTGTAATAAAACAGAGCTTAGAGGGGGGAAAAAATATCTGCAAAAAAGCAAAAAGTGTTGTATGTACTGATTATAGTAAATTGTATAAATTTTTCAAACCGTTTTCGAATAGCTCAATTTGTTCTTGAGATGTACACGATTAAGTGGAGCCATCTTTTTTGTTTTTTGAAATAACGGTAAATCGTAAATATCTCAAAAACGGTACCATTCAAGTAAAAATAACTTTGATTTTCGGAATTAGGAGGTGATTTTACATAGGAATTTCACTATGGCGTCTCTGGTGCAGAAAAAAAGTTGGAATTTGTGATCCAGTGTTATCAGCGATCTTCACAATATAGCAGCAACACCTTTATGTCCATTCTGTTTAAAAACCCAAAGAAATGGAAATAGAATTTCAAAATTAATTTTATTATCTCATTGGTTAAAAACCTTAAAATTCTATCTGGCAATCGTAGTTGTATTCATAACCCACAAAGTTATCCTATGTACATTGAACTAAAAATTCAAGTATGTGTTAATGTTGATTGTTGGCATGCTCATGTTATATGTGAGTATAATTTGTTTGCTTTATGTACACATGTAGAATAACAAAACGGAGACAACACCAGCTGTGGAGCCCAATATATTGAAAGAGGGTAAAGGCAAAATACCGGAACACGGAACTGAGATTGATAGTGTAAATTTGCGTCCACTGATTATCGAGCCAGAGGTGAGTGAAAACCTTTTACCATTTTAATGAGATTGTTAAGCGACAAAAGCTATGCACTGAAAAAAAAATCAACAGTAAACGGCCGTCAAATTGATAGTAAACCCTGTCATTTTTCGACCAACAGTGGGTAATATAAATTTTGAAAGTGAGCCCCTATCATTCTTCGAATATACTATCATATTGACATGAATTACTGTGAATTTTAAAGTGGACTCATATCATTATGCAAAAATCACAAGTTTTTACTGCCAATTTTACAGTAAATACTGTAATATTTACAGTATTACCATCAATCGCTTGAAAGTGGTTTTGATCAGACCTGTTAAATTTCCATTAACATTAATAATGATTAATATCTTTGGCCCTTTTAATTTTAATGATTAGTTCATTTTGTGATTATTAATTAGAAAGTATTAATTAATTAATTAATAAAATAATCAAAAATAATCATGATTAATGGCCATTGAAAAAATAATCAAAAATATTGAAAAAATTATCCATTACTTTTAATTAAAAACAATCATTCGATTAAAAACAATCAAGTAATTAAAAGTAATTAAGCAATTAAAATAAATCAAGGAATTAAAATTAATCAAACAATTAAAATTAATTTAACGATTAAATAATTAAATTTGATTATTTGATTATTTTCAATTATTTAATTAATTCCAATTATTTGATTATTTTCACTTATCATCATCCGAAATATAAACTTCAAATCTATGAAATTAATGAAATCTATGCATTGGAGTTGATTGCAGTGTATTCATTGGTATGTATGTATGTTTTTCTATACATGTATTATCTGCGCGATGGCCATTCAATAACCATATACATAACAAATTATTTCCAGGCAATATTCTGCCTATTTTTCTATTCTTCCCTGATTTTCGTTACGTTCTTCATATTTTTGTATTTATGTGTATATGTATTTCCATAATGGTACTGCATAGATCAGTAAACACCTTTGCAATGTACTATTTGCTTTATTGAATGTTATATTATAATGAATGTTCTTTTTAAATGAAATTAATCAGAAATAATCATTTAATTACATTAATCAAATAATTAAAATAATCAAAAATAATTATTTAATTACGTTAATCATATTAATCACATGATTAAAAATAATCAAAATTAATTGACATTAATCAAAAAATCATATCAAAAATGTAATTAAAATGCATTAAAAGTAATCAAAAATAATCAGAAATTTTTCTATAATCATGTAATTAAATTTTTTTAATTAATTAACCAATCAATTTTTTTTAATTAATGTAATATTAATCATTAACATGGTGCATCCCCTGGCATTTAATCATTAAACAATTTTCTGAAGATGACACAATACAATTAATAATCATTAAAATTATCAATCATTATTTAACAAGTCTGGTTTTGATATGTTACTTTCAATGTGCACTTTCAACTTTTTTATTTCAGTGTGGTTATTTCGTATTGCATGCTATTGTAATTCGCAGTCTTCTTCTTTAAATGGCCATCTAAGCGCCTCAGCGATAAGTGGCCTACCCAGCGAAGCCGCTGTTTTAATCCGCTTAACTACGTCTGCCTAAAGCTCATACAACTCGTCATTAAATCTTCTTTGGTACAGTTGGCGCAACGAAGAAATGACTGGCGAGCTATGTTGGACGGTCAAAATCGCTGAGGCGGTTAGATGGCCGTTTAAGGAAGAAGAATTCTTCGTTGGATTTCTAGGCTGACATTATCGCTTTAGTTAATGCTGGATCCAAGGTAAATGGAGTCCTCCACTATTTCGAACTCTTTGCTGCCAGCAGTGGTATGGGTGGCAAGGCCCGAAGGCGCTGATTATTTGCTTGATGACAGCATGTACTTCGTTTTGCCCTCGTTTCCGTTTTTCCGCTTTCTTTTTCCAGTTTGGAGTAGGCAGAGATTACGGCGCGGTTCTTAAGGCCGAAAGAAATCACACAATAGGGGGTCACCTTGTCTGCAACCTAGTATAGTTCTTCTCAATTTTTACTGAGCTGTTGGTGTTGCTCAATGTCTTTTTGCATAGCCGTATAAGTTTTGTGGGGAAACCAAATTCAGACATAGCGGCATATAGGCAGCTCCTTTTCATGCTATCGAAAGCAGCTTTAAAATCAACAATGAGGTGATGAGTGTCCATTCTTTTCTCACGGGCTTTCTCCGTGTTGTAAAACTGGTCGATGTAAATTTTTCCAGGTATGAAGCCAAACTGATAAGGTTATAAGATTAAGGTAATTCCCAATCAGCTTGTGAAATATTCCGAAGATATAATTGCGAAGCCAAGGGAAGGTTTTTCACAACGAAAATGAGGAAGCTTATCACGAGAAACATTGCTCAAATTAATGAATATAAGATGTCACAGGTGCCCCGCATCCCACGTTCTCTAAAAACAAATAACTTGCTATAACTTTTTACTAGCTCGAAACCGACACTTGCGTAAGCTTTAAAAGACATTTGAATTCGCAATTGTAAAAATAGTTTGTTCTTATAATATTCTTTAACAACGGATTAAATCACAGAAAAAATATCATTAAGTAGGTTTCGAACCGACGTGTTCCGCTTCAAACTATATAGCTCTACTCACTGAGCTACAGTGCATGCATCAGTAGTGTGGAATAAGTATACATTTGTTCTCGTTATGAACTAATGTTTACAAATTGGCAAGTTATAATTAATAACATTGGTTTACAGCCAAAAACCACGACAAACGGGTATACGAAATTCATAGGTAAACCCACCCCCCGATTCCGAAAATTGAGTGTATTTTTTGATTCTATGGTACCGTTATTGAGATATTTCCGATTTCTTAATTGTGTAGATCCCAAAAAAAAGTTGAGCAATTCCAAAACACAATGCATACAAAACTTCTCGCTAGGCCTGTAGCGCGATTAACTTACCTCTAACAAAAATAATTTTTAGATAAACGGCCGGCAAATTTAAGCTAGTTTAGCCAGTCTTCCTTTCCAATAATCAAGTTTTCTCTTAAGACCTTAAGCCTTTCTATACAGGAATTATTAATGGCTAACCTGAAAGAGAAAAGTTAATTACACACTCAAATATTAATAGAATTTTTGTTCAAACTAAAGGCATAAGATGGTCAATTGCGCAAATACTGACGGTGGTGGTGACTAGAGGGGGTCGTGGGGTCGCTAGGCCCGCACCCCCCTTCTTAAATTTCGTGGACACCCCTGAAATTATACCGCATATAATCATTTTTATATTTCCATCGGTGCATATTACATTCAAATCGGTCAAACGGTTCGCTCACTGGAGGCTCCTAAAGTTTTCATTTGGCGTATTTATACATACATACATATATAACCTAGCGGACCCTCACCCACTTCGTTGGGTGAAAGAAAAAAAGAAATGAAAGGTGTTCTTTTCTTTTTCCTTGTTATTCATGTTCGGCCATTATTTTGTGACTTATTCTAATAACAATATTTTATTTATTTTAGTGACTTACTATAATTATTGTTATTATTCTATGCATTCAACCATGCACCAATACACAGATTATGACAATCTGTGCAAAGGTGTTTTGTACTTTTACCGGCAAACTTCGTTCTGTCCAAAATAGATTTTTATTGACACCTGTGGAAAAGGTTTATAACTAAAAAGGGGGTTATCAGAAAAGGGGGCGTGGCATATTCCATACAAACTTTAATTTTCAAGAAGAATATCTGTCAAAGGGTTCAAGGTAGGGACCTGAAAATCGCTATAGAGCTATAGGATATCGAAACCGTTTTAGCGCATAAAAGTAGGGGTTATGTGAAAAGAGGGCGTGGTACCTCCACGCAGAAACTTAATTTCTTGGGGTTGAATGTATCTAAATGGGGTTAAGTTAGGGGGCTGAAAATTAGGATAGAGATATAAGTTATCTATACCTATACTAAATGTGTATAGATTAATCCCCAGATTCTGTGTAATATTGAGTAAGAACTGTTGATATATATCCAAAAAAATAGTTGAGCTATTCCACAACACGTGCACACAAAACTTCACTAACTTTTACAAATTTTGCAATAGTGATATTTAACACTAACATTGCTTGAATCTGAAGTGCAGCATTTGCCAGAACAGCTGCTCGTGTCGCAGTAGCGCAGGTGACAAGCATCTGGATAACAAAAGATACCAAGATCTCGAAGAAATTTTTTTTATTTAATATTTTTTAAATAAATTTTTTTTTTTTTATAAAAATACTTCTAGCTCAAAAATTTTGTTTCCAATTTAATTTTTTTTAACCAATAGTCCAACATCACCAATGGATAACGTGATAAAATATCAATTTACAAATCGGCTACGATAATCGCAAAACTGTTAAAATTATTGTTAACTTAATTTATCGTTGACAAAATGTGTCAAAAAAGTGAATGAATAGTAGGTTTGAAGATAATGAACAATCAATACGGATTTTTACCTTTTTTATGGAGAAAGATATGTGTATTTGTAGGGAAGGATATCGAAAACTGTTTATTTTTTTCCAGATATTTTTTCTCTCTGTAAGCTTTGTTTAATTACAAAAAAGATAAGCTTTCATCCAATAAAATCGATAGACTAATACAAAAATTATAATCACTCAAATAAAAATAGCCATATAATACTTAAGTACCCTACAAATATTAGCACATGTACATGCATATGAGACAATAACAATGTATGTAAGTTTCGTCTGAACTCTATGATCTTATTTTATGCTTAAAAAAGTTATTTGTTTGTTATTAGTTTTTTTGGTGTGCTTAATTTTTAATGAGCTCAATACCAGTGTATAATAATTCTTAGTCAATTATTATTATTTTTCGACTACAGGGAAAATTGGTAAGTATGTTGTTGCCAGTAAAAAGTGCACCAAGTTCTAAGAGCTCGTTGTTATTCAGTAAGTTCTAAGTGCGTGAGAATCAAAAATCTAAAACGTTTACAAATTTAGTTTACATTCCTTAGGTTTTCCATTCAAATTCTTTTACCTTAGTTCCTTCTTAAGTTTTTAGAGATTTCAATAGTTCAATTATTTCAATTAGGTTAATTACCATGTGCACGCAGGCTAGTGTAAGGCCAGAAAGGAAGTATATGAAAATTAAAGATAATTTATGTGGATGTAAATTTAAAGACGATAAGTATTTGATGATAACGCAGGGTTTCAATTTGTCTGCTAGTCCAGCCAGTTTGTTTTATCGGCAACATTCTCTCCCTGGTAAGCGGGCTGTCTCGTCGAAGCTTGCCTAAGCGATATCAGACACCGCTACTTTTAATTGCTGGTCTTTTCATAACGCCATGCATAGTTTTAGTCGGTTTGACTTTTGTAAACCACTTGCTGCGTCTTGTAAGTGTAGGTAACATTTCGCGTACCCAACGCTTCCAAAACTGATTCGCAAAAACTTCGCTTTGCCGTAGACACATTCTCAAATTAATTTCTTCTGCTTTGCTAAATGGTTTGGCACAATTGGCGCTACCAAGTAAAAAATTATTAGGAGTAATGGACTCCTCTTCACAGCTATCGAGACTTTAAAACGTAAGTGTCCTTAAGTTTATTATGAGCTTTAAGCAGAGCAGAACGAAGACTTTCATCTGTAAATTTTTGCGATGGTGAGATCTTGTAGACCACACTTTTGGAGTACTCCCCGTCGACCGATGAAATTTCTCAGGCACATAAGGCACGAGTCCTTGCTAAGATTGTGTGCGATTTCGGTATGTACTGCCCTAACTGTCAAACACGTCAAAATAACACCCCAACTTTTTTTGTCTTTCGCACAGTAGAGAGCAGATAAGCAAAACAAACCAATGTAAATATGCTTATTTGACAAATTTGTTTGATTTCTGTCGAGTAAGTATCATTTGCGTTAACCAAAAATAAGTTAATTTTTATGAATATAAATTGGTTTCCGATAAAATATTGTAAAATAAGACAATGCCAAGTCGTGCTTTTTTTGTAAGAGCGCTAATGCTCTGAGTCAGTGTTTAGTGTATCGCGAGATGGATATACATATGTATGAAAAACCAATGGGAAGTTGCATGCGGGATAACAATACCACCCACAGCACATATTTGTGGAAAACACTTTTATCCAAACGATTTTTCTACCTCAAGCGTGAAGAGGAAACGCCTATCTCCTGATGCTTTACCACGAAAAGTCATGAGCGATATGTAAGTAAAAGTGTGAACATCAGTAAGTGGAATAACTTTGATGAACAAATTTTGTTTTTCTGGTAAATGTAAGTTAACACGTATCAGTCGCGCTCGCTGAAACGCTCCCACGGCTGGCCGTTACACGTGCCACCAAGTCAGCACAATTACTTTCTCACAACGTATGGCAACCTAACATCCGAATTCAAGGCCATGGTTAGTACCGGGGGCTAATACGTATGCTAAAGCATTAATCCAGACGCATCGTCAGCATAATTCTATTTCACATGCTTATGAAATAGAATGAACGCATAACGCGCCCGTGGGAACCAACGGGCTGTCAACAGTTAGGCAGCAGGCACGCTGCTGCGAGACATTGGCTATAAAGGCAAGCAAAGGCCCGGAGTGAAAAAAAAGTGATAGAAAAATTTAAAAGCCGAACAAGGCATAACAAATAAGCTATTATTGTGAAAGCTAAAAATTCTGCTAACGTTTGAAGGTGAAAAATAAAAGTTGAAACGCAAGAAATAAAGCGTTATAGTGAAAAACTATCAATAAACTCGAAAAGAGAAACACAACAGTGAACAGTGCAATGAACCTTGTGTGGTTGTAACGCGAAAAACTACCAATAAACTCAAAGAGAAGAAACACAACAGTGAAGAGCGAATAGTCCAATTTCTATGAACCTTGTGTGGTTGCATAAATTTTTTGATATACTTACAGATGGAGGACTTGAAAACCAATGTCACAAACCTGACGAGGGCCGTCAATGCCCTCCTAGAGAAAATGAGGGCGCTGGAAAGGTGCGTCACAGATTTGGACCGTGCCAGAAATACTCCTAGTGCACCATCTCAAGTCAACGAAGTCGAAGAAGTGGTGGCTCAAGCTGTGTGAAGGAACTTCAGGTTTTTGACGGGAACCCGGTGCATTACGTATCCTGGGTGCATTCTGTTGAAACTATCCTTGCGGATTTTTCGGTGGTAAGAGGGAAACCTATTTACCGTGCCATATTGCAACATATCCGCCAAAAGGTGCGTGGGGCGGCAGATTCGGCCTTGGTGTCGTACAATATATTTGACAACAATTGGTCAAAGATAAAGGAGTGCCTTTCACTCCATTACGCGGACAAGCGCGATATTCGTACCCTAGAACATCAATTGCAACAGAAAGGTTCTAGAATTGATGAGTTTTACGCTAAAGTAAACCATCAGTTCTCTTTGATAATTAATAAACTGAAAACTGAGTCCTATACGGACGAAACTGTAAGGGTCCTCGTGGACACTTTCGCAACAGGGCACTTGATGTTTTTATTCGTGGGCTGAATGGGGAGCTATCTCGGATGCTCCTTGTCCAACGCCCCAAGACTCTCCCTGAAGCCTATTCGGCTTGCTTGGAGCTTCAGAATGTCAACTTTAGGAACTTTTCTCTGCACTCCCACCAAGGAACAAACCGGGTAGTTGTCCCCATCAACAACATGAACGAAGCTAAGCCACCAGCTGTCCCACCGCGACCCATCTGGCGTCAGCAGGATCGTAACCAGCAATACGAAATAAAGCCGTGGTCTTCCGAAAACCGCCGAGCAGCACCAAGTACTCCAGTTAAGACACCCCCCGTTGAAAAGATGGAGGTCGACGGCTCTACCCAATCACGAGCGGTGAACTACATGAACCGTCCGAATCCCTTTAAACGAGCAGCAAGCTCCGAAAACTTCCCTAGGAAGCAGCAGAGGCTCTTTCATTCCACTACCGGCATCAGCGATGACTATGAAAAAATCGATGAGAAAATCGAAGACGAGGCAGAAAATCAGAGCGAAGGGGATTTTCTTTCGGAGGGCCATCTAGCGTACCATACTTAGAGTATACGCTCCCTGACGGCCGCACCCTAGACTTTCTTATTGATACAGGCGCGAACAAAAATTTTATAAGCGAAGCGGTTGTGACTGCAGGTGACGATGTAGATGAGGTTTTCGATGTGAATTCTGTTGGGGGGCAAGTGCGCATTAATAAAAAAATAGGGCTAAGATTTTTTAAAGATATAGGATTCCCTTCTGAAATAGTTTTCTTTGTCCTCCTAGGACTCAAATCCTTCGCCGGCATTATCGTTGATGATACTCTGAGAACGATAGGAGCCATTGTTTACAGGAGACATAACCACCTTGTTGTCAATAACTTTAACTTGCCCTTAAAGGCCAGGGTTTCTGATCAAGTCAATTACTCTATAGATAAAGATTGCTCTAGCGATACTAGACAACGGGTGGCTCAGTTATTAGAAAAATATTCGAACCTTTTTCGCCCCCTTAACGGCAATGAACTTGTAGAAACTAGTGTCCGAGCCGAAATACGAACCACCACTCCTGAACCCATCTATAGCAAGAGTTATCCTTATCCCGTATGCATGAGAGAGGAGGTAGATAAGCAGATAAACGAGCTGCTTGTCGAAGGGGTAATACGGCCATCTAAAAGTCCCTACAACTCCCCTATATGGGTGGTCCCCAAAAAACCTAAGCCTAATGGTGACAAACAGTATCGCATGGTCATCGATTACAAGAGACTGAACGCCGTCACGATCTCTGATACCTACCCAATTCCTGACATAAATGCAACCTTGTGTAGCTTAGGTCAATCCGAATACTATACTGCTATTGATCTGACTTCCGGCTTCCACCAGATACCTATGAAAGAACCTGACATCTCCAAAACTGCGTTCTCGACGATGAACGGGAAATACGAATTCTTGCGGCTCCCCTTTGGGTTAAAAAACGCCCCGGCAATCTTGCAAAGAATGATCGACGATGTGCTGAAGCAATATATTGGGAAGATTTGCTATGTGTACATTGATGACATCATTGTGTTTGGAAAGGATATAGAAGACCATCTACAGAATATAGAGAAAGTATTTTCAAGATTGCAAGAGGTTAACCTGAAGGTCAACTTGGAAAAGACGTGTTTCCTTGAAACTGAGGTCGAATTCCTCGGTTATATTATTACTCCCGAAGGTGTTCGCCCTGACCCGAAAAAGGTCGAGGCGATGAATTTAATTTTGCCCCCATGTAATTTGAAGGACTTGAAAAGTTTCCTAGGAATGACCTCCTACTATCGAAAATTCATTTGCGACTATGCAAAAATAGCAAAGCGCAAATTAAAGCTAGTGCATCAAGAAAGGGACCCATGACACTTAGTAGTGCAGCTTTCCAAGCATTCAAAGATTTGAAAAGGATGCTTACTTCCGCTGATGTCCTGGCCTTCCCAGACTTTGACAAACCTTTTAATTTGACAACCGACGCCTCAAACTATGCGATTGGTGCTGTTTTGTCCCAGGGAGATATAGGTAAGGACAAACCAATAGCATTCATTTCCCGTTCGTTAATCAAGACGGAGGAGAATTACGCTACCAACGAAAAGGAGATGCTCGCGATCGTGTGGGCTCTTGATAATTTAAGAACATATTTGTATGGGGCAAAGAAAATCAAAATATATACTGACCACCAGCCATTAACTTTTTCCCTGAGTTGTCGCAACTACAACGCCAAGTTGAAGCGCTGGAAGGCTCGCATTGAGGAATACAATTGCGAAATCGTCTACAAACCCGGTAAATCAAATTTAGTCGCTCATGCCCTGTCTCGACTCAAAACTGAATGTAACATACTGAATGAGTCTGTCATCGCTCATCCCCCTTCTGCCTCAGGACAAGGAGCCGAAGATGACTCTGCAACAATGCATTCGGATTTAATCCCACATGTAGAGGTACCACTTAACGTGTTTAAAAACCAAATCATTTTTAGGGATGGAAATCGTCCTCAATGCCTTGAGCACCCCCATCCCGGCTATAATAGACATTTCGTCTCCTTCCCTGAATCCGACAACGCTTTGTTGATTTCCATTTTAAGAGAATGTCTCAATCCCAATGTAATAAACGGAATAAAAATTCCCGAGAGATTCCTTGCTTCTCTACAAGATGTTTATGTTAATCACTTTCAAAGGTATCGAATCAGAGTAACACAAAGAGTCGTGGAAGACGTTACGGTACCTGATAGGATCTACGAGATAATCGACAGGGAACACAAGCGAGCCCATAGAAATGCGCGCGAGAATAGAGTACAGATTCTCGAGCAATATTACTTCCCGGCAATGGCCAGGCAAATCAGGGAATATTCCAAGCAATGCGACATCTGCAAACTTAATAAGTATGACATGCATCCATCGAAACCCCTACTTCAGCCCACACCGATCCCGAGCTATCCGTGCGAAATCCTCCATATAGACATATTTGAAATTGAAAGACAAAAGTGCCTTAGTGCAATAGATAAATTTTCGAAATTCGCTAAGTTGTTTGCGATAAAGAACAAGTCTTCAATACACATTAGAAGAAAGCTTACTGATCTCTTGCACTACTTTTCAGTGCCAAAGATATTGGTCATGGACAACGAAAGGGGATTCCTAACCCCTCTTGTCTTGAACTATGTCCGCTCACTAGGTATTGAAGTCTACCAAACCCCCACACAACGGAGTGAAAGCAACGGCCAAATCGAGCGCTTACACTCTACCTTGATTGAAATATACCGCTGCATTTCTGCCGAATTCAATAGATTGACTCCGAAGGAACTCGATAGCAGTGGACCGGTACAATAATACCGTTCACTCTGTTATTAAGCGAAAGCCAGCAGACGTATTCCCTAACAGGACTTCTAGAATCAACTACCAGGGATTGGTGGACTTCAGAGAGAAAACGTATGATGACGTTAAAGCCTTATTAGAGGGGGAGCAAGAGATCAGGAACGCAAGGTTGAACAAGAAACGTTCTAACCCGCACACCTTCAGTGCAGAAGACAAATTATTTATCGCAAATAAACAGATAAAAGCTAAACAAAAGCCACTGTTCAAAGAAGAAACTGTTGCTGAAAACAGAAACGTGACGATTGTCACTCAAAGTGGCAAAAAGTTCCACAAAACCGATGTAAAAAATGTGTAGATAACATTGGTCAAAAGGTCAGTAAAAAGCTTAGAATCATTAGAATCCGGGGGTCCGGAATACAAGTGTTTCTGCACTTGTAGTCGTTGAAGTTATAGTGGTTCAATTCCACTTTCCTCACTGGCGTAAGATGACTGATTCGAAGGGGTTCAATTCCCCCAACATGATCTTCTGCTTACTTGCGTGAAGCCACCCGTGCCACGGGTAGGTTGTTTGCAATTATAAACGCTTATGACTAAAAGGGATAAACGCGGACCTTCCAAAGTCAAGTCAGTACCTATATTCCAATGCAAATATACAAAACACATAAAACTGCAAAAATGCAGCAAACAAACGCAAAAGCGAAAATACAAGTATGCGTAAAAAGCGCCAGAAACCAAATATAAGTTGCAAAAATGCGCAAAAAAGAAAACATTTTCGAAAATAACATTGGTCATAAGGCAAATCTCATGCTTGGATCCTTTGGTCTCAGGGCTTTGGGTGCAAACTATTTTGTAACCGATCCAGTCAGATGTTGGTTCAATTCCAAATAACTCGTTGGTTCGAGTGATGACGATCGGTGTGGTTCAACTCCACCATAAGGTCTTTGCTTTAATTGACGTGAGGCGCTCGTGCCATGAGTAGGCCATTTGCTACCATCAACGCTTATGGCTAAAAGGGAGCACCACGCCACTTCCGTCAGCTGAGAAATCGCCTATATTCCGATGCAACGCATAAAGGCGTTTAGGAAAACACAAAAAAATAAAAAAAGGGGAAACATTCCTCAAAAAAAGAGGAAATTGTACTAATACTAACAAACTAAACTACACTAAGAAACTAACTCACTAACTTGCAAAAAATAATAAAAACGGGGGGAGAAACCGAATACTAACACTTAATCTAACAAACTCTATTAACTTACTAACGCTTTCTGATTAACTAATAACAACTGAAAAGCTAATCGTCAGTATATTCCACTTAACATCACTCCGGGTCCTTATAAATTTCCTTCAAACCATAAACGACCCGAACTCCACTCACTAGTTATAGCACTAGCATTTAGGAAATTGAATTAGATACAAGTTAAGGAAAATGTTGCATAAATTTCATTCAAATCTCTTGATTAGTTATTTTTCTTAATCCGATGAATAGCGTTAAGTTCATTCACATCCAAAAACCTTAGACTCAGAATAAGATACAAAAAATCTTACAACAGCATTTAGATGACATGTAATGAAATAAATCCGATAAATAGCGTTAAGTTCATAGAATATTTTGAAATGTTATCTTTTTACCAACTATGTATACCAGTTATAAGGATTTGAATTTGGACTATAGAATCTGCCTCTGTGCATCCGCACAGGCATACGTCGTATTCGACCTGCACTCGCCCGTGGCAACCGTACGAGATGGGTATGGCTGGATTGTTAACGGATACTTCAAGTTAATTCATGTGATCAACCTAGCCCGCTATGAGGATACAGCAAGCCGTCTGGAAGCCGAGATCACTCGCCTAAATGAAACCACTGATATCACGGACGTCCTTGCATATCACTTAGAAAAGGTTCAGATTCAACTCATTGAGCTAAAAGGTCCAGAGCACCCGAAAAGTAAGCGTGCAATTAATTGGATAGGATCGGCTTGGAAATGGATTGCCGGTTCTCCCGACGCATCTGACTGGGATGAGGAATTTCGATCCCAGGACTCGTTAGTACTAAGCAACAACCAACAGTACAAGGTAAACTATGAAATATTTAAGAAAACTCATGAGATATTGCAGGTGGTCAATGGCATTGTAACCGCCACAAACGGCATCCTGGGACATGACCACGTTATGAAGTTATCAGAGGAAATCCTGCACAAGGTAATGATCCTGAAGGATGATGTCAATGAATTCATACAAGCCTGTCAAATGGCCAAGTCTGGAGTGGTTAACAGCAACCTGCTAAACAAAGAGGAAATTAATGAGTTGATCAGCGAAATCGAAGTCCTTCCACATGCAAACGTAATTGAAGGAAGAGGATTGTCGCTACGTAAACTACAACGATTCTACGATTGAAATCATCAAAGAAGACACCATTCTATTGGACAACTTCAATGGCACCGTATGATCAGGTGATACCCCCAACTATTTGAGCGGCTCTTATATTCTTCAATTGGACAACGAAACTATACGAATTGACGATAAAACGTATTGGAGCATGAGCAGCTCAGGCGTTCATATACTTCCACCGGTACTATCCACTGTAAACAACAAAAGCCTCCCAGTCAACCTTAATCTTGTCCACGAGATGACAGTCGGCAATATTAAACTCCTGAAATATCTAAAGGACAAGACCAATTGGTTTACAGCATCGGAAACTCTGGGCTTGTTTCTGCTATTAATTCTCATTTGGATAGTTTGGAGGAAGCTAACAAAAGGTACAGCGCTTCCCAGCTTAAGATTGTACACACTACAGACGGATGTCCAGGCACGGAGGAGGGACACCTGCTCACACTCGGATCTGCGGGACGCAGATCTTTAGAGGGGGAAGAGTTAACACGTATCAGTCGCGCTCGCTGAGACGCTCCCACGGCTGACCGTTACACGTGCCGCCAAGTCAGCACAATTACTTTCTCACAACGTATGGCAACCTAACACCCGAATTCAAGGCCATGGTTAGTACCGGCGGCTAATACGTATGCTAAAGCATTAATCCAGACGCATCGTCAGCATAATTCTATTTCACATGCTTATGAAATAGAATGAACGCATAACGCGCCCGTGGGAACCAACGGGCTGTCAACAGTTAGGCAGCAGGCACGCTGCTGCGAGACATTGGCTATAAAGGCAATCAGAGGCCACGGAGCGGGCAGTCGAGTTCGGGACGCGTAATTGTAATCAGTAGTCTTTAATTCATTAATTAGTAATAAACTGTGTTCTCCCCAAATTGTGTTGTTTTTAATTGAATAGGATATCTGGGCGAGTTGGCCCAGCAGCGTTATTTTTTTGAGTGTAAGGACCTTGAGTCCTTTAAGTTGTATGTAGGGCTCAAGATACAAGCTGAGGCTATGTGCAAGTTTTAGGTGACAAGAATGTTTGTACATTGCGGGGCGGATTATGTGGGGAAACTTTTTTGCTCCGATCTTGGGCCAATTTCATTTCCCATATTCAAGACAGGAATAATTGAGTGCAAAAAGGGCACTTCTATGAAAAGTTTGTTTTGAGATATTCGTGTTCTAAACTTTTGAAGCATTGTAACATTTTTGTTGTTGTAGTATATCGAAAAAGATATTGATATTATTCTTATCTAGTCTATTATCTATTAACTTGGTAAAGTTACAAAAGCAACACTTCACACCGTTAGCCAAAAACGATGAAATAAAACGGTGATGAATGTGCCCTTTTTGCATATAACCAGGAAAGCGAAGGATACATCTTGTTTTAACTTCATAAAAACGTGTATTCTGTAAATATTAATAATTTTTTATTCCAAGCGGACTTTTATTACGTAACCTTGTACACATATTTACATACCTAAGGGCATTATAGAGCTGTACGGAAAATTAAATGGCGTCGAAATGATATTGAACTAATAGGTATGTCGTTCACGGAATTAATCAAAGCAACAATACATACATAATGGTATGTATAATGAGGATTTTTTTTTTTTGCTAAAGAACAAATTGTTTTTATTTTATACTATCTTTTTGATAATCCAAATCGCTATTTCTATCTGCTGCATCAGATAATTTATAAGAAGCAGTGTGTATTGCGCTAGTAAATATATTATTCTTATACCAGTCCGAATCATTTCAAATATTCCAAATATTGCACTAAGGCCCGGTTTTTCAGTCGTTGTTTAAGCTCAGTTTAAACTAGGTTTGCCTAATATCGGCATAAATTTAAACTCCAGTTAAACTGCAGGACTGTTTTTCAGTGAGAGTTTAAGGCCGCTTTTTAGATCTGCTTTTTATAAGGCAACATTGGTTTTTTTTTATCTAGATCGGCAACAGATAACATTCGTTTACATATTTAACGCAATTGCTAAATGAAAAATCGGTGTGAACAAAGATAAAGATACGCCGTGTACATGTCCAGAAGCAAGAATTTCTCACCGAATACTTCACAATTAAAACAATCAACTATGCAAACAGCTGACAGGTTAACTAGAGTTTAACTCTGGCAGATTGGCCGCTTAAACTCCGTTTAAATTTCGTTCAAAGTTGACTGAAAAACTGCATAACAAGTTTAAGCTTAGTTTAACTGACAAATTGAATTAAACTTGCACTGAAAAACCGGGCCTAAGTCTTTTAGACTATTAATTTTTTCTGGATTAATTAATTACTATCTATAGTTTAAATAGTTTTGCTGAAGCAGTTGTTGAAAAATGCAATAAAATGCATGCATGTAAGAAAAACACCGTACGAGCGTAGGAGCAACAAATCATAATTTTGAAAAAAAATAACAAGTACTCATATATAACTCAACATTTTTTATGTTGCTAAGCCAGTTTAAAAGATATCAAATATATTTGGAGGGGAGAGAAAACGCAGATCATTCTTTCTAATTAGCAGTTTTATGCAAAAAGGGCACATGTCACCTAGTGCCCTTTTTGCACGCAACTCCTAATTACCCACAAACTGGTAAACTGTCGAATTCATGTTCAAAATTTTCTGTGTACTTTTGTCTCACCTCATTTATTCGGATTGGACGTGATAAAAATGATGATGATAATGTGCTTCAATCAGTTCAGTCACATGATGAGGCGGTGCACATACCGGTATTTTGATAATCTATGCGGCCGAAAGTCAATTTTGTAAAATGCATTAATTGATTTTAATAAGGAATAAAATAGAAAGAGAACACAATAGAGTATTCACTCCACCCCCTCTCGCGCGTTTTCGTCGCTTGCGCTACCGCCTATTGACAGTCAAAACTTCATTGCTTATCACACTACTCATATCTCGTTCGGCGCTCGGCAAACAACAAATCTTCAAAAACGTAAAGTTAACCTATTTACAGTTACATGTCTCGTTTTAATGATGGAAATTGTAGCTTAAGGTATGTTTTTTCCTAATTTAATAAATATTCTATAGATTTTGTTCATTAATAACGTAATTTATCGAATTTGGTATAAGGAGAAATAGTGCATTTTTTACAAATATTTTTTTTATTTGTTAAGCTTAAAGTTATACTTCCAAGTCCGTCCAAGCTTGAATTTTTTTTTTTTTTCAGATTATGTGCATATGCTTTGAGATGTAGATTAGTTAATTGTGGAATTTCAAAAGTTGCATTGTACATTTTTTTAAAAGCGTTTTCTATACTTGTTATTTTTTGGCAAAGTTTTTGAAGAATGCATTTATTTCGGAATGTGCGGTGGTAGTACTAAGAAATCGTCCTTTCCCTGAGATTCGGAATACTTTGCTCGGTTTAGAGTGATCGATGTAAACCTGAAGGTTACGCAGCTGCCATTTTTAATGACAGGCATATTACCGTTTAATGATGATCGAAAAGTTTGTATATGAATTGTTTTGCTCGCGCAAGATGGTACGTTGAGTGCAACGTAGAAAGAGCGCCATCCTTCAACTTCTCTAAATATAGTATCCACATTGCTACTTTTCGGTATAAGCTAACCCAAGTAGAGAAATAATAGAAATTAATGGTAAATTTCATGGCATTGTGGTATCAAAAACATGGTCTGATTTCGTCGGTTTTGACAGTTTCAATCCAATCGCACTCTGGCTGCATTAAAAAGTCAGGGCCATGTATTTAGCCACTGTTGACTAACTTGCTGGCATGGTTTAAGTTTCTTGGCAATGTCCGCAACATTAACATTAGTTCGCACCCATCTCCATTCATTTCCGGCTGTTGTTTCTTGTATTTCAGCAAAACGAAACATTACTTACTGTTGGTATTTACGGGGATCGCCTTTTAGCCAGTGAAGTACTGTTTTTGAAACGCTCCATATAAGAGCTGCAAATTCAAATTTTATTGTATGTGAATTTTCTATAATTTTTGCAAGCCGTGTGCCAATTAAAGCGGCTTGCAGCCCCAAGCGTGAAAGTGGAAGCGGGCGTAGTCGGTCAACTTTCGCCTTTGCTTCTACTAGGTGACACCGCTGCCATAGCATTCTCAATTGCATCGAGGAAGGTGTGCAGCTGAACTTTACAATCTCCTGTGAGTAATTTATTGGAATAACAGCGAGGAACTGAACTATATAGGTTCAAAAATCGACATTAGAATTTGTAATACTTCTCTTTTTGTTGGTACAATTCCTTCGGAGAATACGTCAGTTGAAGTCGAGCAAATTTCAAGACGTACATCTCGAGAATTTATTTAATTGTGTGTTTGGAAGACATGGTGTCGATGAGCATTACGGTATGTACGTAAAATAGGATTGGAAGTCACTTTCAAAATACAGGCAGGCAGTTTAACGTACTGGACGAAACAATCATAAAACGATACCTTGCCAACTAAATCTTAGATAAGAAAAGCCATCTTATGTGTATTTGTGGAAGAGCAATCCCGAAACAATCCGTGGCAATTTTTTGTACATTTTTACAAGGCGCTTGACAAATTTGTCAATCTTGATAAATATTAAGAAAAAACATTTTTATCAAGTGTTTTGAATCTCCGTCAAAAAAAAATTATTAAAAATTAATTTGAATAAAATAAAATTTGAAGATTTGGGGGTACTAGAATCATTACAATTACTCAATTCACTTTTAAAACCCCTGTTAAGAAATTAGCATTAATAGCAATAATGAAAATACGAAAGAATAAAATTAAATAATATTTCACACTAAGAGAAGTTATTGGTAGTCGCTAATCAATTGCCAGAGCAAGTCTGAGAGGTCACAACTAAATTCCTGCAACGGTTCCCTCGTTGGCGCCTTAAGAAATTCGCGCAAAACTATCAGACTTGCTCTGCATAAGATCAACTTAGCATCTCAACTACATAGCATGTTAACAACAGCAAGAGTGATTCGAACTCAAGTATGTTGAAATTCAAATTAACTGATTTTCGAGTTATGAATACAGCGGGCAAAAATGGTAAAAATGAGTGTCTCTCCTAAACCAAAAAAATGACCAAGAAGTTAAAAAAATTACCAAAAATTACGAAGCAGTCCACAACACAGTCATATTGAATTATCACAAAAAATAACAATTAAATTGTACTTATAAATACTAGTCAGGTGATAATAAAAAGTGACGCTAATTTGGCAAAAAAGGATTGAAAAAGTTTAAAAGTAAAAGCCGGTATGCTGTTGAAAAGAAAATCCTCAAGAAATATTTTCATTTATTTCTTGACCATGAAATTGTCATGAATAGCCAAGAAATTTTGACGTTCCGTTTTGCATGTTGAATAATTGCAATTTGCCTCTTTTTATATAATTTTTATTATATTTTTTTTTATTTTTCCGAAGCTTCAGTTAATAAAGCGACAACTATTTATTTCTTGCAAAAGCCAGAGTAGCGCAGGCCGCTTTTTTGTAAAAATTTTCCAGAAATTAGCAGTAGAAAAGCAGAAGAGATTCTGACACAAGAAATTTTTCTCAAGCGTTTCATAAGTGTCATTTTATATAGAGTTTTTGGAGTTTCTATACTTGTTATTTTTTGGCAAAGTTTTTGAAGAATGCATTTATTTCGGAATGTGCGGTGGTAGTACTAAGAAATCGTCCTTTCCCTGAGATTCGGAATACTTTGCTCGGTTTAGAGTGATCGATGTAAACCTGAAGGTTACGCAGCTGCCATTTTTAATGACAGGCATATTACCGTTTAATGATGATCGAAAAGTTTGTATATGAATTGTTTTGCTCGCGCAAGATGGTACGTTGAGTGCAACGTAGAAAGAGCGCCATCCTTCAACTTCTCTAAATATAGTATCCACATTGCTACTTTTCGGTATAAGCTAACCCAAGTAGAGAAATAATAGAAATTAATGGTAAATTTCATGGCATTGTGGTATCAAAAACATGGTCTGATTTCGTCGGTTTTGACAGTTTCAATCCAATCGCACTCTGGCTGCATTAAAAAGTCAGGGCCATGTATTTAGCCACTGTTGACTAACTTGCTGGCATGGTTTAAGTTTCTTGGCAATGTCCGCAACATTAACATTAGTTCGCACCCATCTCCATTCATTTCCGGCTGTTGTTTCTTGTATTTCAGCAAAACGAAACATTACTTACTGTTGGTATTTACGGGGATCGCCTTTTAGCCAGTGAAGTACTGTTTTTGAAACGCTCCATATAAGAGCTGCAAATTCAAATTTTATTGTATGTGAATTTTCTATAATTTTTGCAAGCCGTGTGCCAATTAAAGCGGCTTGCAGCCCCAAGCGTGAAAGTGGAAGCGGGCGTAGTCGGTCAACTTTCGCCTTTGCTTCTACTAGGTGACACCGCTGCCATAGCATTCTCAATTGCATCGAGGAAGGTGTGCAGCTGAACTTTACAATCTCCTGTGAGTAATTTATTGGAATAACAGCGAGGAACTGAACTATATAGGTTCAAAAATCGACATTAGAATTTGTAATACTTCTCTTTTTGTTGGTACAATTCCTTCGGAGAATACGTCAGTTGAAGTCGAGCAAATTTCAAGACGTACATCTCGAGAATTTATTTAATTGTGTGTTTGGAAGACATGGTGTCGATGAGCATTACGGTATGTACGTAAAATAGGATTGGAAGTCACTTTCAAAATACAGGCAGGCAGTTTAACGTACTGGACGAAACAATCATAAAACGATACCTTGCCAACTAAATCTTAGATAAGAAAAGCCATCTTATGTGTATTTGTGGAAGAGCAATCCCGAAACAATCCGTGGCAATTTTTTGTACATTTTTACAAGGCGCTTGACAAATTTGTCAATCTTGATAAATATTAAGAAAAAACATTTTTATCAAGTGTTTTGAATCTCCGTCAAAAAAAAATTATTAAAAATTAATTTGAATAAAATAAAATTTGAAGATTTGGGGGTACTAGAATCATTACAATTACTCAATTCACTTTTAAAACCCCTGTTAAGAAATTAGCATTAATAGCAATAATGAAAATACGAAAGAATAAAATTAAATAATATTTCACACTAAGAGAAGTTATTGGTAGTCGCTAATCAATTGCCAGAGCAAGTCTGAGAGGTCACAACTAAATTCCTGCAACGGTTCCCTCGTTGGCGCCTTAAGAAATTCGCGCAAAACTATCAGACTTGCTCTGCATAAGATCAACTTAGCATCTCAACTACATAGCATGTTAACAACAGCAAGAGTGATTCGAACTCAAGTATGTTGAAATTCAAATTAACTGATTTTCGAGTTATGAATACAGCGGGCAAAAATGGTAAAAATGAGTGTCTCTCCTAAACCAAAAAAATGACCAAGAAGTTAAAAAAATTACCAAAAATTACGAAGCAGTCCACAACACAGTCATATTGAATTATCACAAAAAATAACAATTAAATTGTACTTATAAATACTAGTCAGGTGATAATAAAAAGTGACGCTAATTTGGCAAAAAAGGATTGAAAAAGTTTAAAAGTAAAAGCCGGTATGCTGTTGAAAAGAAAATCCTCAAGAAATATTTTCATTTATTTCTTGACCATGAAATTGTCATGAATAGCCAAGAAATTTTGACGTTCCGTTTTGCATGTTGAATAATTGCAATTTGCCTCTTTTTATATAATTTTTATTATATTTTTTTTTATTTTTCCGAAGCTTCAGTTAATAAAGCGACAACTATTTATTTCTTGCAAAAGCCAGAGTAGCGCAGGCCGCTTTTTTGTAAAAATTTTCCAGAAATTAGCAGTAGAAAAGCAGAAGAGATTCTGACACAAGAAATTTTTCTCAAGCGTTTCATAAGTGTCATTTTATATAGAGTTTTTGGAGTTCTTTTGAACAGCGTAAAGCCCTAAAAAAGAAAAATATTTTCCAATCCCAAAGGAGGCGCTACTAAGCACGTTCATTGATGCATTAAATAATTGTTCCGTGTCTTTTTTCCCTATGGTACATCGATATATAAAAATTGCTGAAACGCTTCCAGTTTCCGTTAAAACCTTATCTAAGAAGTACGAGGGGGCAGGAGTGGCTGGCTCTACTCAACATCCACTCTACTTTTGAAGTAACTCCTGAAGAAATCCTAAACAAAATTTCAAAACAAACAAGAAAAATAAATATTGTGTTGTACACGGCTAAAAGTATAAGCTTAGATTTAAAACTTTTTGGGGCTACATATACGCCTAGACCAGTAAAATTTTGTAAGCATAGTATTTTTATATTGAAGAAAATGCTCTTGGTCGGCTAGAAAAAAAATTGCCAAAAATCGAGTAGTTCTTCTAGCAGCTTAAGATTGGTGTTGTTGTTGTTGTTGTTGTTAGCAGTGCTTCGCCGTGCCCAAAGGGCCAGTACACTCCTAGTTGTCATCGGGCTCTTCTAACGGAAGTCCAAGGAAACGCGCTGTTTCAACAGGGTTGGACCAAAGTGATATGGGAGTTAGAAGAGTATGTTCCGAAGAACACGAAAAGAGATGTTGCGTGTCATGGGGGACCATACCGCATGCAGGGCATGTGTTCGGTATGGTGGGGTTCAGTCTGGACAAATAGGAGTTCAGCCTATTGCAATATCCAGACCGAAGTTGAGCCAGCATGACTCTAGTCTCCCTCGGAAGGACACGTTCTTCCTCAGCAAGACCGGGTGGTTGGGCTCCAATAACGGGGTTCACAGGCCGGGATCTGTCCACCGACTCAGTGTGAAGGTCCTTTAGGGCCCGCCTATGGTCCCGCAGATCAAACGGCAACGAGATATGATGCCGGATCTCATCATAATGCTTTCGGAGATGTTTCCTTATGTATCTGGGGGGCGGAGTTTCATCCAATAGCTGTCGATTTGGATGACTGGGTCTATGACAGTTCAGAAGGAACTGCCTACTTAAAAGTTCCGCATGCTCGCGAACGTTGAGCATTTTAGCCTCCTGGTGAAGGTGAGACTCAGGAGACATAAGCAAACAGCCCGTCGCGGTTCTGATGGCGGTGTTTTGGCAGACCCTCAATTTCCAACAGTTGGTGTCGTGTAGGTTAGGCGACCATATGGGCGCAGCATAATCAATAAGCGGTCGGCCAATAGCCTTATAGGTGACCAGCAAGGTTTCTTTGTCTTTGCCCCAAGTACTGCCGGCCAGTGACTTGAGGATCTTGTTGCGGCTTTGTACCTTTGAAGCTATTGCGGTGGCATGATTAGCGAAGCTGAGGCTATTGTCGAATGTAACCCCTAGAATTTTGGGGTGGTTGACAGTAGGTAGTGGAACACCATCTACGTGGACATTCCACTCCTGCCCCATCTGCGCATTCCACGTGGTAAATAACCCTGTCCAATTTGTAAAGTCCCACCCCTAAATTATCATATTAGAAGCAAAACAGTGGCCCGGTCTCCACGACTAGCAGCCTTGCTGCTCCCGCCTCACCTCAGTCCCCACTCTCGTCCCCCCCTACTTCCAGCATGCACGTGCGTCAGGAACATAACCTCCTAGTACCTTTCACCACGTGCACTGTTTGTCGGCAAAGACTATATACGCCTGCGGCATCGGTTAGGTGCAATAACTGCCTTGGCCTGTGCCACATCCATATGTGCTCCGGGCTTGCAAACAGGAACCTTTGGACGGATGCATTTATAGCCCCTTGCTGCAGTACTCACCCGCCCTCCACGCCACACAACATCGGCAAAGGCACGCTGAATCCTAGACTGCGTCACAACATGGGACTAAGCCTACCTCCATCTAGGCAACCACATCCGTCCCTTACCCCCAGCATGCCTTCACCCTCCCTCCCGACACACTTCAAAATCCTACAGCTGAACTGCAACGGATTAACTGGAAAGATCGCAGAGATTACAGACTTTATGAAGTCGAACAACATTAAACTGGCCGCCATTCAGGAGACCAAACTGAACGCTAACTCGGACTTACGTACTCGAGATGGGTACAATGTGCATAGGAAAGACCGTCCCAGCGGTCATGGGGGCGGCCTTGCATTCATCACACACCATACTCTACAGTATAACCTATTTGACCCGGACGTTGCCACCAGGGACTCTACCCTTGAATGCCAGGGCATAGCAGTCCGGACAGGTGACGTCGACCTGCAAGTGATAAATATATACATTCCCCCAGTTACGTGCTGTCCCCGCGATTATCGCCCTGATATTAGTGCGTTGATAAGGGCCGATAACTGCCTAATCCTAGGTGATTTCAACGCACATCACGATCTCTGGCACTCCAACTTGCCAGCAGATAGCAGAGGGCACGCACTCGCAGAGCAAATAGACAACTCCGCATTCTGTACATTGAATGGAGATGCCCCCACTAGGGTGGCAGGTAACTGCCACAGCTCGCCAGACATCTCCATTTCAAGTGCGGGCCTTATCAACCACGTTAACTGGCAACCTATGCTTACACTGGCATCAGACCACCTACCCATCCTACTAAACATCGAACGACCGTCCGACTTCATAACTACAGAAAAACGAACGTACATCAACTTTAGTAAAGCGGACTGGGAACGCATCACGGACTTTAGAGAGCACTCCTTCGCTGACCTACCCACACCGACGGACGTATGCTAAGGTGAGAAAGAGTTTCGCAAAGTCATCGATTCAGCCTCCGGCCGCTTCATTCCTACTGTCAGAATCCCGGAAATTCGACCGAATTTCCCTGCGGAAGCAGCGTCAATGGCAAGAGAACGTAACCAAGTGAGACTCTTGAACCCCGCAGATCCAAGAATAAAGGATCTCAAAGCAGAAATCCGTCGGACGGTCAATGACCACAAATTGAAAAAGTGGAAAGAACACCTAGAGTCATGCAACCTCTCCGGCGGTGTCGGCAAACTATGGTCGACAGTCAAGGCCCTATTCAACCCAACCAAATACAATGACAACGTCGTCATTGCTTTCGGCGATAGCGTCAAATCGGACCCCAGGAAATGCGCGAGCGCATTCTGGCGGCAATTTATACTGCATTCTCCTGCGGATAGGGCTAAGAGAAAAGTTATTCGACGTGCGCACAAACACAAACACACAGCCGCGCCCATTGTCGTCTCCGCTGCAGAGGTTAATGAAGCTATAAGGAGGGCGAAACCTTCTAGATCACTCGGACCCAACGGAATTGCCATGAAGATGCTGAAACACCTCGGCCACGAGGGGCACAAGTACTTGGCGGCTCTATTCAACCTCTCACTGACCACCTTTGTTATACCAGATATCTGGACACACGCGACTGTGGTCCCCCTCCTAAAACCCAGGAAGCCGCGGAATCAAGGAGATTCTTATCGCCCGATATCTCTCCTCTCGCCGGTAGTGAAGTTGTTAGAGGCTATCTTGCTCCCATACTATACTGCAAACCTGCAGCTGGCCAATCATTAACATGGCTTCTGTAAAAATCACAGCACAACATCTGCATTGAATGCCATCACGACGCAGATTAACTTCGGTTTGAACCAACACCAACCAAACCACAGGACGGTTCTCGTGGCACTTGACCTGTCGAAAGCCTTCGACACAGTCACCCACGCCACACTCCTTAAAGACCTGGAGGAGACACCGCTTCCTGCCGGCCTAAAACGATGGACCGCCAACTACCTAAACGGTCGGCTGGCGTCAGTGCAGTTTCGAAACGAGAGATGTAGACCTAGAAGAATTAGACAAGGTGTTCAGCAGGGTGGTGTCCTTTCACCCCTTCTGTTTAACTTCTACATCTCGAGCCTCCCTCCTCCACCAGAGGATATTTCCAGCTTCTTCACAGAGCGGAACCTGACACTGTCCCCGACTAAATCTACAGCGACATTATTTAAGATTGGTATCTTTGTTCACTACAATTGAACGAGCTACAAAACTGCATACTCGAAAAAAATCTAAAAGTTTTTACTAAAAAGTTAGAAATGTTGATGAAAAATTTTCGAGTTTTCTTGAATTTTCATGAATTTTCCACAAAATTCTTAACTTTGAGTTGCAGTATTTTTATTGTGTATTAATACATACTTTCGTCCAAAAATAATGAAATTAGTCTAAAGAAGTTAATTTTACTGCAATGCTCTACCTACTGAGCTACGGCACACTCATGAATTTTGTGCGAAAAGTACACATATTCGCTGTGTATACGACTTTTGTTGTATTTTTGTTTATCACAGTTAAGTTTGAAATCTAAACCGCAAAAAATTGAGAATTTTTGTAGGTAATTGAAAGGTTTTGAAAAGTTTTAAAAATTGTGTAAACTAATAGGCTAAATTTTTTAGCCATGTAGAAAGAGGAAAATTTCAAATAAGTAAAAGTATAAATATGTAATATGTAAAAATATAAATATATTTACTGACACTTTGGCCAAAAGCCACTCCGAAATTGTTTTCTGATCATTAATGATTATGAAGATCAGAAGTGTTGCCATTTTGGTGCTTTTAGAGCTAGATCTAGCGCTCATAGCTCTTTTTCTAGTACTTTTTTTCATTTGTAGCTCTTTTTTGGCTCCAAATTTATTTGGACAAATTGTATTGTGAAATGAAGAATTTTTTATTTCTTTAATAAACGACGTCGAAATTATTATTTTAGTTTCATTGTGTACCATGTGGTAACTCAGTTTCCCTAACCGATAACAAACCCCTAAATCGGTTAACTTTGTCGAGTAACATTCCTAAATGACATATCGACAGCCACACTGCAAAACCCTGTATGTTCAAACCCAAAAAGTTTTCAGGAGAGCGAAAAAACTGTGACAATTATAGCACATATATATGAGCGACGGTTATTACATTTCACCACTGGAAAGAAACGGGAAGTTGTAACCCGATTTTGACTGCATTTTAATGCGTGAAATATCACGATCTATGGGAAAGGCTCAAAATCTTATTTTTGGAAAAATAGTGACTTACGGGGTTTTGCAGTGTGGCTGTCGATATGTTTGTTTTGCGAACAAGAATCAAAATGGAAAGGTAAGTAAATTGTGTGTAAAATACACTTTACTAATTTGCTAAAGATTCTGAACAGCCTTACCCACCGATTATATCTTCTTGATAAATAATAAGAACAAATATTTCCAGCGTTTTAAATTCTGAGTCAGAAATAAAATAAATTCATTTGGCTTTGACGAAAAATAATAATTATTTTTTGAGTTTTATGCAAAATTAAATATCTTTTTCTGAACTATTTATCAAGCTTGATAATTTTTCAAGAACACAGAATCAGGGGTATGGTATATGGTATAATATATGGCCACCTATGAGAAGGAAAAGTTTTACCTGGAGGTATTTGTAGCATTATCGTGACTGTGTTATAATAGTAGTAGTAGTATATTAATTTTTAATTATGCAAAGGACCATACATTAAAAACTTAAGGATAATCTTAAAAATAAATTATAATTACGGCAGTAACAAAAACGTTGTGTGCCAACATAGTAATTTAATAAACTTGTTTGGAATATAGTGCTTACGAAATTCATTTACAGATATTTAAGTAGCGTGACATGAACTCCACCATTAAAAACTTAAAAATAATTTAAGAATAAATTAGAATTAACATTATGGCAGTAACAAAGGTGTTGTTTACCAAACATACATAAGTTACCAAACTGTTTGACGTTAAGTGCTTAGGAAAATTCATTTATAATGAGATCCCTATATTTTAAGCTGGTTTGCAGGTATTTAAACAGCGAAACAATCATGACCATTTAGGATGTTTACCACACTTGCCAGGTCCAAACCTTTTTCATCAAAGCAAGCCAACCGGAAATCATTGTGGGCTGGACAGACACCAATAAAGTGGTGAATATTTTCATCATCGCCTAGGTTACAAACTGGACATCCTATCTATAGTTGTTACCAGGCGCGTAGCCAGAAAAAAATTTCGGGGGGGGTTTTGGCCAAAGTCTCAGTAAATAATAATTACCTGTAAATACATACATATTTATATTTTTACATATTTATACTTTTATTTATTTGAAATTTTTCTCTTTCTACACGGCTAAAATTTTTAGCCTAACTTTTAAACCATTCATTGCTTTACACAATTTTTAACCTTTTTGGTAATAATTTCCAATTCTTTCAATTTCCTACAAAAATTCTCAATTTTTTAAAACTTTACTAGGATAAACAGCGAATATGTGTACTTTTCGCACAAAATTCATGGGTGCGCGGTATCTCACTAGGTAGAGCATTGCGCACTGATTTGGGGCACATCGGTTCGAGTCCAAACATTAAAAAAAATAATAAAAAATTGTTAACAACTTTTTCGGTTTAAAATTTAAATAATTTTGATTAGGCGCATTTCTATGACAACCGGCGTAAATTTAATTCTAAACCAAATTTGGTTTGGTCATACACCTAGACCAGTATATCTGCGTTCAAAGGGTGTTTTTGGAATTTCCAGTAAAATTAACTTCTTTATACTAATTTCATTATTTTTGAATGAAAGTATGTGTAAATACACAATAAAAATACTGCAACTCAAAGTTAAGAACTTTGTTGAAAATTCAAGAAATGTATATAGCCCCAAAAACTTTTAAATCTAGGCTAAAACTTTTAGCCGTGTACAAAACAATATTTATTTTTCTTGTTTGTTATGAAATTTTGTTTAGAATTTGTTCAGAAGTTACTTCAAAAGTATAGTGGATGTTGAGTAGAGCCAGCCTCTCCTGCCCCATTGTACTTCTTAGATAAGCTTTTAACCTTCGAAGGGAAGAGAAAAACTGTACGGAAGGAGCAACGGAAACTGGAAGATTTGCAGCATTTTTTATATATCGATGTACCATAGGGAAAAAATACATGGAACAATTATTTAATGCATCAATGAAAGTGCTTGGTCGTTCCTCCTTTGGCATTGGAAAATATTTTTCTTTTTTAGGGCTTTACGCTGTTCAAAGAAATCCAAAAACTCTATATAAAATGACACATGAAAAGCTTAAGAAAAATTTCTTGTGTCAGAATCTCTTCTACTTTCCTACTGCTAATTTCTGGAACATTTTTACAAAAAAGCGACCTGCGCAAATCTGGCTTTGGCAAGAAATAAATAGTTGTCGCTTTATTTCATGGAGAAAAATTGAAGTTTCGGAAAAAAAGACAAAGAATATAATAAAATAACATTGAAATTCATATAATGTTGCAATTATTCAACATGGAGAACGGTACGTCAAAATTTCTTGGCTATTCAGGACAATTTCATGGTCAAGAAATAATTGACAATATTTCTTCAGCATTTTCTTTTTAACAGCATACCAGACTTTTACTTTTAAACTTTTATCTCCTGACAAGTATAAGTATAATCTAATTGCTTGGTAATTTTTGGTATTTTTGTTTTAACTTCGTGGTCATTTTTTTGATTAAACTTATGGCAACCGTGACTACAATAACGAGAGACACTCATTTTTACGATTTTTGCCCGCTTTATTCATAACTCGAAAAGCAGTTAATTTGAATTTCAACAGACTTGAGTTCGAATCACTCTTGCTATTGTTAACATACTATGTAGTTGAGGTGCTAAGTTGATCTTATGCAGAGCAAGTCAGATGGTTTTGCGCGAATTTCTTAAAGCGCCAAATGAGTGAACCGTTGCAGGAGTT
Organism: Sphenella marginata; assembly: GCA_951509765.1. Classification (NCBI taxonomy): domain Eukaryota; kingdom Metazoa; phylum Arthropoda; class Insecta; order Diptera; family Tephritidae; genus Sphenella; species Sphenella marginata. The sequence goes on along the minus strand of OX608078.1, from coordinate 30,658,787 downwards.
TAGTTGTGACCTCTCAGATTTGCTCTGATAATTATAATTGATTAGGGACTACCAATAACTTCTCTCAGTGTGAAATATTATTTATGTAATTTTATTATTTCGTATTTTCATTATTTCTATTAATGATATTTTCTTAACAGAAGTTTTAAAAGTGAATAGAGTAATTATTCTAGTACAGATATTAAATACGCGCCTGGTTGTTACATTATTATAAGATCTTGCATTAAGATTCAAAAGTCCACCTGTCGCCCTGAAAATTAGGCTAATGGCATACGCTGAATGTTCGTCGTCAAAGTATGTAACGCTCACGGGAGCCAAGTAAGGGTAAAGATCTTGTGTGGCATAGCCTTGAGCACGATTCACATATAGTTTAAACTCTTGTTCGACTAGTTTACTAATCAGCAGGGGAGTGAAGTCTTTAAGAGAACCAGGAGAAAAATCGGTAGGGGACCTAGCCCCGCGCTGATTGATAACTATATCCAATTTTTGACCCAGTGAGCATCCTTGTTCATAATGCTCCCCACCCCACACTTGGGCGCCATAAAACATAATAGACCTTGCGGCATCATCAAAGATTTTATTTTTTCGAAATTCAGATCCGAGAGTTATTTAAATAGCTCAGCCATTAGCGCATATTGCAGCTTTTGCTTCACCAAGCTTTGTGTCTACGTGTTTAGTAAAGGACAGCTTGTAATTTAGCATTATACCCAGATATTTGTAGTCGTTCACAACTTCAACCGGATCTTCACCAAAAGGCCACTTGCAATCAGAAGAAAGCCTGCCACCCTTCCTAAAAACAAGGGCTTTTGATTTGGATTATACCATACCTGACTCGTAGTATCCCCATACATAAGGCGTAAAATATCAATCACATGACTTGACAGACCATGTGAGGCCAACTTATAGAAAAGCAAGCTACGAGGGACAGTATCAAAGGCACTTGAAAAGTCTACAAAAAAAAGCAAGTTTTTCTCTTCGCAGCAAAGTTAAAATTAACGACACTTGTAAAATTAAATAAGTTATCGATGGTTGAATAGTTCTTACGGAAACCCGTTTGACATTCTGTAAGTATACCATGACATTCAATCCACGCATTAATGCGGCTTAATAGCATGCCAGTAAATATCTCATACAAAGTATCCAGTAGAGACAGAACTCTATAGTTACTCGGGAGTAGAGGTGGGCATCGTGCATGTTTTTTGCCGTGACACGAAACACGCACGAAAGTGTCCAAGGGCGCGTGTTGAGCCCAAAACCCCAAAAAAAACAAGCACGAAAAAACACGATCACCTTTTTTCTCTTTTTTTAACTTAACTTTTTCGTAAATTATAATATTTCTAAATATCTTAATTTCACTTCACCCCAAACTTTAGTTTAATTGTAAAGAAAGGTATGTAGATATGGGCGATCACAATTAAAATGAAAACAAGTTAACGAAATCTCTAAAACAAGATATAAGAATACGTTGGAACTCAGTATACATTATGCTTACCAACATTTTCGACGAAAACAGAAATAAAAACATTGCTTTTAGCTAAACACGGAATTAAACGCATATCTGATCTAGATTTCGATTTAATGGAGAATTTAATTACATTTTTTCAGCCCTTCAAAGACTGTTCCGAAAAATTGTCTTCAGAAAAAGAGCTTACTATGCACATTTATGCCTTATGGTACGAAAAACTAAAACAAGTATGTAAGCCTACTTTATTTGAGACCGTCGTTATTGAACAAATAAAGGAAAATACCTTAAAATCATTGGAAAAACATTTTCAGCCTTCAACCATGCATTTGATTGGGTTGTTTTTAAATCCGCCTTTTAAAGAATTAAACATTTTTTCAGATGAAAAGAAAACGCATGTATTAGAGGAGGTTAAAGCAATGATGTTTGACATATGTAAGTGAATTAAGTAAAAAAAAACAGTAGAAAATCCAGGCTCTAATAACTCATCGCCAGGTACACATAGACATGAATTTGAAGAATTTTTAGATAAAAACCATGCAGAAAAAAGTAAACTTGATAAAAACGAAATAGACATTGAAATTGATAAATATTTTGCAATCACTTCACGTTGTGATTTAAGCGTATTAGAATATTGGTATCAAGCAAGTGACTTGAAGTTGTTGCAAACTGTTGCTAGAAACATTTTGAATATTCCAGCAAGCTCTGCTACAAGTGAGCGCGTATTTTCGTCATCTGGTAAAATACTCAATGAAAGGCGGACGAGACTTGTAAGTCCAAATGTAGACAAGCTTTTATTTTTGTATAAAAATATGTAAATGTGTATTATAATAATAACATCTTAAAAGTTTTTTTTATGTATAGGCTTAAAAAGAATATTTGCCAAAGCTTTTAAATTTCTGAGCTTCTGCAATATCTTGATAATTAATTACAGTTATTTCACCTATTCTGGACAACGCATCCGCCACCACATTATCTTTTCCTGAAATATGACGCACATCTGTTGTAAACTGTGCAATGTAATCCAAATGTCGAAACTGACGCGGTGTTGCATTATCAGACTTCTTTTGCTTAAAGGCAAAAGTCAACGGCTTATGATCCGTATATAAAATAAAATTTCTAGCTTCCACCATATGACGAAAATATTTAATTCCACAATATGCTGACAAGAGCTCTCTGTCATATGTACTATAATTGCATTCAGCATTTGACAACTTCCTTGAGTAAAAACCTAAAGGTCTCCAGCCCTTATCATCTTTCTGCTCAAGGACTGCCCCAATAGCAATATTCGAGGCATCCACTTTGAGGCAAATTTCAGAGTTTGAATTAGGATGGACTAATAATGCTGCATTTGCAATGCTTTGCTTACAATATTCAAAAGCATCATTTAATTCTGCTGTCCAATCAATTTTAGTCTTGTCATTTTTTGTTGCACCTTTGGTTAAATTATTAAGCTTTGCTTGAATTTTTGCCCCAGCAGGTAAAAACTTTCGATAAAAATTTATCATTGCCAAAAAACGCCTAAGTTCAGTTATATTCTCAGGTCTTTTAAATGAGAGTATTGCATCAACTTTAGATTTCATAGGAGAAATATCTTCGTTGCATATTTCAAAACCCAGAAATTCAATTTTGGAAACTCCGAATACGCACTTATCGGGATTGATAATAATTCCGAATTCCTTAAAACGATTAAACAATATCTTTAAATGTTGTAAGTGCTCATTAATATTCGTTGACGCTATAAGTACATCATCAATGTATACAAAAACGAAATCTAAATTGCGACAAACTTCATCCATATAACGTTGAAAAGTTTGGGCCGCATTTCGAAGACCAAACGGCATTCTTAAAAATGCAGAGTCCGAATGGTGTAATATCTAATGGCAGTTTTTTGTACATCATCTTTATGCATACGAATTTGATGATATGCACGTACCAAATCCAGCTTGGAAAAAATATGTTTGCCATGAAGATTATGATTGAAATCAGTTATAAACGGAATGGAGTATTTATCGGGTAAGGCTATCTTATTTAAGAACCTATAATCACCGCAAGGACGACAGTCCCCATTTTTCTTAGGGACCATATGCAATGGATTTGCCCAAGCACTTTTAGAAGGTTGAATTATACCTTGATCTAGCATGAATTGAAATTCTTTCTTAGCAATCTATAAAATGAAAAGCAAGAGTTTCCTTTGGGTGTTTAAGAGAACAATTTACACTTATAACCTCAGGGAATTGTCTTAAAACCTTTTGATACTCAGAATTATTATTTAATATGTGCGAAACAGAAACTGATGCAGCACTTGTGATGCGTGCTTTAATGCTAACGGACGTTGTCCCATCCACTAGAGTACCGTTTCGTAAATCCGGGAGTAAATTATAGTGCTTAAGAAAATCAGACCCAATAATAGGGCGAGTTACATCAGCGACAACAAAGATCCAATTGAATGAACGTCTCAATCCAAAATTCAGTTCCAAAAGCTTCATGCCATGCGTTATAATCTCCGTACCATTAACAGCATAAAGTTTTAAGGGACATCTAGTAAGTTGTTGAACTGCTAAATTAGTTGCTGGTATGACAGAAACGTCAGCACCAGTATCAACTAAGAAAATTAAATTTGAAAAACGATCTTTTATTAGAAGGCGACTTGTAGTTGACAATATTTCGAGCGTCGCAGGACCCGAAATCTCCTCTAGTTTTTTGATTGATTATATGAGCACGGCTGAATGCATTTTGATGCTTTATCGGCGAAACGATTATGATACCAACACCAATCATTTCTTTTCGACTTACTATTCTTCCTATTTCTTCCTACTTTTGAACGTTCTCTGCTGCTACTTCGCCCACGCAAAACTGCATTGAATTTTCGGTCAAGAACTTCAATTTTTGCAGAAAGTTGATTGATAACACTATCACTATTTGATAAGGCTGCTATCAGAGGGCGAGAAATGTCTAATATTTTATCGGCTTGTTGTGCCAGTTGTGAAAGCTCTGCATTGCTGGTTGCCAATATTGATCGCACATTATCCGGCATCTGATCTAGAAAAAGAGTCTTTAAAACATTATCTCCAACATTGTTACCTACTGCCAGTGCTTTCATTGAACGTAAAAAATGTGTCGGCTTCTGATCACCCATTACTAAACCTCCAAACAGCTTCTTTAATTTAGTTTCTTCAGATATAGCAAAGGATGATATTAAACATTGCTTGATTGCTTCATACTTATTATCTTCAGGTGGGGAAAGTAAAATGTCGCCAACAAATTTTAAATGAGCTGAATCCAAATTAGCGACGACATGCGCGTACTTCGTCTCATCCCTCCTGATACGTGAAAGTTGAAAGAGATTCTCCACTTGAATGAACCATAGCTGAGGCCAGGCGCGTATTCAGGGGGGGGGTTTCGGGGGTTCAAACCCTCCCCCCCCGAAATTTCCGAAAATTAAAATATATACGTCTGTACTAGAATAATTACTCTATTCACCTTTAAAACCCCTGTTAAGAAATTAGCATTAATAGTAATAATGAAAATACGAAAGAATAAAATTAAATAATATTTCACACTGATAGAAGTTATTGGTAGTCGCTAATCAATTGTCAGAGCAAGTCTGAGAGGTCACAACTAAATTCCTGCAACGGTTTACTCATTTGGCCCTTTAAGACTAACTAACTGCTTTTCGAGCTATGAATACAGCGGGCAAAAATCGTAAAAATGAGTGTCCCTCGTTATTATAGTTAGTCACGGTTGCCAAAGGTTTAACCAAAAAAATGAACAAGAAGTTAAAAAAAATTTCCAAAAATTACTAAGCTGTAAACAACGGAGTCGTATTGAATTATCAGAGAAAGTAACAATTAAATTGTACTTATACTTGTGAGGTGATACTAAAAAGTGACGCTAATTGGCAAAAAAAGATTGAAAACGTTTAAAAGAAAGCCCGGTATGCTGTTGAAAAGAAAATGCTTAAGAAATATTTTCAAGTATTTCTTGACTATGAAATTGTCATGAATAGCCAACAAATGTTGACGTTCCGTTTTGCATGTTGAATAATTGCAATTTTCCGCTTTTTATATGAATTTCAATGTTATTTCATTTTTTGTTTTTATTTTTCCGAAGCTTCAGTTTCTCTTCAAGAAATAAAGCGACAACTATTTACTTTTTGCCAAAGCCTGAAGAAATCCTACACAAAATTTGAAAACAAACAATAAAAATAAATATTGTTTTGTACACGGCTAAAAGATTTAGCCTAGATTTAAAACTTTTTGGGGCTACATATTCAAAGTGTTGTTTGGAATTTTCAGTAAGATTACCTTCCTTTGACTAATTTCATTATTTTTGTATGAAAGAATGTGCAATAAAACAAGAAAAATACTGCAACTCAAAGTTAAGAACTTTGTGGAAAATTCATGAAAATTCAAGAAAACTCGAAAAATTTTCATAAAAATTTCTAACTTTTTAGTAAAAATATTTAAATTTTTTCGAGTTTTCAGTTTTGTGGCCCGTTCAATTAAAGTGAACAAAGATAGCAATCTTAAGCCGCTAGAAGAATTACTCGATTTTTGGCAATTTTTTTTCTAGCCAAGTGCATTCTCCTCCATACAAATTTATAAGCGTAATATTTTTATATTGAAGAAAATGCTCTTGGTCGGCTTTTGACAATTGAACGAGCAGCAAAACTGCATACTCAAAAAAATTTTACGAGAAAGTTAGAAATTTCGATGAAATTTTCATGAATTTTCCACAAACTTTTGAACTTTGATTTGCAGAAGTTTCATTATGTATTTGCACATATGTACTTTCATTCAAAAATAATTAAATTAGTCTAAAGAAGTTAAAACCCTTTGAACGCAGACATACTGGTCTGGATCAAATTTGGTTTAGAATTAAATTTACGCCGGTTGTCATAGAAATGCGCATAATAAAAATTATTTAAATCTTATACCGAAAATGTTGTTAAAAATTTTTTATGTTTTTTAAAAAATGTTAGGTCTCGAACCGACGTGCCCAAATCAGTGCGCAATGCTCTACCTACTGAGCTACGGCGCACTCATGAATTTTGTGCGAAAAGTACAGTGTTTGTTTATCCCGGTTAAGTTTTAAATCTAAACCGCAAAAAATTGAGAAAGGTTTGGAATTTATTACCAAAAATTTTTAAAAATTGTGTAAACCAATGAATGGTTTAAAATTTAGGCTCAAATTTTTAGCCGTGTAGAAAGAGGAAAATTTCAAATAAATAAAAGTATAAATATGTAATATGTGAAAGTATAAATATATGTGTATTTATAGGTAATTCTTATTTACTGACACTTTGGCCAAAACCCCCCCCGAAATTTTTTTCTGGCTACGCGCCTGGCTGAGGCTGTTCCGACCAGAATGAAGGTAACTTGCAATCCGTTGCTGCTCCAATTTCATTAAAGCTAGTATTTGCCTCTGTGCGCTGTGATGAAATGCCATCTCCTCTTGATGGATTTGCTGGACGAACAGCCGAATGATTTAAGGACATCTTAAAATTTCGCGTGTATTTAAGGTCACCAAAAATATAGTTAAATATATTTTAGAGAAAAGCCAAGATGTAACTTGTAGAAACAAATTTTTAATAATAATTTTTTCTCAACCGACAAAGTTAACAAAGATAAAAAATTTATAAAACTATTTGAAAATCAAAGTGAAAATTATTGAGAGTGTTTACCACAATATGATAGCACTGAAAAGTATTTAAAGACTTCACTAGGTTCACTGCTAACACCTTTGACTAAGCTGCTAGAGAAACTTTCAGACAACACGCTACAGATATTTAATGAGACTGTCATCAAGACATCTATATATATAAAAATGTAGGGGGTTTCTATGTAATCAATTGGCTCAAAAACTACTAAACGGATTGTTTTCAAATTTTGACAGTTTGTTCCTTGGATACGTCTCAGCAATAATACATATAGTTTGTTCCGCTAGGTGGCGCAGGAGTCGCTATATTTACAAAATCCGCATTTATGGTCCGATTTTAATCATATTTGGCACGTATGTTTAATATTTGATCAACAATTGTGTTGCAAAAAATTTCCACGATAGGTGGTACTAGAGTCGAGATATTGAGAAAATCCCTATTTATGGTCTGTTTTTGGTACTTTTTACCACGTATGTTTCTTTTGGAAGGAAGAGCTCTATTACAAAAAATGTCCCACTAGGTGGCGAATAAGTCAGCATATTAATCAAAATTATTTAAAAAAATACTCTAATTACATGCAAATTCTCATCATTTTGCCTTATCTATATGTGTACATATGTATGTATATAAAAATGAAATGTCTTTCGTATTACCGCGGTTGCTGGCTAAACGTCTAAACCGATTTCTATTTCCCAAAAAAGTACTTTATTGGAACTTCTTTGTAGAGGGTTTATAAAAAACAACCGATTCTGCCAAAAAATGAAGAAAGCTGAGAAGTCTATTGTACTTGACCCAAGAAAGCAACCAAATTAGAATACCTAAGACACTCGCAAAAATTGTCCACACAGAGGCTGAACTCATTCACTCTGTGTACAATAATATTACACAAATATTACAGCGTCCGAATAACTTTGCGAGCGAGCAATTTTAACGCCCAAAAATGAGTAGGCGGCGGCCATTAGTAGTAATATTCTGTCGCAAATCGAAGGAAATGAGAGAGTATATACCTCGATTAATACTGTAATCGATCAAGATGATGCAACTAACTATCCAGTTGAATTTTTGAATTCACTAACTGCAAACGGCTTAACTGCACATACAATCGTTTTGAAAATCGGTGTTCCAATAATGCTCCTGAGAAATTTAACGCCACCAAAATTATGCAACGGAACGAGACTTAAAGTACACAAGATGCAAGCGCACATTATTGAAGCAGAAATTTTAACAGGCTATGGTGTAGGGGAGATTGTTTTCATACCACGTATACCACTTATACCCAGCAACTTCCCTTTCCAATTTAAAAGAATACAGTTTCCTGTTAGCGTTTGCTTTGCAATGACCATTAATAAGTCGCAGGGGCAGACACTTAATGCTGTTGCTCTCGAGTAACTAACCCGAATAACCTCTTTATTTTATCAATGGATGATACTACAAAAAACATTGTTTATAAAGAAATTTTGTGAATAAATAATTTAAAATAGCGTAAAATAGATATTACAAATCTCTTAGTTTGTATTCAGAAACATTTAGCCACTGAAATGAGGTAAGTTCCGCAGACAAAGTCGCGGGCATCTGCTAGTTCACTATACATATCTTTTAGGATACCTTCGGTTCACCGGTACCGGTTCACCATCGCACACTAAAACGTTTTTATCTTCAAAGGACATCCATTTGCCGTTTACATTAACCGAACCATTTCGGACAAACACCTTCTTGTTCCGGTCTGCGTCCAGCACTATTTTCTTTAGTTGCAGAAGCACTTTTCTGTGCAACCGCCTCTCGTCACTCAAATCCCGCTCAACAAAGATAGAAGTGATGGCAAACTTGTTGGCATTTTTTTACTTCTCTCGCCATACCTGAGGACTCCAACTCAGCAATCATGCCAACGCTTTTCCTGTTTTGAAAAACAATACGAACATCACAGACTCGAACACCAGGTATATTTAGTTTTTCCCGACAGATCTTGATAATGCCCTCTTTATTGGCCGTGTCCTTAGAAATACCTCTAATTAAAACATTTTTCCTCCTTGAAGCATCAGCAAGTCTGCGAATTTCCCGTCGATCAGTGTTTCTGTCATCTTTTAGACACTTTAATTCTTCATTTAAAGCATGGTTTTCTTCCTCCAGCTTGACAATTTCCTCCGCTACAACACCAGTTTGCGACTTTAGTTCGCCAATGTCGGACTTAGTTGCGAGACAACTCACTTCGCGGTCAAAATTACTTTCAAGCGCTTGTATTGCGTTTATGATGTCATCTAGGGAAATTTCAGGCACATCTTCAGACTTTTTACGCTTGGGAGCCTGGTGTGACGTGGTTGCAGGCGTACTCGGCGATCTCGCTACTATCGACATTGCTTAACTTTTTTTTTTTGCAAATAATATCTTCTGGAAATTTATCGAGCTGCGAATGACAGTGCGATTGTAAACAAAACAAAAAGCCTACGGTATAATTACGCGAAATTTTGAGCTGCTCCACTTACGTGCACTGATTTCTTCGTTTCCCGACAAATGAGTGCAAACAAGTATCCTTATAGGCATCAACCAACCACACAATCAGGCAACAGTTAACAATAATTACAGAAAATTGCGACAATTTCTGCAAACCACGTATACAGCTCGACCCTGCACCTTAGAAAGATCTGGACCGCTTTTGTTTAAACAACACTGCACCAAAATAAAAACACGTCCCTTCTACGCAAGCAACAATAGAGTCCATGTCTGTGTTATATTAACGTATGTCATGTCCAATGGGAGCGGTTGGCTTATGTAAAATGACAAATTATTTGTTACTATCAACCGACGCAACCAACGAGGACTGGAGTTTTATTTTTGATAATTATTCTTTTAAGTTCAAAATTTAGTTAATGCAAGCAACAACAAATGCTTGCGCAAAATAGTACAACAACAATCGCTTTCACAAAATAATCCAGACGCTAGCGTAAGCATTTAGCGTTCAACCGGATGCGCGTGCAATTGGAAACAATATATTTATAAGTTTTGCTTATTCTCTGAATTGGGGGCAACATTGCGAAACAAGAAATGCAAGATAACATTTAGTTATTAAGAATTTACCTGTGGGAAGTTCTGGATGAGAAAATAAAAGTTAAACTGACGTGTCAGCAATAATTTGTTTATGAAAGCTTGTGGCGATAGCCAGAGGTGTGTAAATATGTAATTCGCTGGTTAAAGCTGAAAATGGGTAAATAACTTTATACATATGTGTTAACTCCTCCGCCCTTAAATTCGAGCGTCCTCGATCGATGAGTTAACGCAATACTTTTGTAAGTCTCCGACACCTATTTCTGCATTACCTTGGTTAGATTTCTTTTCTTTATTTATTTTTCGTAAAAATCTTAATTTTAACAATGAACTTATAATAGCTAATTCGATAATTCCTATAGATATTGTATTAATACTAAAATATATTTGATTTCTTTTTTTTAACATTTCTAATTCTTTTAATTCGTTATTCTGGTATTCTTTTATTGAGTTTAAAGACAATATTTCTTCAATTTTTTCGTGTTTTGCCATAGGCTGTAAAATAGCAGGTAGGGGTTTTTTCCCTGTTATTACTTTTGAAAAATACCATTTATTTTCTATTTCTATATTTGTATTAAAATGTTTTATTAGGTATGTTCCATTTATTTTTATAGTTTCGTTTTCAAATTTGCCGAAACCTTTGTATTCATTTAAAAAAAGTACATCATTTGAAATTTCTTCAATAGTTTTTATATGTTGTTTTTATATGTTGTCAAATCACATTGTTAAATCACAGCGATGGATAGGATTACATGTACAACAAAAGGGAATTAATTGAAGTGGAGATAAATGCATTGTGACGTCACAGGGCATCATAGCTTAGATGTTAGAATTTTCTAACAGCGGCTTTGGTGCAGACACTGGTTCATATCCCAGTGTCCGAAAAGGGATCTGATGATGAGCTTGGAAACTCTGAAACATGTAATCCTATCCATCGCTGTGATTTAACAATGTAATTTTTCTCCAATTATCAATTTTTCCCAAACAACTGACAATTAAAATTCATTACGAATTATTGTTTCTCTGTGTCTCGAGCTTGCAAAACTTACAAATATGTAAAAACAAGAAAGACCGCAAAAACCAACAACAAAATATTAAGAACCGTAGCACGGGTTTACGTACATACATATGTACAAACAAAAAAGTCCAGCACACACATTCGTACGTATGACCGAAGGTCTAACAACAATGTGTGCTAACTGTTGGCAAGAACAAACAAACAAAAGGGAATTAATTGAAGTGGAGATAAATGCATTGTGACGCCACAGGGCATCATAGCTTAGATGTTAGAATTTTCTAACAGCGGCTTTGGTGCAGACACTGGTTCATATCCCAGTGTCCGAAAAGGGATCTGATGATGAGCTTGGAAACTCTGAAACATGTAATCCTATCCATCGCTGTGATTTAACATTGTAATTTTTCTCCAATTATCAATTTTTCCCAAAAAACTGACAATTAAAATTCATTACGAATTATTGTTTCTCTGTGTCTCGAGCTTGCAAAACTTACAAATATGTAACAACAAGAAAGACCGCAAAAACTAACAACTAATTAATTTTATTTTAGTTGGCCTTTAAAACTAATATCAGTTTAGTGAAACTTCAAACTTTTTGTAACTATAAATTCTTTATTTTTAGCTCGGGCGCCAAATGACAAATTATTTGTTACTATCAACCGATGCAATGCAGAATAGGACTGGAGTTTTATTTTTGATAATTATTCTTTTAAGTTAAAAATTTAGTTAATGCAAGCAACAACAAATGCTTGCGCAAAATAGTACAACAACAATAAGCCAGACGCTAGCGTAAGCATTTAGCGTTCAACCGGATGCGCGTGCAATTGGAAACAATATTCATTCATCCATGAATTGGGCGCAACATTGCGAAACAAGAAATGCAAGATAACATTTAGTTATTAAGAATTTACCTGTGGGAAATTCTGGATGAGAAAATAAAAGTTAAACTGACGTGACAGCAATAATTTGTTTATGAAAGCTTGTGGCGATAGCCAGAGGTGTGTTAATATGTAATTCGCTGGTTAAAGCTGAAAATGGGTAAATAACTTTATATGTGTTAACTTGTATGTTAAAAACAGTATTGTGGGAATCCTGCTAGTAGCGAAATCTGCGGATTTCTCAGCTATGAAATTCTTACCTCGCGGCCGTATGTAAATAATCGTATACAACAGTTATTGGTTACAGTAGATTTATTAAGAAATGTTAAGGCTTTTTATTTATGGAAAATTGCAAGTAGTAGCCAAAGTACCAAGATCCAAAAAGAAGGTTAAGAAAAAGAGAATTATGTATCCACATACAAAAATTACTTTAGAATGTTACAAGAATGACAATATAAACAAAATATGGTGAACCGGTGCTTCCAGATTTTATATAGAAAATACATCTTAAACTAACTCTTAACAACTAAGAGAACAAGGTGATTGGTTTATGTGACGCCACAGTATTATTAATGAACTTTTCGTACCAATTTTTTATTTTTTTTGTTGAGTTAATTATACCTTTTTATACGTTTTAAACATACTGAAAGTTAAATCTATACTGTTGTGGGTTCTTTGCTTTTGTGATATGAAAGCAAGTCGGTAAAATAGGGTTTTGTGTTGCTCGGAACAGCAATAAATACAGCGTAGTATTTTCTTGTACTGTGTGGGGTGTTCGTTAAGTCATGTGAATCGCCACACTATAATACATTTCTAAAAAAGTCTTGTCTGTATATTAAAAATTTCTTTGAAAAATGAAATGATGACTTGGGGAATGCTACAGAGTTCATCTGATCTGATGAACTAAGAAATGGATCTTGATGTGAGTTTGGACTGCTTGAAGCATAGAAAGGGACCTGAACTTTGTTTTATCAAAATCGGACGACAAACAAAAAAGATATACTGATTATAACTATGAAATTTTTTTATACCTAGTAGTGCTTCGCACACAAGGTATATTAACTTCATTGGCCTAACGGTAGTATGTAACGGCATAAACGAATCGAGATAGATATTGACTTATATATATCAAAATGTTCAGGAGGAGAAGAGAAATTGATTGAGCCATGTCCGTCCGTCCGTCCGTCCGTCCGTCCGTCCGTCTGTGAACACGATAACTTGAGTAAATCTTGAGATATCTCAATGAAACTTTGTATGCAGGTTCCTTTTTACATATCTCTGAACGGTATTGAAAATAGGCAAAATCGGTTAAAAGCCACGCCCACTTTCTATATATATAATATTTTCGAAAATACAAAAAGAGTGATTATTCAGTACATAATACACCTATAAGGATAAAATTTCATGTGTACCTTACCGTTAAAGCAAAAAATAAATTTGTGAAGAAATTTTTAAAAAAGGGCGTGGCACCGCCCACTTTTGATTAAGTCAAATTTGGAAATATTATTAATCATAAATCAAAAACCGCTCAAGATAGCAAAATAAAATTCAGCACACATATTTATATTAATACAGGCAATATTTCGAAAAAAAATTAGCGAAATCGGATTAGGTCCACGCCCAATTTTATACGAAAGATTTTGAAAAGGATCATGGATATATTGAATATGCTATAACTTTGCTTAAACTAGCTGTATATCATTTCTATTTCACCTCTAAAGTGTTCGTGGGCAAAGAAAGTCGAAAGCACAAAATTTTTGGAAAATGGGCGTGGCACCGCCCCTTTATGGGGGATTATTCCACAAAACTTTCCATGCCATAACTCCGGTAAAAATTGATTTATTAAAACGATATTTGAAGAAAGTGTTCAACATATAAAGCTAACTCTTTGCTAAAAAAATAAACAAAATCGGTGAACGGACACGCCCACTTTTTGAACATAGTTCTAAAATATTTCTTCGTAAAATTAAAATCGCGATATTTCCATAATTGTATAAGTTATATAAATAAGATTTTACACACATATTAGCCTTTTTAAACAAAACTAAACTGTAAAAAAATTTTGTGGATTTTGGTGAAGTAGGCGGGGCGCCTCCCACTTTTTAGCATAAAAGCTCTGCTATTTTCAAAAGCGATTGCTTGGAATTTCAAGAATGTATTTCAATGAAATTTTGTGAGATGCTTCCCAATAGTATGTAGTATACTCCTGCCAAAAATTACGCAAATCGAATAACAAACAAGCAAGATTTACGGGCAAGTAGTTAACACCCTACTGCCTTTTTTATACCTAGTAGTGCTTCGCACACAAGGTATATTAACTTCATTGGCCTAACGGTAGTATGTAACGGCATAAACGAATCGAGATAGATATTGACTTATATATATCAAAATGTTCAGGAGGAGAAGAGAAATTGATTGAGCCATGTCCGTCCGTCCGTCCGTCCGTCTGTGAACACGATAACTTGAGTAAATCTTGAGATATCTCAATGAAACTTTGTATGCAGGTTCCTTTTTACATATCTCTGAACGGTATTGAAAATAGGCAAAATCGGTTAAAAGCCACGCCCACTTTCTATATATATAATATTTTCGAAAATACAAAAAGAGTGATTATTCAGTACATAATACACCTATAAGGATAAAATTTGGTGTGTACCTTACCGTTAAAGCAAAAAATAAATTTGTGAAGAAATTTTTAAAAAAGGGCGTGGCACCGCCCACGTTTGATTAATTCAAATTTGGAAATATTATTAATCATAAATCAAAAACCGCTCAAGATAGCAAAATAAAATTCGGTAAAAATTGATTTATTAAAACGATATTTGAAGAAAGTGTTCAACATATAAAGCTAACTCTTTGCTGAAAAAATAAACAAAATCGGTGAACGGACACGCCCACTTTTTGAACATAGTTCTAAAATATTTCTTCGTAAAATTAAAATCGCGATATTTCCATAATTGTATAAGTTATATAAATAAGATTTTACACACATATTAGCCTTTTTAAACAAAACTAAACTGTAAAAAAATTTTGTGGATTTTGGTGAAGTAGGCGTGGCGCCTCCCACTTTTTAGCATAAAAGCTCTGCTATTTTCAAAAGCGATTGGTTGGAATTTCAAGAATGTATTTCAATGAAATTTTGTGAGATGCTTCCCAATAGTATGTAGTATACTCCTGCCAAAAATTACGCAAATCGAATAACAAACAAGCAAGATTTACGGGAAAGTAGTTAACACCCTACTGCCTTTTTTTAAATTAATTTTTTTTATTTTCATACCTTTCATGAACATGAGGAAAGCTATTTATATTTTGTTATTTAGTGATAATTGAATTTACCACTCACAAAAGAAGTGTTTTTAATCGAAAACAATCAGTTGTCTTTATAACAACTTTTCCGTTATTAAAATAGACCTAAGTAAATTGGGATACCAAAACAGATCACTACTAGGTATTTAATGTTCGGTTGCACCCGAACTTAGACTTCCTTACTAGTTCTTAAATAAATTTATATGAAGAAAAATTATCTTAGTTGGTCAAAAAATAAACTAAGCGTACCTCTCTAAAATTTTTGGACATAATTGAAGTACGAACAAAACACAAAAAATGGGGGCATGGCACCACCCACTTTTCCACTATTCAACTCACACGTGTTCTTACGCTGTTGTTGTTGTTGTTGTTGTTGTAGCAACAAAATCACTCCCCGCTCTTCATTTTAGTTGCTGTTGAGATCGAAAAACCAGTTTCGCCACAGTGATGTTAGAACAGAATTTTCATGCCGCTTTGCTGATTGCTTTATGGCTTTATGGATTTGAAATGAATGGAAATATTAAATCCTTTCATAAAGATTGAGACAAATATGATAGTGTGGAAAGGGACAATATTTTTTGGGAAAAAAAGAATATGCTCCTACAAAAGTAAAAGCAATGGGTTTCCCAAAATAAAAATTGTATGAATGCGAAAACAATGTTAAAAAGGTATTACTATTGAACTTTTCTCACCTTTTTTTTTTTTTGAGTTAATTATACCTTTTAAACATTGTTAAAAGTCAAATATGAAATAAATGTAAAAACTTACATAAAATACACTTAAGTGCTTTTTTGCTCTTTTTTTTACATGTTTTGGATTTTCTTGAACAAATATAACTTTTTTCTAGTTTTTTTTGTCAAATCCAGCTTCAAAAAAAAATGTTATCCTTGCAACTAGTGTACACAAAAATTTTAGATATTCTGTCTATATGTAAATTGTGTGTGCTGGTCTTTTTATTTGTCCATTTTGAAATTGAAACATCTCATGAAGATGAAAGCGAAAACGAACATCAGTTTTTCATGATTTCTTCGAGCCCAATTTTGTAAAAATTATCGTCCAATTTCAAAATTAACTAACTTTTCAGAGGATAAATTATTCTTAGCAGTCAAAGAAATTGGCGATCCCAACCAACATGGCTTTGTTTGTGGTCGCTCCAACGTAACCAATCTTGCGGTTTTTTCAGAGTACTGATTATAATCAGCAAATGAAAGTGATTGAAAGTCGGTATCAAGGATTCTGGGATGTCGCTATGATGGGCGACTACTGTTGGTTTCTCATAAGAGAAACCGATCCTAATCTAAATAAGCGTCAAAACAAGACACATAACTTTTTCAATTATAAAATAAGATCATAGAGTTAAGACAGAACCATATGTACATATGCTATTATTTGTAGGGTACTTAAGTATTAAATGGATATATTTACTTGAATGCTTATAACTTTTGTATTAGTTCATCGATTTTGTTCACTGATAGCTTGTTTTTTTTGTCAAAAACGGTACCATTCAAGTAAAAATAACCTTGATTTTCGGAATTAGGAGGTGGTTTTACATAGGAATTTCACTATGGCGTCTCTGGTGCATTTTGGCTGTAAACCAGTGTTATCGGCCTTTGGGAGTGGATTTCAGGTGGATATCATTTCACCGATTTCTCTAAAGTCTTTAATATAGTCTCTCATGATATTTTACTACACAAGTTGGAGATCCTTGGTTTCCATTCAGTCTTTCTTCTGTGGTTACGATCCTACCTCACGAACAAAACAACGTTTGTAGAAATTGCTGGTACTGCGTCCTACTCTTTTTGTTTTGTTCATCAATGATATCCGGTTCTGCTTTAACCACTCACAATTTCTTCTCTACGCTGATGACTTGAAATTGTATTCTAGAGTTACCTGTGTATCCGACGCGCTGCGGATGCAAAGCGAACTCCACAATCTTGCTGATTGGAGTCCCAAAAACAAGCAGTTGCTTAACATAAAAAAATGCTTTCATTTAACCCTGTCGAGAACGCGCAATCGTATAATTCAAGTTACTCCATTCTTTATAATCAACTGTCCCCGCTCTGGTTTTACATTTGTCACTCATGTGAACTAGGTTATCCCTAAGGCCTTTTCGAATTTTTTGCTTTTTGACACGTTATGCGAAAGACTTTAAAGATCCCACAAGGAAATCACTTTTTACCTGTCTAGTCCGATCTAAATTGGTACGCATCAATTATCTGGAACCCTTTATGCAGTTCGCACACGACAGGATCGATCGTGTACAGCGCAGATTTACACGCCTTGTTCTCCATCCACTTCATTCCGTCGATCCCTATCCATCTTATAATCTACGGTACTTGCTCATAAGCTTGAAAGCCCTAGCTAGTAGGCGCACAATCTACTCGACAATGTTCATATTCGACATTGTAACAGTTAAATCTAATGACCACTACCTCGCGGCCATTACTAGGGCAGTCAGTGAAATTAACGATATTTGCAAAAAGCTAAATCTTGACTTTGCAATGCCGAGATCACAGTTTGTCGATAAGATTATATGCAATTTCCTGTACACTTCTAGTCTGTAAGATATTGTTATCATAGGCTGAATAAAGAAATGATAATAACCTAGCATGGAGCCAAGGACGTTAATTTGTAGGCTAGAATTTCCTAATCGGAATGCAACTGGAAATTATATCAGACATACGCAAATAAAAAGAGTTATACGAAGTTACAGGAACACTATGGGTGTTCAATAACGACCAATCTATTTGCTCAATGCATGCGTTAACTTCATCCACATTATAATTAAAATAGTCACGAACATAGGTGTTATTTATCGACACGTCTTGAAATACGATAAAATTTAAAATCAATTTCGAGTGCGGAATGTTGAAGTGTCTTAATCGATATGCAATCATATCGGCAGAAGTAAACACTAACTTTAATATCCTGTTCGAGTCATTC
This sequence comes from Sphenella marginata, assembly GCA_951509765.1. NCBI lineage: Eukaryota > Metazoa > Arthropoda > Insecta > Diptera > Tephritidae > Sphenella > Sphenella marginata. Next base: position 30,640,482 of record OX608078.1, on the reverse strand, counting down.
AATACATGGTTAATGTGATAAGAGGGAACTCGTCACTAATAAATCTAATTATGCCGGATTTCAAGTTTGATGGTAGTAATACATTATTTTCCGGAACACATTATATATTACTTAGATTAAAATCGCCAAGATACATCATTATTTAGGAGTGGGACTGGACTATTTAAACAAGGTTACACTGAAATAACAGCACTTGGCCGGGTAAAACTCGGGTCATTCGGTACGTAGAACCGGCTATTGTGCAATGCCTCACTCTTGTCAAGCGCTGTCGCTGCGAACGTTTTTGGGTGGAAGCCGCAGTAACCGCTGTATATTTGTCGAATCTTATACCGTGTAGTGATGGTAGCCCTGAAGAAATTGCATTACCTTCAAAATTTCCAGATTTTTAAAACAATATAATGTAGGTTCAATTACTACCAGTAGTTCCCACCAATTTCGCTCTTTTTGCAAAGGGCTTTTACAAATGTGCCCATTCGGCGGTGACATTTCCCATTTCCATACAGTTAAGTGTATGAGTTTTACTTATTTTATTGCATATGATTTTATTTTGTTTTATTTTAATTTGTGCAAACATATTATAAAAACTGTTGTCTTCGTCCTTACCCTGCAAAATACCGTGTGATAAATCTAAAAAGAGAGCAATCTCTAGCGCGATGCACTAACTTTTTTAACCACATTTGCTGACGGTGACTAACTTATCACATAATTTTAACACTAACTTTTGTCACGTTTTTTATCACGGAATACGATAAAACATAATCAGCTGTTATGTTGTCGTCTTGAAACGTGATAATTTAACGCGGTTTTAAGTGGAATAAAGATGGCATTCGAGTTCGTTGCATATAATTTGTCCCAAAATCACGCTTCGCATTGCATAAAAGTAGATCGGCGTTTGCTCAGGGAAATGGACAATCCCGGAAGTTGTACCGGGTTGGTCCCGCAATAGCGACGGGCGTTGCAGAACGCCTAGATGATTGCATAAGAGGTCAAAGGATTACAGCAATTTCGTCAGAAAAACAGTTAGATAATTGTTAGCAGAACAAAGTCATACCAATTAGACAATGGATCCAATAATAATTAAAAGCACTTTAAAAAAAATTATAGTTTGTTTTAATTCACAGATTTTATGTATGTATACTACAAAAATAAACTATAACATATACTATTGTGCCACAAAAGCATTCGTACGGTAAAGTTTTTTCCCAAATCATGCATAGAATAAAATGAAATGCATGCTTTAATAAAATAGAACACATACATACTTGAATAAAATAAAATACATACTTTAATAAAATAAAAGACATACTTGAATAAAATAAAATTATACGTATACAAACATTATGATTAGTGAAGAAACTTGAACATACGAATGGTTTTGTGGTACAATGTAAAGCTTAAACTTAATCATATTATTTTCATTTTTCAAAAAATTAATTTTGGATAGACCACATCCTCCGCACAATGGATTCTGTCTGCTTGGATTGATTTTCAGCCAGGATCTGTTAATAAAGGAGAAAATCCTACTAATATTATAAATGTGAATGTAGCGATGTTTGGATGTTTGGATGTTTGGATGTCCAGACGTTTGCTTTTGTTCCCTAAAAACGTGAGAATGGCTGAACGGATTTTGTTGAAATTTGGCACGCCTACGGGTTATAGTCTGGAAGCAGCTATAGGCTATTTTTTTTTAATTTTGGGGGTTCCGACCCTGCTAGGGACCGTTTCTTTTCGAAATTTTTTTTATTCCATATAACTCTAAGTATATTGAACCTATACTTATGATATTTCGCATATAGGTATAGAATTATCGTACAATATGGGTATCAAACGAGAGGGGAGGGCCCCAGGTTTCATTTTGGCTTCGATATATTTCGATAAATTGATCGATAACTAAGTTATCGGTCAAAATTCGATTGCCCAAAAACCTTAATATTACCCTACAATATGGGTATCAAACGAAAGGGGATGGCCCCAGGTTTCATTTGGGCTTCGATATATTTCGATAAATTGATCGATAACTGAGTTATCGGTGAAAATGTTATTGCACAAAAACCTTAAAATTGCCCTACAATATGGGTATCAAACGAAAGGGGATAGTTCCGGGTTACATTTGGACTTCGATATATTTCGATAAATTGATCGATAACTGAGTTATCGGTGATTGCCCAAAAAACTTAACATTACCCTATAATATGGGTATCAAACGAAAGGGGAGGGCATTTTGGCTTCGATATATTTCGATAAATTGATCGATAACTAAGTTATCGGTCAAAATTCGATTGCCCAAACCCTTAATATTACCCTACAATATGGGTATCAAACGAAAGGGGATGGCCCCAGGTTTCATTTGGGCTTCGATATATTTCGATAAATTTATCGATAACTGAGTTATCGGTGAAAATGTTATTGCACAAAAACCTTAAAATTGCCCTACAATATGGGTATCAAACGAAAGGGGATAGTTCCAGGTTACATTTGGACTTCGATATATTTCGATAAATTGATCGATAACTGAGTTATCGGTGATTGCCCAAAAAACTTAACATTACCCTATAATATGGGTATCTTCTCTTTCCTTTCGGAAGGAGGGATGACATGACCTAGAAGGTTGCACTGGTCATACCAAATCGCTCCCACGACAGTCGGGCAGTACCGCAAGGGAGTACCGGAGCGTACCGGATTCATATCCGGCCAAGGACTGTTATTTCGACAACACTCTCCAAAACCTTCGGGGAGTGATTTTGTTGTTAAAACAACAACAACAACAACATGGGTATCAAACAAAAGGGGAGGACCCCAGGTTTCATTTTGGCTTCGATATATTTCGATAAATTGATCGATAACTAAGTTATCGGTCACAATTCGATTGCCCAAAAACCTTAATATCACCCTACAATATGGGTATCAAACGAAGGGGGATGGCCCCAGGTTTCATTTGGGCTTCGATAAATTTATCGATAACTGAGTTATCGGTGAAAATTTTATTGCACAAAAACCTTAAAATTGCCCTACAATATGGGTATCAAACGAAAGGGGTAGCTCCAGGTTACATTTGGACTTCGATATATTTCGATAAATTTATCGATAGCTGAGTTATCGGTGAAAATTTTATTGCCCAAAAAACTTAACATTACCCTATAATATGGGTATCAAACGAAAGGGAATGGCCCCAGGTTGCATTTGGAGTTAGATATATTTCGATAAATTGTTCGATAACTGAGTTATCGGTCAAAATGCGATTGCCCGAAAACCTTAATATCACCCTACAATATGGGTATCAAACGAATGGGGATGGTCCCGGGTTTCATTTTTACTTCGATATATTTCGATAAATTTATCGTTAATTTAGTTATCGGTGAGAATGTGATTGCCCTAAAACCCTAAAATTTACCTACAATATGGTATCAAATCAACTTTCGAATTTCCATTCATCCTGACACAATTAGTCAAAAAGAATTTAGTGTCAAAATTAAATAAAAATGTAAAATAATTTGGTGTCATTTCCAAGAAAAACGTTTAAAAATTCAGATATTCAATTTCCATTACATTTTTGAGTGAATATATCCTACTAATATTATAAATGTGAATGTAGCGATGTTTGGATGTTTGTATGTTTGGATGTTTGAATGTTTGGATGTTTGGATGTTTGGATGTCCAGACGTTTGCTTTTGTTCCCTAAAAACGTGAGAATGGCTAGACGGATTTTGTTGAAATTTGGCACGCCTACAGGTTATAGTCTGGAAGGAGCTATAGGCTATTTTTTTTTTGGGGGTTCCGACCCTGCTAGGGACCGTTTCTTTTCGAAATTTTCTTTATTCCATATAACTCTAAGTATATTGAACCTATACTTATGATATTTTGAATATAGGTATATAAAGATCGTACAATATGGGTATCAAACGAAAGGGGAAGGCCCCAGGTTTCAATTTAGCTTCGATATATTTCGATAAATTGATCGATAACTAAGTTATCGGTCAAAATTCGATTGCCCGAAAACCTCTATATTACCCTACAATATGGGTATCAAACGAAAGGAGATAGCTCCAGGTTTCTTTGGACTTCGATATATTTCGATAAGTTTATCGATAACTGAGTTATCGGTGATTGCCCAAAAAACTTAACATTACCCTATAATATGGGTATAAAACGAAAGGAGAAGGCAGCAGGTTTCATTTGGACTACGATAGGTTTCGATAAATTGATCGATAACTGAGTTATCGGTGAAAATGTGATTGCCCAAAAACCTTAAACTTGACCTACAATATGGGTATCAAACGAAAGGGGAAGGCCCCAGGTTTTAATTTAGCTTTGATATATTTCGATAAATTGATCGATAACTAAGTTATCGGTCAAAATGCGATTGCGCGAAAACTTCTATATTACCCTACAATATGGGTATCAAACGAAAGAAGATAGCCCCAGGTTTCATTTGGACTTCGATATATTTCGATAAATTTATCGATAACTAAGTTATCGGTGAAAATGTTATTGCACAAACATCTTAAAGTTGCCCTACAATATGGGCATCAAACGAAAGGGGAAGGCCCCAGGTTTCATTTGTACTTCAATATATTTCGATAAATTGATGGATAACTGAGTTATCGGTGATTGCCCAAAAAACTTAACATTACTCTATAATATGGGTATAAAACGAAAGGAGAAGACAGCAGGTTTCATTTGGACTTCGATAGGTTTCGGTAAATTGATCGATAACTGAGTTATCGGTGTAAATGTGATTGCCCGAAAACCTCTATCTTACCCTACAATATGGGTTCAAACAAAAGGAGATATCTCCAGGTTTCATTTGTACTTGGATATATTTCGAGAAAATGATCGATAACTGAGTTATCGGTCCAAATGCGATTGCTCGAAAACTTCTATATTACCCTACAATATGGGTATCAAACGAAAGAAGATAGCTCCAGGTTTCATTTGGACTTCGATATATTTCGATAAATTTATCGATAACTAAGTTATCGGTGAAAATGTTATTGCACAAAAATCTTAAAGTTGCCCTACAATATGGGTATCAAACGAAAGGGGATAGCTACAGGTTTCATTTGGACTTCGATCTATTTCGATAAATTTATCGATAACTGAGTTATCGGTGATTGCCAAAAAACTTAACATTACTCTATAATATGGGTATAAAACGAAAGGAGAAGACAACAGGTTTCATTTGGATTTCGATAGGTTTCGGTAAATTGATCGATAACTGAGTTATCGGTGAAAATGTGATTGCCCGAAAACGTCTATCTTACCCTACAATATGGGTTCAAACGAAAGGAGATATCTCCAGGTTTCATTTGTACTTGGATATATTTCGAGAAATTGATCGATAACTGAGTTATCGGTCCAAATGCGATTGCGCGAAAACTTCTATATTACCCTACAATATGGGTATCAAACGAAAGAAGATAGCTCCAGGTTTCATTTGGACTTCGATATATTTCGATAAATTTATCGATAACTAAGTTATCGGTGAAAATGTTATTGCACAAAAATCTTAAAGTTGCCCTACAATATGGGCATCAAACGAAAGGGGAAGGCCCCAGGTTTCATTTGTACTTCAATATATTTCGATAAATTGATGGATAACTGAGTCATCGGTCAAAATGCGATTGCCCGAAAACCTCTATTTTACCCTACAATATGGGTATCAAACGAAAGGAGATAGCTCCAGGTTTCATTTGGACTTCGATATATTTCGATAAATTTATCGATAACTGAGTTATCGGTGATTGCCCAAAAAAATTAACATTACTCTATAATATTCGTATAAAACAAAAGGAGAAGGCAGCAGGTTTCATTTGGACTACGATAGGTTTCGATAAATTGATCGATAACTGAGTTATCGGTGAAAATGTGATTGCCCAAAAACCTTAAACTTGCCCTACAATATGGGTATCAAACGAAAGGGGAAGACCCCAGGTTTCATTTGTACTTCAATATATTTCGATAAATTGATGGATAACTGAGTCATCGGTCAAAATGCGATTGCCCGAAAACCTCTATTTTACCCTACAATATGGGTATCAAACGAAAGGAGATAGCTCCAGGTTTCATTTGGACTTCGATATATTTCGATAAATTTATCGATAACTGAGTTATCGGTGATTGCCCAAAAAAATTAACATTACTCTATAATATTCGTATAAAACAAAAGGAGAAGGCAGCAGGTTTCATTTGGACTACGATAGGTTTCGATAAATTTATCTATAACTGAGTTATCGGTAAAAATGCGATTGCAGAAAAACCTTAATATTACCCTACAATATTGTATCAAATCAACATTTGAAGTTTAATTCATCCTGGCACAATTTGTCAAAATTTAATTCTTGAAAGGAACCCTAACGTTACCAACGAATACCTCAAAAGAACATTTTTGAAAACCAGTTTTCAATATTCTTTTTCAAAATTTGGTAAATTCTTCAGTAGCAATAATCATACTAATATTATAAATGTGAATATAGCGATGTTTGGATGTCCAGACGTTTGCTTCTGTTACTCAATCACGTGAGAATGGCAAGACGGATTTTGATGAAGTTAGGAACGCATACAGGTTTGGAAGCAGTTATAGGCTATTTTTTTTTTTATTAATTTTGGGGGTTCGGACGCTTCTAGGGACCATTACTTTTTGATATTTTTTTCCCCCATACAATTCTGAGTATACTTGACCTATACTTATGATATTTCGCATATATGTACATAGGTAAGGATGACCCCAGGTTTCATTTGGACTCCGATATATTTCGATAAATTTATCGACAACTGAGTTATTGGTCAAAATGCGATTGCAGAAAAACCTTAATATTACCCTACAATATTGTATCAAATCAACATTTGAATTTGCATTCATCCTGGCACAATTTGTCAAAATTGAATTCTTGAAAGGCCCCCTAACGTTACCAACGAATACCGCAAAAGAAAATTTTTGAAAACCGGTTTTTTTTCAAAATTTTCAAAATATTCGAATTTGGTAAATTCTTCAGTAGGCAATAATATTATATAAATATGAAATCTTAAAGTATATTATTGATTTTGAAAGTCCCCCTAACTACTTACATCCCGAGCAACGCCGGGTGCCCTGCTAGTATTATATAAATATGAAATCTTAAACTATATTATTGATTTTGAAAGTCCCCCTAACTACTTACATCCCGAGCAACGCCGGGTGCCCTGCTAGTATTAAATAAATGTTTAATTCGTTTTGAAATATTTGTATACTCTCATGGTTTCTGCTTGCTTTTCAGCAATGTCCAAAAACCGTTGCCGGTCATCGTTGCTGGTGGAGGTGTCAGCGGGAAAACAATAGTTCTGTTGGACTCGGACCAGGGGATTTCCTCATCCTCCTCCACTACCAAATGAAATTCCTAGAAACAATAGACGTTAATAAAACCATGAGGATGAAATAATGAATATGACAAATTAACTATAATAATTTCACCATACCTCTTCCCTTGGGATACTATCGTCCAAGCAGCTGCACCCTCCACGTAGGTATCCCCAATTAAGCCCACTATCCGCAGCTCCATATCTGTAAAGGGCTGCAAAGATATGGGCCTATTCCCAGTTAGGGCCTTCTCATTGTTCAGGTCCCGAACATGGTTGCTGGTCGGCCGTTTCAATTCTCGCCATACCTATTGAGGAATTGGTAAAATCTATATATTAAAATCAAAAGTACTTGTTTCGGGGAAAACAATAACAACAAGATTTATCGAGGGTCAGAGTTGAGAGTTGAAGCTATTCTGAATTTGTTCAGGTAATTGTTTCCTTCAGAACGCAACTGCTAAAACAAGCAAAAAATATCAGCAGCTATCAATCATTATCGGCTTGGGTTGTTCTTTAGGCCAATAACGTTTCACAGAAAAAAAAATTCAAAATCCGCTTTCCGATCATTAATACCTAGGTCAAAACGCGTTTTTTGATACCACCCCCAATATTTTTGGATGTGTTTTGGCATTTGCTCCACCTTTTTTGACACTCCCAACGTTCCATGGAGGCGTTGGAATCTCCCAGAAGCTAGGCCCTCAGTTCCAGAGAGTATGTCTACCATCACTCTAAGCTGCTCGGCTGATGCATGAGGCATGGCGCTATTGGCTTCCTCATTTTCGTTGTGAAAAACCACCCTTTGGCTTTCCAAAACATAAACTATATCTTCGAAATATTTTATAAGCTGATTGCGAATTACAATAGCATGCAATGCAAATAAAATAAACGAATGAAATAACCGTAGCTTATGTATGTATGTCGCTTAAACACAGTACAAGAGAAGCCATATTTTTTTTCTATGGATAAATGCTTAACTAACATGTTTAAAACGGAGTTAGTGAATCGCATATGTGACAATGCAAACCATTTGTGATAAGGTTAAAATTGTTGTTTGTATCGTGATCTCAAAAATATCGACTATTGTGAGCTTAGAGCAGCCGTTGAAGTAGTAGAGTGGAGTTTGATCCGGCATCTGACTTGGACTGAAGATCGAACAAAGTTTCTCCAGGACAAAGTTTCTCCTTTTCGACAATTATGTGCCTGAAGCAGGCAAATCAAAAGCGTCTAAACGAAATAGCTAATATCTTGAATGTTGATGAGTTAAACGAGAACTTTGCCAGAACACCAACGACTTGCATTTTTCCTAAGTATTGGAAGGTTGCAAAAATTGTAATAATAAGGAAAAACAATGATTACTGACCGATAGCTATCTTTCCTTTCTTGTTAAAATTAATTGCATACTGCATACACAGATGACGTCTAATGTGCAACAGCATATCCTCCTGACGGAGCGTCAGTCTGGTTTCAAACGAAATAGGAGCTGCGCAACTCTTGGACCTGACTGAAAGCAGGGATGCAACCCGGTTTTGAGCCGAACCACAGTCTTTGAACTGAACCACGTACCGGAACATTTTTTTTTTTTTGAGATGTATGAACCGAACGGAAAACCGCTACAAAAATATGGTTCGGTTCATC